>CM037779.1:2951985-2989966 GCA_021229015.1 Solen grandis
TTTAAAAAAAACGCATCGCAGTTGCCCCTTTCCCGTGCCCCGTTAACTATAAACCCGGAGGGTTTGCGACGACTGCCCCACGTAAAGGTTGCCCGGGGACGGACAATCCCGGTTATGCACGTCCCCAACCGCTGCGGGGTTCACGTCATTGTTATGAGTTTTTCCCCCTACTTCAAGTCTGGCATTTTTTAAAAACCTAGGGCAATAGAAAAAAAATGTTCAGCAGTTTTTTTAAACCCCACGGGTTTACAAAAGGGGGAATTATTATTTTTTCATATTTAAGGGTATGACTTAATTGATGCAATTTTTTGCTTTTAATCTGGCGTGGTATATTTTTGGGTATTTTTGTTACCGTTTGTAATGCCGGGGTACAATTTTTTATTTTGTTTTAGTAGTTTTTTTAAAAACAGCCCCCAGAATTTTGCTTTTTTAAAAAATTTCTTTTGGGTTTAAATTATTCCATTCCCGAAAGTGAGGGAAAAAAAGGGTTATGTGAGGTTGATTTAAGCATGGAAGTTGATTATTGTTCGAGTTTCAAAGGTTATTTTTTGTTATACAAACCAAACCTGTTCGGGGAATTTTAAGGTAAAGTAAGTATGTTGGTTTTAAAACCCAAAGAAAATTATTTTTTTAAAAAAAAAATTTTAATTTTAGGGTTTTCTTTTTCTTGATTGAAGTGTTTCCCCAACCCAATTTCATTTTTTTATGCGTCAATAGATACAATTTTAGTTGTTCCGAAAACAATTTTGCGGCCTGGGTTTTGAATTTTTTAAATTTCTGTTTTTTCTATAAAGTTCATTTTAAATCAAATTTTACATCACCTTACTCTAAAAAAAAGGGCCTGATAAAAGTATTTAGTTTGTTTCAAACGCGGGCCGATTTGAAAAAATTTTCTTTTCTTTTCATTATATTAATGCGGGACCATCCCTTTTTTGTATTGGGTGGGTGTCACCCCTTTGGGGGAAAAATCGCCAATCGAAAGAATAACGATATCAAAATTTAAGGGTACAAAAATTGGGACTAGTTTGTCAGTTCTCTTTTGGGGTTTAAAATATAAAAAAGGCGGAAAACTCATTGCGCAGTTTCTTTGGCGTATCAGTGGAAATTTCTAAAAAATAGTTAAATTTTCCCATAAATAGAGACTGTCGATTGATATACTGTTACACAGATACTGTTCGCCAAAATTTCCCCTTTAAACCCTTACCATATGATGAGAAAAAAGTTTTCCAGGAAAGTTAAAAATTTGGAAACCATCAATTAAAGAATTTTTGGAACTGGAAATTACCTAAAGTTTTTTAAAAAAATTGGGTTTTAAAACATTTTTACGGGTTTTTCTGAAAAACAGTTTTTTGAGAAGTACATCCGGGACACAAAAAAGTGTCCCCACGTTTTCAACAAAATTGGTGAAAAAAAATGATAAGTGTACCCAGCCATTACAGTTATCCCCAACGGGCCCCCCTTAATTCAAAATTAAATTAGGTAGGGTTTTATGGATTTTTCCTTAGGAAAAAAAAACTCCTTGGCTTAAAAACACATTTTGGGAAATCCCTATGTCACTCTCATCAGAATCCATTTGGTCCTCTGGAAGCTTGGTTTTTTTTTTTTTTTTTTTACTTTGGTAAATCCCAGATGTATTAAAAAGGGCCCTTTCACATTTGGGTTTTTTTTGGTTAGAGGGTTCAGAGGGGGGAGTTTTATTTTTGGGGGTTTTTTTTAAATTAAAAACATGTAGTTTAAGCTTGAAAATGATTTTTTCTGTTATGGCTCGTCCACCCACCACCTTGCAAGTGTTTTTCCCAAAAATTTTGCTTTTTCAACATTTTGCAAAAAACGGAAACCCCCCTCATCCGGGTTTTAAAAGACATGATTCTGCTAAAAAACACATTTGGACTGTGCTTGACCGACACTGGTTTGGGGAAAGGAGTAGAGGTGCTATTGCAACAGGCTGCAGGGCCTGGGTTGAAGGGGAAAATCCCCCGGAAATTTTTTAAAAATGCTGCCTGGATTTTTGGGATGGGGGAAAGGATTATGGGGAATACCTTAAGGAAAATGCTAACACCATCATATCTGGTTATCATACCCCCCAAGTTTTCTCAATATTTTTTAAAATGCTAAATTCCAACCCAATTCCCCAGTTTCCCACCAAGCTGAAACAATTAAAGGGCCCTTCAGTGTGGGGGTAATACAAAAAAAGGGGGTATTTTTTGAATAAAGTGATAGAAACATGACCCCTGTGTCCCCCTACAGAACTAAAAACTTTGTTTAATCTTGATCTTTTGGTTTGGTAAGTATTTGTGAGGTGGGTTTTCTTTATTTTTCTAAAAATAAAAGGGGAAATTTGCCTTCCCACTCTCTGAAACAGTACCAGTAGCACCAGGGATGCCCCATAAAGGAAAGCCCCCAAAAAATTCCACCCATCTTCTTTCCCAGGAAAAAAAAAAAAAGGGGGGGGGGACTTGTTCCCCGGGCAGCTTTTTACACAGCCTTTCATTTTTTTACTTTTTTTTTGGTTTCCGGGGAGGTCCCCTGTTTTGAAAATTTGTGAAATTTCCCATTTATTTTTTTGGGGAAAGGCTTATGCTCAGAATTGAGCCTTTTTCATCAATATTGTAAAATTCAAAATGTGGTTTTCATGAATTTTTATTTTTTATTTAAAATGGAAATTAAGTTCATTTAAAAAATGTTGAAAATGGCTTTTAATTTTTTTCTAAACTTTTGCTTTCCCACCTAAAGTTTTTTTTGGTTTTGTAAATTTTAAAATTTTGGGCCACCGTTTAAAAAACCCATAAAAAAATTTTAAATCCAAATGGGTTTTTTTTTTTTTCCTAAAAACCAAAGTAAAAGGCATAGTAAAGGGGGCTATTTAAAGGGGTTTTCTCCTGTCGGGAAAAAACCTTTTACCCCTTTGACATTTTTCTAAAAAGTCTAGCTAAAAAAGTTTCTTGCTTTGGGGGAAAATTCAGTGGGGGGCCCCAGATTTTTACAATTTCCCAAACTGTACACCCCCTTTCATTTTGAGGGTTGTTATTGGCACACCAAATAAGTTGTGCTCTCTGGAACACCCAAACCCATCTTTGTTATGCCCTGTATCCCTCAGTCAGAAATTCAGCATCATTTTGATGAAAAAGGGGCCTCTGGTTGAGGGGTAAGTTTGAAAAAAAAAAAAGAAACAAACCCAAGCCCAAATTTTTTTGAAATATAAAACAAGGTTAAGTTTTACTTCAAAAATTAAAAGGTATTTTTCGGTGAAAGTATACTTTGTTTCGTACAGTTATTTTTGTCCTAAACGGGGATTGATCTTAAAAACCCTTTAAAAAAACCCTACGTCGAAAATATACGGGGTTTTTTTGTTTACAAAATCAAAGGTAAAAAAAATTTGATGTTATTCCAGCTAAAAAATATTTTTAAAAAATTTTTCCACGAAGGAAAAATTAGAGGGTAATTTTAAAACCCCTTTGGGTTTTATTTAAAATTTAAATTCTTTCTTCGTGAGCTCAAAGGTCATACTCATGACATCCCAAAACTTTGGGACTGACAATTTTTTTCCCCTCGAAAGGGGGTATAGGGAGACAATTTCTCAATTTTTAAACTTTTTGAAAATATAAATTTAAATCATGAAAATTTCAAATTTCTTAACATTATCGGTTGGGGTATGATCGAAATATGCGTATGATATACGGGATACATGTAAGTTTTTTAAAAGATATTTCCCCAGATCCCCCCTATACATTCCAGATCCCCTAGACCCCATATTTTAAAAATTTTTTTCAAATACCCTTTCAAATAAATCCACCACCAAAAACAGCTTTTTTTCCATTAGATTGTTCTTTTGGAACCCCTTACCCCAATATGCCATCAGCCAACCTACAATTGAGTAAGGCTGTTCTGGCTGAAAATCCATTCATTCTAGACAAACCCTTTTTTTTTAAAATTTTCAAAAAAAAAATTTTAAATTTTTGTCCCAAAATTTTTACGTGTATATGTTTTTTTGTTAAAACCCTCCCCCCTCAGGGACACATGTTTTAGTTTAGCCAAATTGCCCGAAAATAGCTCTTCTTAGGGTGAGGGACCTGTAAATATGATAACTTTGAAATTTTAAAAAAACCATGTAAAACACCCAAAATTTGGGTTTGGCTGTACGCCCCAAAAGGGAAAATTTAAATATTTATTCACAACCCCTAAACCCAATCGTGACAGTAGTTAAAAAAATTTTTCACTTAAACTATTTCATTAACCCCGGGGCCCAACACAAAATACATGTTTTTTTTTGGCCCCCATGTTTTTTATACTGAAAAGTTTTGAAGAAGGTTACTTTTCACGCCGGCCTTTTCGTTTCAGGGCAAAAAAGACCCAAAAAAATGGGGTTGTAAATCAGAAAAGGGGGTTTGATTTTTTTTCGCCAAAAATTTGATACCCTTTTACCGTGTCGTAGATTTAAATAAATTGAAGCTAACAACTGTTTTTGTCCAAAAAAATTTTTATTTTAATTTCTTATTTTTAAAAAAAAAATTTAAACCCTTTTTAAATTTAATTTAAAAAAAATTTCCCTTTTTAAGGGCACGCCTTCTGCTTTTTTGCTGTAAAACCCAAACAAAGCACACGGCCCTTTCCCAAAAGGTGGAAGGGAAAGACTTAAAGCCAGTTTAAGGATATTGGTTTTCTCTCACTCACTTTTTTTCAATTTTCTCTCTCTCTTCATAAATTTGTTTTTGGGGTGACCAGACGCTGTTGAAAATCATAAAGGATTTTTTTAGGCTTTAAAAAAATTTTATTTTTTTGTTTTATGGCGGATTTTTTAAATTTACTATTTTTTTTTTTCATTAACTAAAAACAATTTTTTTCGAATCTTCCTAAGAAAGGTTTTAAAAAAATGTGAAATTTCCTTTTTTAATGGTTTAAAAAGTCTGAAAAACTCTTGCCCCCCTCCACCTCTCGGGATTTAAAAAAAAACATACACAAGGTCCAAAAAAACCTCCGAAGGGAAAAATAAACTTTTCTCTCCACGAGAGTAAGCTAAAGATGGCCCCCCCCCCCCCCTTTAAAAAAAAGGAAAAAAATTAAAAAAATTTTTAAAAAGGAGGGTTAAAAAATTTTGCATACTTCCCCCTTATTTCTCTTTTCTATGTTTTGACTCAAAACCTTCCTGTCTATTTTAACAGGCCCCTTTTCAATTATATTTTTATTAAATTTGAAAAAAAAAAAAAATTAAAAATAATTTATTTTCTTTAATATTAATATTTTTTTAAAAAGAGTGCCAGTTTTTACTTTTTAAATTTTTCCCCCCACGGTCCGAGTTTTTCCCTTGGCCCTTAAAAAAAAATGGGACCCCCTTTTTTTTTAGGCATTTTCCATTTGTTTTATGGGGTCTTGTGGAGGGGATTGAATTTTTTCTTTTAATCCTTTTTAGCGAAAAATTCAACTAAGGGGGGAAAAAATGCATGGGGAAAAAAAAATCATTGGAGTGGTCGTTTTTTAAACTAGGAATTTTTAAACTTAAAAAAATTTTTGACCTCTCCATATGTTTTTTTTTTCTACAGAGGCCGTTTTAAAATTATTTATATATATATTTTTTTTTTTTTTTTTGGTTTATTTTATGTTTTTATCAAAAGGAAGCAAATAAAAAATTACCAAAAGCAAAATAAAGGTGAAAAAAAATTACTATTTAAAAAATCTATACCCCGCATGAAGGGCGGATCTAGATATTTTTAAAAATGGGGGACATACATTCTGATTGTGATGTCAGTCTAGGGGGGTCCCGGGGGGATGTCCTCCCGGAAAAAAAGTTTCTAGTGGGGTTGGAGATGAATTCTGAAGGGGATATTGGGGGGGAAAAAAGATTTTTTTTAAGGCAGTCACACACACCATAAAAAAAGCAAAAAATTTTCTTGAAAAAGGGGGTTATGGGTTTTTAATCCAGTAGTTGTCAAACCTTTTTTTGTGGTATTATATCTTATCACTCACATCACCCTTTAGAAAAAAAAAAACATTTTTTTTTTTTTTTTTTTAATTTTTATAGGGATTTATTTGGATTAAAAAATTTTGCTAAAATTTTAAAAAAAAAAATTTTGGTACATTGTATATTAAGGACAAAATAATCTAAAAAAAACCCCGTAAAAGTATTTTTAAAATTTTCTAGATCACCAAAATAGACTAAATTTGTAGAAAAATTTGGGTTTACTTTGAAATAATTTATTTAAAGGTTCTCTCAGTTATATAGATTTTAGCGATAGGGTCTATTTTGAATTTAAAAATGAACAACAACTAAACCAGGCTATTACATAATATTGGACAATTGTTATTTATTACTCTAGAATGCATCTCGTATCTTTAAATTTCATGAATCTGAGAGCTGAACTTTAGGGCAATGACAATCTTGCTGCACATTGCCATATGCTATTGCCTTATTGTGGGTGTGGCCTAACCGAATAATGGGCGGAGCAAAAGCAGTTCTATATTTAGACGACATAAAAAATCCGGCAAATCGAGCCCGGTTTTATTATTATATATATTATTATTATTATTATTATTATTATTATTAAAAAAAAACAAAAAAAACATAAGTGTGTATATACAGTGAAATACAATTTCAAGAACTTAAAAAATAAAAATAATGTCAAAATATTACGAGTTATGTATTGTCTTCCTATAATAAAATTAATTTCATTACCGATCTCTCTTATATAAACTGTTGAGAAATCGTTGAATGAAAAATTCTTCTGTCATTTAGAAAGATAACAAAGAAAAAAAAATGCCTCTGATTTTATGCGAGTAATATTAATTTAAATGGTTAAGATGCAACATATTGTTACATTTTGTCATCCTGATCGTTATAAAATTTTTGAAAATTTTGTAAACTCACATACAGGGGGGACGCTTCAATCTGTCGGATGTCTAAAAATATCGTATTTATAAGTCACTTCAAATATATTCATTAATTGAAGTTATTGATTTTAAAAAATTTTTATGTGTTACGTCAAAATTTCAATTGTTTTTATTAGAATTCCATTTAAACATAAAAATCTTTTTATTGTAGAGATCAGTCTGAAAATCTTGAAATTTAAAAATCTACCTTTCTAAATTACATTATTTAAATTCAATATTTTAATATTAATGAACATTATTTAAAAATAAGTGTAAAAAAATTCGATTTTTCAATTCGATAATTCGTTTATTACAGAAGCTTTAGAAAAAATATTCAATATATATATAATATATAAAATTATTTATAATACACACACACAGAGGGATGTCCCTTTTATCGGTTGACAAAATTGATCTTTAGTACATTATTAAAGCAAGTAACTAAAATAAATTTTTCTATTCAAATAATTTGGTATTTTTTATAGGGAAGGGGGTTCTTTGAATATGGTAAGATTACAAAATTTTAAATTAAAAAAATATACGACTTAACATTTCCCCTTTTCTTATAATAATTAGAAAAACAGAAAAGATTTTAAAATTTGAAAATTCCCCATTGACTATAAAATATGTTTAAAATGTGGTATGCATATTATTATTCCTTAAAAATTACCATCGTAAATAAATGTGTTTCAAAGTGGTTAGATACAAGATTAGACTTACAACCTTATCAGTTTAATCATTAGTGGTTCTTGTCATTTTTTTTTTTATCTATTTTTTTAATAAGAAACGGTCAAAAAAACCCCACAAAAATTGAAAAATAAATGAAATAAAATTGAAATAAAGTGACGGTTAATAATAATAAAATTTTAAAAATACCGGGGGTTTGGGTATTTTTTTTTTTGTTACAAACTTAAATGGGAGAATCTAATCATAGGGTTAAAACCCAAAGCACGAAGGGGACAGAAAAGTTGCATCCCCACTGACTTTACATTCTTTGATCTACTTAAAGATAATGAGGTTAGACAAGACCGTTTAATATAAAACGATTTTTTATCCCTAGCTATTCTAAAAATACGAAAAAAGTTACACAACATTGTTTGTTGGATTACCAGGACCTAAATACTAGAATATCTCCTGAGCTGACATATATCAAACATATGTTGGTAATTACGAAATTTTAGTAAAATATCCCGACTGGATCTTGTGGAGCAGTAATAAGGCTGAAAAAAAATTTGTGTGTATGGAATTTTTAAGACGGACTGAACAATCATAGAACTCCTCATAGTTAGTGTTTGACAATTTGGATAGGTTCAACGATAGATTAATACCATTTGGAACCTTGTCAAAGACAGTCCGTATTTCAGGGAATGTATACATTTGCGTATCCACTACATTTTTGATTAACTGATTACAATTGATTAGAAACGACAGACACTGGTTTTTTTAACATTTTAGCCTCATAAATCATTTGAATAGCTATAAGATTTGAAGTAATATTATTTATTGGCAAATCCAGCAGAAATATTGCCACTGATTTCGTAATCCAGACGACGATTCAGGATTAAACGGTAGTGGCTCAGATAAAAAATCAAGTTCAATCACCAGTTCAGGTATATCAACATTAATTTATTTAAAATTTTTGGGCTATTTTATATCCTGCAAAAAACAGTTTGAAACGGGACTAAAAACCATTTCAGTCCTAGAAATCATCGGGACTTCCTGACACCTAATCTACTGGTGATGTATAATTTCATAGTTGTTCAAAGGGAAGTAAATATGCATTTAAAATTTTTCCCCCTCACTGGTTAAATTAAATCAGCGAATTATACCGGGTATTGCCGACCCTCTGGGAAATGGTCTATAGGAATCAATAAATTAAAATGAACCTAATTAAAATATAGGGACTTCTTCACATTATTTGACAAAAAAAATAACTTTGAAAAGTTTTATAATGGGTGTTCGAAAATTAATCTAAACCCCCTCAAAATTAGCTTCCACACTTTGTTAATAATCACGTTATGTTTATGACCGCAATACATTATTTCCCGTTTTTTGAAACAAAAAACATGGGGTTAAAGAATTAAGGAATAAAGATTACCAAATTACTTGCAGGTAACTAACCACAAAATTTCCCGATACGAGACCCCAGAAGTGATGGCAGGGTAGATATCTCGTATTAGACACTGAGGAGAACATTCCAAACAGCAACTGTCCGGTTTTACTCAGTGCATAATTGTGGATCAGGAAACCAACCCGTATATTCCCAGTGAGGTAAATGTATACATGCGTTATTTAAACTAAGATAAAGAACATGTTATATAAAAATAGGGGTGATTAGCCTGATTCTATGTAAGACCCACAATCATTATCAATATCATACATTGTAAACATGGACTTGTCAAGTCAAAGCTTCAAATTAATTAGCATGCATTTCACTTGCCCCAAGAAGGCGATGTTTGTATATGGCGTAAGGTCAGTAATTTTACTTTAGGGTTTCTGTTTGGGTATTAAATTTGGCTATTATACTAAGAGAAAAGACTCCCTTAACCCCTGGAAAAACCGTTGGATCCCCAGGAAAATCTTACAAAAAGAGAAAAAGTAAGGAAGAAGGCAGCACCCCTCCCCCACGTACAGTAATTTCTATTTGCTTGGATCGAGGTTGGCTATGCATAGTATTTTTTAGTTGGCCAGCATATCTCAGTTAGACCCTGCTGAGGGTGGATCCGCGCATGACATTGAACATTTACTTGTAGTTTTCATTACTGAAATATGTATTGTCAAATTGATTGTATAATATGAATTTCTACAATTATTTACCACATAATATATTACCAGTTCCACAGGGGAAGCCTGAAGTGATAACAGCGGTAGGTGTCCCAGTAGCAGCCATAGAGGGGAAACATTCAAAGACATTCCTTTTACTCAGTGCATACATTTGTGGCTCAGGAAACCAACCCATAAGTAAGTGTTTGTTCATAATTCACACTAACCTAAAGAACACTGTAAATTATAGGGATAATTTGACTGAGTTTAATATTACCCAAATCGTCAGACACTACGGTCAATTTCTTCCAAGTATGAAGAGTTATCAGCAGCCGCCGTGGGTTATCCGACAAATCACGATGATACAATCATATAACCCACACAATCAGAGTTCATTTTACTCGTCAATCCCATAGATTTAAATTATTATATATTTGTCTTTTTACTGCTTACATTAAAAAATTGTGAATACCCAAAATACATTTCATTTTACCTTCCAGAAGAAAAAGTAACTTGTTTTACTTCCCTTTAATATCAGAACATTGCGATGGTAAAATAGTGATTTTAGTAATGGGAGCTTGGGAACTTACTACTTAATTTATCACCATGTTTTTTCCTTTATCTACTGTTTCGAGCTGGGCCTTGGGTGGTACAATTTACCCAAGCTTGCGTAATGTTAAAACAGTTCAGCATGTTGATTTGAGTAGATAACTCATTTTATTCTATACCTCTCGTACAATGTTAAGTTTGTCCAAATATTTATCCGTATTGTATAGAACATCCGTATTATATAAAACAATAATAACCCAAAATGTTTTTCCTTTTCAGCTGTACCCATCAACATGCTATTATGGAAATACAGTTTGGCTACTGAAATCCTATAGAGATCAATTTGAACCCTTTTGTACTATATATTCATTTTGGTGAAATGGCAGTTTGACGACACGACCGAAGTGACAAACATATATAATAATAAACTTAAACACTGTTACAGTGCTGGTATCAAAAGCCACACTACGTAAATACTGTGAAAGAAACAACACAAGAAGACGACGTTGTTGTATAGTGTTGGAATCCACCTGAAGAAGAAGTAAGGAGTGACATATGCTGTAATGTACTTAGATCATATTTGTATTCATTTGTAAATAGTTATGTTTTTAAAATTTGCACTTTTAAAGACGATACTTACAAATTTTAAAGACAGCCTGTGATTGCTCTTACAAAGACGATATTTCCATTTTGGTAACATAGTTTGCTGGACATATTTTCTGTCAATTCTACGATGTATATCCTATTCCACTTCCAAATCAAGTGAGCACACTCTAAGATGATTAAACTATTTTTGATATGATTATATTAAGTACATAGAAGAATTTTATCACAAAATGTATTCTGAATTTGTTCACAATAATTCCATTTTGACAATAATCTCATTTTGACAATAATCTCATTTATATGTGCATCACAGTCTTGATCCCATCTTATTTTAAAGATAAGTTTTGTTTAAGCAAAGAAATATATTTCTCATTGAAATCATTGAGCAAGTTGGAAACACCAGATATAATACGATTAGTGCAATATGTGCCTGTAATGTTATTGCACTGATCAATTTACATGATAAGATTATGTTATTGATGGATTTGTTGTTTCCATTATTTTATATTTGATTAAATTATTTTTTAACCAAAAACTTAATTGATCTCAGGCCCGGATTTACCGGGGGGGCCTTGCCCCCCCCCCCGCTGCCCTGGTTATACATTTTTTTCTAGGCTATAAAATAATGTTCGAGCTGTCTAGAGGAAATCCCCATCGTTGGCCCCCATACTGAACCAACCGCATAACCACCTGACCAGCCAGACTCCTATTGTCTTATGGCCCCCTGCTGTTAATGTGTAGGTAATCCGAATCGGCAGTGATCCATGACTGAGTGATAAGCATGTGTTTAAGGTACTGTGTATGCAAATTGATTGACACCTTCAGTGATTCAAAGGCTATAGTCGAATGATACCTAAGGACATCTCGTCTGCCGAGCGATCTAATGATTGAAGAAAAATAGGCAATACAAAAACTTTATATCAGTAAAACTATTCTAGACAGGTGATAAAAATCGATTAGTATAAAATTAGCCACTAAAAACAACAACTAAGTTGGACATTAAAATGTAATTGCTATCGAAATACTTTCACTAGAGCCCAAAGAAATTATTGATTTAACAAATAACTTTGACTAAATCTAATCAACGAAATTTTAAATTCACTTTTCTCTACATCTATAAAATTTTAAATCTTGACTTAAAAGCGGGCAATTTAACTGCCAGGTTGATGAACTTTCAGGTATGAAAAATTGCCGATTATGTTTTGGAAAAAAAAATGAAAAGCTATTCTGCAGGGAAGATACATACCTATCGCTAGCCATGTAAAATTAAACTTTATCAGAAATGGGTTGTGTTTCTAAATGTCATCATCTATATTATTTTTACATAACTTGTAAGTATTATTTAAACGAAGCAGTTAAATTCTTCTTAACTAACTCTCTCAATATATAAATACAAAAAGTAGGCCTATACATCATCATGTTCACTTTTCTTATTATTTCGAATAAAAATAATAATAATTATTATAAAATATGTGTATTTTAGATTTATGAATATAATTAAGAAATGAAAGAATTTGAAAATTGTTAACTGCCATATTTTGGGACAATGTATGTGTAGATTATGATTACTAATTCAAATCAAATCCAGGTAATCAGTTATTGATCAATGTTACTGATAAGTCAATGAATACTAATGCACAGAATACACAATTTATGTGCAAAATAAAACGGATATTAAAATTTTATATTAAATACCAACATCTATTGTTTGTTTTGTCACTGATTAAACACTTAGAATAAAAACACAACTGAAAAACCAAAATGTTTCAACTAAAACTGTACAAAAAAAAAAAAAAAAAAAAAAATGACCACAAAAAGGGGCCCACACCTACCCTATAACGTGCGCCTGATTTTTTTTCTGAGAATTTCTGTGTGAAGACTGTTTCAGATCGACAATTTGACAGCCAATATCATTAAGGTCGAACCTTTTCCCCTTTCCACATTTTTGACAAAATGATTATGTTTAACGTGAAAATTGATTTTTTTTCTCAGTCTTTGACAAAACTGTCTTTTACAACTGTTGAGTCAAAAACTAATGATCACAAGTCACTTTTTGGGGGGGTTCAGGAAACCCTTATTAAATATTTTATGCCAGTTTGTGAATGAAAATACAAGATAAGCCATATTTCTTACCCGGAAAAAGTAATGCCCTTTCAGTAATATCATGCCCCCCCGTGCTCCCATCTCCCCCACCGTTATTTTTATTTATTTATTTTTGATCGGGCCTGTAAATGCAATTGTAATCAAATTCATACCATTGCACAGCAGTTATTCAATAACATGACTTTGCGCCGGTAAAAGATAACATTATATCGCTCAATGCTTAAGGCTCGGTCCCACTTGGCATTTTTTTTTTGCTCGGGGATGGGATGCTTTACGTACTCCCGGTGGAAAAAGCGTCGCGAGCCATGTGGAGTCATCGAGAGGCTCGGGTGTACTGCAAAAAGAATTCATTGAAATTTTCCAGATGTGTTCTCGATGTTTTATCGGGAAAACAAGCCGGGGATATATCCGCAGGGAAGCTCCGGTCAGCATTCACGGTGCTTACGCGATTTTTTTTCCTCCGAGAATCCCGATGCGTCTGTGATGTCTCGCCGAAGTATCGGGGGGGGGGGGGGGGGGCATTCGGGGATATTCGGCGGCCTTTCTGTGACACATTCCCGATCTTATGGTTGAATCTCATATTATTTGCAAAAAAAAAAAAAAAAAGGCAAGGGTTGAAAGCGCACCGAAATTAATTTCTGTTTTGGCCCGTCTTAGACTGAGACGGTCAAAAAGGCCATTGGACATTGCTTAGGGGATCCCATTAAACCCCCCAAAAGTCTTTTCTTGACTTTGTCGCTTAATTCCACCCTCAAATTTTTATACTCTCAATAATCTTCCCCGAGGCACGTAGGATGGTTCGCAAAATCCCCTAATCTACGGGGATATTCCACCGATGATGTTACAAACTCATTTAAAATTCCGGGGGACCTTCGCCGTTCATCGGAGGAGGTCCCCCGGTGCTTTTCCGAACATCGGGACTAAGCTATTTGTCATAGCCGAAACAACAGTGAAAGTTCAACGGACCAATCCCGGAAGCCTAATAATTGTCATTCTTCAACGGACTGCTCAGTCTTTCTTGCTCAAACATCGGGAGCATCGGTAGAAAAAATGTTTATTTCCCACATCACCGATTTTTTTCCCAGTGGGACCTAGGCCTTCAGTCAAAAATAATATCGGATTTAAAAACAAAACAAAACAACAACAAAAAACCTTCACTATAAACCCAGATACCCTTCAGAATGCATCTCCATCACAAAAAACTTTTTTTCCGGGGGAGCATGCCCCCGAACCCCTACCACTCCTATCACATTCGGATTTTGGCCCCCCAGCAGAAAAATTTCTGGATCCGGGGGATCTTCAAGGGTGTATACGTGATTGACCCCGTGCGTGGGTTTTGATAATAGCTGGTAAAGTTTTGCCCCTTTTGTATATGAGAAAAAGAGGGGGGAAAGTTACAAGTTCCGACCCGTTTTTGTAATTTAGAAGTTGGATGGAAAAGAGAGGAAAACGGGAAAGCTAGTATAACGTGTTTAAGAGAGAATTTAGACGGCATTTGACCCACATGTGACTGATATCTCAAAGTATTGCTTGCACTCTCAAAGGGGCCCGGCGGTGCTTCTGCGCGGCTAAAAAAGGGCATTAAAGACAGAATGTTCAAACGTCAGGGGACGATGGATGGGGTGAAAACGCTAAAGACGGCTATGTGAAGAGACTTACATGACGTTTATCTGTGTCTATGTGTTAGGATTATGAATTCATTAATAAGTACTATAGAACTTATTATTTTCCAATAGTTTATTATTTCTACATCTATAGCATTTATTAGAGTGATCAGGGGTATATGATTATTATTTAACTGATGTTTCCCGTTCTTTGTGTTCAGTCGGTTGCCCGAGTGCTTATTACAATTACAAAATAGTAATTAAGTGATTTGTGTTTGTTTTTTATATTTCTAGTATTTTATGAAATGAAAACGGAAATGTATTTTTCTGGTTTGAATGAATGAATGAGCAGATAAATAATTTCCCTTGTCGTGAAATATATACGGGTAGGTGTCGCTGTAAGGCACGTGCCTCCGTGCGTGTCTCCAGTAGTTAAGTCATTCAGCTTTGGGCAGCCGACAGTGCAACACCGTTAATTTTTATTAAACTTGATTTACATGTCTAGGGGGGTAGATATGAAATTGTCTTCAATTTTCAGGTCATTGGGTTATGTGTATATGTACTAGGATACATCATATTGTTCTATATGTATGGAAATGTTTTGTAAGATGGGACGGTTGACTGTTTTCAACCAGTCGGTTGCCGAGTGCTTATTACAATTACAAAATAGTAATTAAGTGATTTTGTGTTTGTTTTTTATATTTTAGTATATATGAAATGAAGAAGGGAATGGAAAAGTCTTAAACACGGACGCCTTCGTGGACATTATAAAAAAAGAAGGGGAAAACAGGACAATTTGTAAAATAAATAAAAAAAAAGCGGGCGCTGTATTTTTTATATTTCATTTCATCATTTTTTTTAAAGTTTTTAAATGATTTCAATCAATAGAACAATTGAAAATAAAATTTGCTGATTTTAGGAAAAATAAATGAGTTTATTATGAACAACATTCGGCATAAAATTGATATTTGCATATAGAAAGTAAACACTGAATACATCCAGTTATTATTTTGATATCTAAAATACCTTAATCTTAAGTGATATAATTTTAAATAAATGTGAATTTGAAATAAATGAATAATAACACGAAGGAACCGTGTCCGCGGTCTTCAATTCGTTGTCACCCATAGTGTTGCCAAATAACATCAATTATCGATTGTTGATCTTATTGAAAACAAAGTTAAGTTTAAACTTCATAGACGTTAATAAAGTATCTGATTTTTTTTATCTATTTACACATCCGGTCCGCTTTTTCTTCTGTGTTCTTGTCATTCGGGGTTTTCTCAATATGTTACATATCGTCCGCGTTTTCCTTATATGTTACATATCGTCCACATTTCTTCAGATTTCAGATAGTGTCTTATTTTGATTTTTGTTAATAAATAAATAAATTAAGTACCGAACTTTAAGTTAAGATAAGGTGTCTGTTTTTTCTGATCGTTTTTTTATATACCCCTTTGCTTTTTCCCCGGTGTTCACACTGTCTGCATTTTCTCTTTATGTTACTTTTATCATGCAACTGTTGTTAAAAATCTATTCTTGTTTATTTTCATATACAATTCACACTTCCTATTTTCGACAGTTTTCCAATTACATATTGTTTTTGAATTTTTATCGTTTCATAATTTTTTCATGTTAATATTGTACGCGATTTCTTCAGATTTCAGATATGTCTTTTTATTTTTATTTGAAGATAAATTTAAAGGGTAAAACTTTATAAATGCTAATAAGTTCCGATTTTTTAAATCTTTTTTCATACCGTCTGCATTTCTCTATAAATGTTACATTATCCGCGATTTCTTATATTTACATATTGTCCGCGTTTTCCATATATGTTTATATCGCTCGCATTTTGTTCTATGTTACTACCTTCCCCTTTTTCACCTGTTTATACGTCCGTGTTCTTCAGATTTCAGATACCGTCTGATTTGATTTTTTGTAAATAAATTGGGTAAGGGATCTAACTTGATGTAATAAAGTGCGATGTATCGTCAGCTTTTTTCCTTGAGCGTTTTCATATAGCAGCCATATTTTCTTTTGATTTTAGATACTGTAGGATTTTGTGACGGGGATGTATCCAGTTGTCCATGATGTTATTTATTTTATGCATCAATGTATCTGTATAAGACAAGTATAATTGTGTTATGGGACTTTAGATAATCGCTACATTGTTTGCCTTTTTTGATTTTTCATCTTATGAATTTTTTGATATGAGTATTGAACCCAACTATATACTTTATATATAGAGGGATTTTCAAAAAAATATCCAAATTGGAAAAAGGAAGAGAATTCTTAGTCATTTGTCGGTTATTTCGATTTTAGACTGGCGGAAAGTCAGTATAATAGTGGGGAAAATTTGAAAATTAAAATCAGGTACAATGAATGCAGCCCACTTTACTGTATCACAGTTCTGTACAAAAGGGTGTGTTCAGTATGCCGAACTGTATGCACTGGTCGCTTACAAACAGCTTGGAGTTGTTAAGGACCATACATGATGCTGTTCAAGTGCATCTTATGTTGTCATAGGTATACGTGAAATATGAGTTATGACACTGAGACACTTTCATGCTGGCTGTAAGCGTACGGTTGCATATGGTTGGTAACCGAACACACGCCAGATTTTTGTACGAAGTATGGTCTGACCTCCTTAGAATGCAATTTATGAATGGAATCAGAGTCATGACCCTCCTCTGGATCATTTTAAAAAAAAAGTGTCAAGACACTGAGAGACTTTTTGGCGGGGTTGAACCCCGCTGAAGGGGTTTTAGAATTTAGCTATTTTATGTAAAACCTGCTGACAGTCTCTCAGAGCATTGGCGCTTCATTAATTGTGACGTGTCAAAAGCTTGTACATTATTTGGGTCACTGCAAAGAATATATATTTATAAATTCCGTAGGGTTACAGGAAATAACAAGCAAATGGTGACTTTGTAAGTTGTAATATGATAAGTATATGCAGTATGCCCGAGTCCGCTATCTTCAATGATGAATATATTTGCCTGGGTGAATATATTTTCATAGGAATCAAATAAATGTAAAAAAATAAAGAAATTTAAAGTAAATATATGAATTGAAAAAAAAAATGTAAATGTAAACGACATAAAGAAAGATAAAAAAAGGAAACTTATAAGTAGATTAAAATCTGTTTTTTCCCCGTTTTAAAAGGCATATCCTTACCACTCCCCAAAAGCGTAGGGACATTATACAATTTTAAAAAAGTCTCCCTTTTGTGATTTTTTTGAAAAACTTAAGTTTATTTATTTTAAAAAATATATTAAAATTTTATTAAAATTCTAAAGATGAGTTTAATTTTTGAAAAGATATTGTCTTTTATAAAACTTTTTAATCTTTTTTGATGTTGATTTTTATATTTTTGTTATTTTTAACTATAGTTATTTTAAATAAAAATTTTTTTCTATGTGAAAAATTAAAATCAAGAATAAGTCTTGGTTTCCCCCCCCAAAAATTTAAATATTGAGGGTAGGCCTATGATTTAAAGTTCCCTTTACTGTTGGGATGTAATGAAAGATAGTATGATTCCCGATTCTGACTAAATATGTTAGCATAGATGTTTGGGTTTAAAACTTGATCAGAAATTTTTATGAGTCAAATTTTTGTTAATAAAATTATTGGGTATGAAAGACTTATTAGAAAAATAAGGGGCGATTTCTGATAACATAATTTTTATTTTATGTACAAATATACCCTTAAAAGGTATTTGTATTGCTTGGTCACCCAGTTTAAAATTCGGGTTTTGCCCGGGAAAGCTCAGGGGTTAGAGTGTTGCTTTTTTGTTGGGGGTTGGGGGTTTAAAAAATCCCCGGGGGCCCGGCCAGGCCCTGAAATTATTTCCCGTTGACTTAAAAGTTTTTTTGTGCAAGGTTGCTGAGGTTTTAGTGGTAAGTGCCCAAATCAAACTACAATGTTTTGGAAATTCTAGAAAATTAAATTTTTAAATGCTTTAGAATTTAAAAAATTTAGTCTTTTTTCACCCTTACGTCGTTGGGGAAAAAAATTTTTAATTATATAATCCATTCGATGTTTGGGTTGGGGACTTTGCGTGGAAAAGGGGTGAATTTTTCAAAGGGGTTAACCCCCAACCCTTGGGTGTAATGGTAGTTAAGGCGTAATTTAGACCATGTATGTATGTATCCCGTTTTGGGGATTATCCCCCAATGTGTTAAATACGTATTACAAAGTAAGGGGGGATTATCAGAATAGTGCATTGTTGCCCCCCAAGGTTTTTTAAAAAAAGCCAAAAATTTATTTCGGGATAGTAAAAAGGTTTTGCCCCCAATTTTTAGGTTTTGTGGTGAATCAACCAATTCAAAAATTTTTTGACAACATATCGATTTTCCAGGATTTGTTAGGATAATGTAAAAGTGTGGTTTATGCCCTTGTCTAGGAGTGGTATCACAAAAAAGATATATCCCCTAAAGTAAAGGGGGTGGATCTGCCCCTTGTTTAGAGTGGTTCAAAGCATGAGTATCTTTTAAAATAAAAAAACTTAACACAAAATGTAAATACTTCTTTAATTTTTTTATAAAATATTACTGTAGCAAGTAAACCAAAAAAACGGCCCAGAGGGCTTTCCAACTTAGTTCAACTATAAAAATCAGAAAAAAGCTTACATTTTACGTGTTCCCAAAACTAAAAACCAACTTCGTAAAAATCAAAAAAAGGGCAAAATTTTTTTGACGAATAAGAAATCACCCACGTCGACGATTAATCAATGTGGCCCAATGTCAACGATTTTTAAAAAAAAAAGGGGTTTTTTTTTTTGGCCCCCCCGACCGGGCCCTTTTTTTAAAAAATCGACCCTCAAGTTTTTTTTCCCTTTTTCCCCCTTTAAAAGAAAAAATGTATTTATATATGAACTAAAAAGCTTTTAAATAAAAGTATGGCAATTTCAAAAATCAAAATAAAAAAAACTATCTTTGAAAATAAAGAATACACTTTGCCCGTATTTTTTTAAACCATGCCCAGTGACAGTCGACACAGTAGATCAAAATAAAATCACATAAAAAACGGTCCAACTCTGATACCCCCCATAGAAAAATTTTATTGCAGACAAAAATTTTTAAATTTTCATATAAAAAGGCAACAACTAAATTTAAAATTCACAAGATCATGTTTTGGCCAAGGAAATGTGAAAATAGTTTTGAAACTTATAAATGCTGTAAATTTTTAATATTTGGGTATTTATTTTTTATTGTAAAGGGAAAAGGAAAATCTGAAAAAAGGAGCGAAAATATTTTTGAGCAAAATATCTTCAATAAATAAAAAAAAACGGGGAAAAGATGACCTCCCTTACCTAAGACATGGGGGAATTGGCCTGGAATTTAATTAATGCTGTGAATTTTAATAAAAAAACCCGAGAAATAGCGCGGACAAAATATAAAAAATTTAACAAGGGGCCAAGCCAAATCAACCCAAAAATAAAGGGTCCCAAACGATTTTCGCAACTAATACTCATGCAGACCTCTTTGACACAAAAAATTCCCAACTAAAATTATAAACAAAGGGAGATAAAAAAAAATTTATTACAAAATGTTTTATGGAGTTATCTCTCCTAATCTTTTAAAAAATTTTTTTTAAAATTGAAAAACTTCGATCAAATTTTAAAGAAAATTTTTCCAAATTTGGGAACGTGGGGGGTATACTTTTTCAAAATCCTTTACAAGTTATCTGCATTTTTTTTGATTGGTCTTCCCCGATAAAACTTAGTCCAAGTGTTTCCTAAACCCAAAATGCACCACTTATTTTTTTTGTTTTGGTTTAAAACCCCTTTGACAGTTTTTTAAAAAAAAAATCTTTGACAATAACACTGTTCATATAAAAAAAAAAGTTTTAAACAAATTTAAATTTTTGTAATTCAGTATTTTAATGTAATGTTTTTATAATCTTGATTGATGGCACTGGGGGAAAAAAGAAAGAAAAACATAATTTTGGGATCTCAAAAAAAATTTTTTAAAAGCTTAAAAAAAAAAAAAGAGGGGCCCAAAATGGGCCCGGGGGCGCTCACCTGGGGTAAGGGGTTTCTGACCCTACCAAAAAATTTTTTCCTAGGATTTAAAAAAGACACATTTCTTTAAAATTTTTTGGGGGACGGGAAAAAAAAAGTAGGTTTTAAAAAGTTTTACAAGGATTTAACCGGGGGACCACTTTTTGGGCCCCTTTTGGGCCCCAGCTACCCATGGGCTTGATTTTGAGTTATTCTCTTAAAAAGACCCGAAAGAACCCAAAAAAATCACTTTCGGGGCGATAACTCAAAAGTAGAGCGAACCCCCCTTTTTTTTTTAAAAATTTTTGTTCTTAATGTAAATTTTTTATAAACAAGCAAATTTTTAAAAAAAACCCCCTTTTTTTTTTTCCCTTTTTTTTTTTTATCAAAAAAAACTGCATTTTTCCGGTGCCTCTAAAAGAGAAAACTTAAAAAAACGCTCCACAGGATTTTTTATCCACAGTTCCCTTTTTTGGATCCCCCAAAACCACCCCCCCCACTTTTACTGTTTTGGGGGGGGGCATGCAGCCATCCACCTGCTTCCATGTCTTTGGGGTGCAAAAAGCCATCCCCCATTTCAAAATGTCCTGATTAAAGAAAACAGCATTACCGGTTTTAAAACCAACAGAGTTACGGGTTAAAAAAATTAGGCAAAAGCGGGGAAAGTTTCCCCACTTTCAAACCGGGCAAAAAATTTAAAAAACCCAAGGGGTGAGGGGCGGGTGAGTTAAGTGCCCCTTATCGGAAATGTCGTTTAAAGCAAATTTTTTTGACGACGGGCACAGAGTGTTTAGAATAGCTTACTTGTGCTTGGTGAGCAAGAATGTTTAAATTAATTTTAAAAATTTTCAAACTATAGTTTATTCATTTGATGGTCAACCATGGTCTTCTTTCTTGAAAAAATCAAGGGGGATTTAGGTAAAACCAAAAGTTATATTCGGGGGTTCTTTATAACGACAATGCACTCCATTTGCCCCAAAGGGCAGCGTCCCCCCCACTTTGCCCCAAGGCAGGTGGTCCATTTTTCGAAGAGATGTCCCAAGCAGCTTTCTTTTTTAGTGTTTAATGAAAAAACATTTGACATAGGGTATTGAGCCGGACACATTTTGGGAATTTTAAATCTCCAACTTTAGTCTTCTGAATAAGAACTTGCGGGAAAAAAACATTACCTAAAAAATAAGTTTAAAGGAAAATCAGACATTTTTTAAAAACGAACAGTAAAGGAAGTCTAAGTTAAAAACCATTGTGTTCGGAAAAGGTTTTTTGAGAAATTGCTTAATCTAAAAAAAATTTTTTAAGTTGAAAAGGGGGGTTTAACTGTGCCAAAATAAAAAGGGTTTTCCCCTGTTTTTTAAAAAGGGGTTTCCCCCTTTTCTGAAGGCCCAGTTTCCAAGTTTAAAGGGGATAATTTATGACATTTTTGAGATATTTTTGGACCTTAACAAAAAAATTTAACCACCCAGACAATTTGAATAAAAAACGGGCATAACGTCCCAAAAATTTTTTTTAAAGGGGTAACCCTGCCATTTTGTCCCCCTTTTAAAAATAGCAAACAAATTTTCCCAATTTGAAAAAATTTTTTTCAGGTTTTAGGGAAAAAACTTAAAAAGTACAAAAAATTTCTAAGAAAAAAAGGGGTATAACTATGCCAAATGTTTTTTGGGGTTCCCGCTCTTTTGAAACAGGTTCCCAAAAAAAAAGTGAACAAGTTTGATGTAAATATGGCTGACAGTTTTTGAGAAATTGCCCTTAAAAAAAAAAATAACCTCCCAAAAAAATTCTTTTTGCAAAAGGGAAAAAACTGTCCCAAAAAGATTTTAGGGTTACTTGTTTTTGAGTCCCTTTTTTATTGTGAACAAGTAACCCAAGTTTGGGGGAATTGGCGACATTTGTTAAGGAAATTGACCTTTAACAAAACCACCGAGAAAAAGATGAAAAAGGGCAAAACTGTCCCCAAATGATTTTTAGATTTTACTCCCCTTTTTTAAATGTTTTTTTTTTATAGTGAAAAGAATACCAAGTTTTGATGTGAATATTTTGTTTTTTTGGAGAAAGGGCTGAGTGAAAAACCCAAACCCAAAACCCGCTGCTATGACAAGGAAACTATAAAATAGCTTTTCTTTTTTTAAAGTGGGCTAAAAAGGGCCCCACTTTTTGTTTTTAACTAAAAAAACTAAATTTTCGTAATGGTTTTATGAATCAGGAAAGGTTTAAAACTTTTAAAAAAAAAGGACATACCCAACACAGTTGGATGGGCAATTGAAATTTTGGAAATAAAAGACAAAAAGGACTGGGGTAATTTGACTGTAAATAATAAACAAAGCCAGTATAAATTCCCCTTTTTACAGCCCCTGAAGAAACTAGTGGTTCCCCGAAATTTCTACCTGACAGCAAAACTTAAGTGGGCACCAAAATAAGACATGCACTACAACCCACAAAATCAATTAAACCATTTTTGTAACAAGAAAAAGAAACATTGCAAAATTTTAAAAGGAAATTAAACCCCAATTTATTTAAAGTTTTAAAACTCGGGGATCTGTGTAGGGCTTTTAAATTTTAAAATGATGTCTTTTTTTTTTTATTTTTAAAACCCAAAGGGTTCTAAAACAGTTAAAATTCCCCGACTACCGAAAAAACTTTAAAATTTAAAAACTTACCCAGTACGTATGATAAACAGCCTTAACCCTGACAATTTTTTTTGTTTACTGGAGATTATAAATTCTTTATTTTTCAATTTAAGGGTCTAACTCTGGATTTATTCAGACTTAATGTAAACCCATAAAAATTTCAATGAAGTTTGGTAAAGGTTTAAAGGGTCATTTATATTTGTTTGAGTAAGACAGAGATGAACTAAGTTGATGCTGACGGATGGCGGGCGCCGCATACTTCTGTCAATAATGGGGGGTAAAAAAGTAAAGCTGTTATCTAAAAAACCGATTTTGTAACAAATATAACATGTATAAATAAAATTTTTAAAAACCTCAGTGGTAAATTATGTCGAGGAAGGGAAATGAAGCTGCATCATAGTATGGTCCCAAACACAATATGAGCTTTTTGGAGATTCCTAATCCTTTGAAAGTAAAAAAAAACAAAAGTGTTCCCAAATACCCCCAATGGGAATATTTTACCCCTTTAAATTGGGATTTTGGAAAACCCCAATTTTTGAGTAAGAAACAAATCTTTATAGAGAGGGTACGAAAATTCAAGAAAAGCCCAAAATTTTCCCCCCTTTTTCAAAAAATTAGTGGGGGAAAAACGAAAACAAGGGCCCCAGTGACCTAGATTTACTCCCGTCATATCAGCTAAAAAAAAGTTTTTAAAGGGACAGTGAGGCATTGTACTTCCTTGCCAGGAGCTTATTTTTGTGAGGTAATGTTCGTTTTGGTAAATGTGGGAGTTTGGGTTTTCATACCCAAGGGGCCTAAGTCCATCTAGGTTTGGGGGATGGATTTGTTACTTGTTTCCCCAAAATTGCATATTGTTTGTTATTTTTTTTTCTCACAATGTGGCCAGATGTCTTAATATAATATATCTAACAGATCTTTTTTTTTTTGTAAGATTTTAAAAAAAAGACCCCATGCAGGGGCCCAAAACAGTCTGTTTTTGCCAACGTTAATTTTTGTTCAACATTTTTTAAAAAATTGCCTTTAAATCACAACTAAAACTGTAACCTTTTAAAGCAAAGTTAAGTACCAACCCTTTAAATTTTACCTTTGACCTTGAAGGGTACCTTTCCTCGCATAACGAAAAATATACAAAACAAAGATGAAAAAATATGTAAAAACAAATCACAATTGCTAATCCATTGAGTTTTTGATAAACAACACAAAAATGTTAAAATTGAAGACTTTAAAAAAAAAAAAAGTTTTTAATTGCCCAAAGATCATGACCAAAAAAACACCTGCACAGGGTTTATGTGACAAACCAGAAAAAAAAGTTTTTTAAAAAAAAAAAAAAAAAATTGAAAAATAAAAAAAAATTCTATTAAAAACTTGTCCAATTATGGCAAAAAAAAAAGTCAAGGTCAAGGGCGATGGGTAAAATATTGAGGGTTTTCTGAATAGCCCTGTCAAGAAAATTGATAAAAAAAAAAAATGTATGTCAATAGTAAAAAGTTATGGTGAAGTAAAAATTTTTTTTGAAACATTTTAAAATAGGCAAATGTTTTAAAGGGCCAAATCCAAAAAAGGGTTTTTTTTAGCATCTTCAAAAATCTTCATTTAGGTCCTCCTATCTGTTGGATACAGTTTTTCATCAAATGCTCCCCCTACAGAAATACCTGCTGTCCACTGAGAAGGAATTAAAATTTATATAAAATTATTTTTTTGTTACAATTTTTTGATTTTTTAAATTATAAAAAAAAAAAAAAAAAAAAAAAAAAAAAAAAAAAATTTACCTGTCAAATTTGTATTCATTTGAAAGAAAATACTTTTTACTTTAAAATGAGACTTGATGAACATTCCCCTCCTAAGGACTGGGAAAATTACTGCTATTAAAAAGGCCCCTGCTGCCCTAAGGGATGGGTAGGCAAAGCCCCCCCACCCCTTCCGTGCAATACAAGGATTCACTGGGTAAACAATTGCCACTTATCTTTCAAATGCCGACATACAGCATTCTTTGGGGGCCCATTTTTCAGTTATTGGGCTGTTTTTCCCCAAACCTCATAAAAATTCAAATTTACATCAACACAAAAAGAGGTGACAAGGTGACACGTTCAAAAACGGTAACTTTCCAGGGAACAAGGGCTTGAAATGATGAATCCCATCGGGGGACACTGAAGATCGGGCATTAATCACCCACTGACTCCATCTGAGGGTGTCTGGGGGACCAAGGCCCCAATCCAAAAGGCACAAGAATCCAAGCGCAAAATTTTTTAGCCAGCACAGATGTTTCCCATCCCAGGCTTGATCTGGAAGAGCGAAAGCGCATTAATTTCGGGCATGGACTTGGGGAAAGTGATATGACAAAATACCACAAGAAGCATATCTTGAAATCAAGAGTAGTAATTGTGACAACCCCAAATTTTAGTGGGGGGAAAGGGGAAAAAAAAAATAGGCATTTGGGGAAAGTCCCCTAAAAATGCACAAACGCGAATACATCTCACCCCATAAGAAGCTGTACCATGAGGAAAATCTCCAAACCCCGGGGGCCCAAATGCTGATACCAAACAAGGACTGGCAGTTGGTTAACGGAACCCCCGGGGGTCCCAAGCGATGTGGGGTCCCCTTTATTGCTAGGAATCCGCCCCACCCCGCTGAGAGAAACAAAAAATGGGGGAACGGGTATAAAAAATGATAAAAGCAGGCTGCTAAGGCAAAAATGGTGATGGACATAAATCCGAGGGAAAACGACAACATAGCCAGGGAGGGAAGGAAAACCAGCACCCTATTTCCTTGGGAAAGGGGGGTCAAAATGCCCCCCGTCAATTGCATAGACACCAGTATATTGTTGCAGCAGCGTCCAAAACAAACTGTGCTGGACTGGCGCGGCTGGGGGTAAAGGGGGTTTGACTCAAAAAGGGAAATTCCATAAGGGAAGTCCAATGAAAAGCAGCCCCGTACCCCGAGGGTGAAACTTTTTTCCCCACGTTTAAAGGGCAACTTCACCCCTGGTATTTTTTTCCGCAGAAAGGGACAAAGGAAGCAAAAAAAAGATGCAAAAAGTACGGGGCTAAAGATTTTAAAGGGAAAAGATTATCTTGTTTTAAGGAGATGTGGACAAAAATACTGGTGATATTGAAAGCATAAAATAGATTGGGTGCCTCGGAACACTTGTGTCGCCTGCATTTTAAACATGTTTGATGAAAGAATTGACGGGAAAAAACGTCTTTTTTAAAATTTTTGTAAAGCATAATCTATTTTGTGAGTCAAAATAACACCAAAACACCACCACCAAAAACCCCCACCACATATTTATATTTAAAAATTTTATTTTTTTTTGGGGGGGGGGGGGGGGGGAAAAATATTTAAAAAGGCAATAGTAATAAATTTTTCCCGGCACTTTCGACTATGTCCACAGAGGGGTGTCAGAATGACTATGAATTCAAAACATTAACTGTAAAAAAAATTAGACGATTAAGCACTTAGACGTTAAACATATTATGTTTTCAAGTTTGTATCATCATTATCATTATTTAGTTATCATTCTTGTGTCTGCCTCGACCTGAGATCATCTACTTAAAAGTTTAAGGCAACACTTCAATACTTTACAAGTTATCACCACACAAGAATTAAATCCAAAAAAAAAACAAAGGGAAAAAAACTCCAAAAAAACAAAGTTATCATTCTTGCACAAGCACTCCATGAGCTTTCCACTGTGAGGTTTTTAAAGTAAAACCTCAAAAACTTTTCGTGTTATGCTCCAGACAAAAAAGAAGTCTGAGTATCAACCCGGGGAATAAACCCAAAGGAAAAGAGAAACGAGTTACATTCATGTGCACTGCACTCAACCATTGGTCTATGAAGTTTTTAGTAACACCTAACTACGTTTTGAGTTAGCCCCGACAAAAAAAATTTGTTGAAAATCAACAAAGGGGAAAAAACTCAGAAAATAAAACAGAGTTTCATTCTTAGCACGCCTACAAATCCGGGGTCTTTCCATCTATGAAGTTTCAAAACAATATTCAAAAACTTTTTGTTTTGCTCCTGACAAAAATAAAAAACGGAATCAACAAAGGAAAAAACTCAGGAGAAAAAAAAAGTGGAGTTATCATTTATGTTAATGCATCCCTTCAATGAGATCTATCTTCTATAAAGTTTTAAGTCGCACCCAAAAACTTTTTTTAGTTTGCCCTGGGCAAAAATTTAAGATGAAAAACACAAAGGCAATAACTCAGAAAATATGAAAGTATGGTTTCATTCTTGTGCCTCACTCCCCTCAATGTTCTTCCATGTTTTAAGTTTAGGTGAAATTTAAAAAACTTTTTGAGTTTTCCCTGGACAAAAATTAAAATGAAAATTTAACAAAGGGCAATAAATCAAAAAAAAGAAAGTCTGGTTTTCTTTTGTGCACGCATCCACCCCAATTTGATTTCATGTTTTAAGTTTTTAAAGGGTACCTCAAAAACTTTTTGAGTTATGGGCCCGGGAAAAAAAAAACCCAAATCAAAAAGGGAAATAACTAAAAAAATACAAAAGTTCGAGTTATCATTCTTGTGCCTGCACTCCACCCCAATTGATCTACCATTTTTTAAGTTTAAAGGTGATACCTAAATTAGCTCCGGAAAAGGGAAAGTGTGACCCCGAGACGCCGACGACGCCGACGACGACGACGACGACGGAAAAATTTGCCCCTATGGTCTGCCATGCTATGCAGGCGACACAAAAATGAGTTACCTCTTGCCCTTTAAAGGGCCACTATCAATGCTTGAGGGAGACTGCTCAGGGGTTGGCGGGGCCATTCTACGTCTGTGAGGGGGAGTATCAAAAATGGGGACGGATCCCTGTTCCCGGGACTCATCGCTTTGCAGCCTGTGTATGGGTGAAATGATAAAAATTGTTACAGGAAACATCAAGATGAAATTAAGTGTATCACATGGAAATGAAACTTGGTACAACCCCATAAAAGTGTGGTAAATGAACCCGTCACTAAATGTATCACTGCCAAAGAATTCCCCAAAATTTTTGAGAAATGTTCCCGGTGCCTAGCGCAAATCCAAGGCTTTAAAAACGGCCCTTGTGAAAGAAAGAAACTGGATCGTGTTGGTGTAAAATTGCATTTAGGACAGAAAATGTTAAATTTGGTCTGAAAGAAATTCATAAAAAAAAAAAGGAAATAAAACCCCCAGAAAGGGGGCAGTTGGGTCCGAAACCATCAACATCAAAAAAAGGGGGATGTTTTTCAATTTACAACAAAGAATTCTGAGTTATCTCCCTTCTGCTTAAGGAAAAAAAATGCAAAGTTAGCCTTAAATAAAACAGTGAATGATGAACTGTCTGAACCATTTCCCAGAAAAAAAAGAGGGCATTTTTAAAAAAGGCTTTATTTTCCTCCGTTTTAAATGCTATCGTCTTAACGGATGCCTGTAAATAAAATGCAAATGTATCACTGCTTTTTTTCTGTTATTATTGCAATTACTGGGCTTTTAATTGCAGAACCGTTTTATGATGCAGCATAATATTAAAAATTTTGTCACCCCGAAAACTGACCGTTTTCATTAAAACTCGGTCATTGTTTTAAAAAATCCTTATACTTAAAAAATAAATTTTTAAGAGAGAGAGAGAAGAAAAAAAATGTTTTTGAGAGAAGAGAGAATTAGAACGGAAATCAAACACATACAATACAATCAACACAATAAATACAAACACAAAACGTTCATATAGAAGGGCCTTTAAAAAAAAAAAAAAAAAGGAACCAGCCAAAAGTTTGTCAAATACTTCACAGCCAATATGGCAATCGGGATAGTTTTCTGGCCAAAACTTGCCCTTTTAACCAGATCTCCCACCTGATTTTTAAACTTACGGGGTTAAAGGGCCCAAAAATGTTCCACATTGATGCAGAGTGGCTCTGGCACAGTGCGAACATCACAACATTTTTTCCAAGAAAATCCTATGATTTCATTACGCTTTCTGTGCACATTGACATTATCCCAAAATTGCATCTGGAAACTTGTGGACCCCATAATGGACGGCCTTTTTTAACAACTGTCCAGAGATAAATTCCTCTCATTTTTTTACCATTTTGCTGTCAAGCAAAGCTCATATTTCTGGCAAAATTCCCCCTTTTTTTTTCGGGGGGGGGGGCCTAAATGATGTCAGGGTGATGGCTTTTGTAAACATATCTTTAAACCCAAAAGTAGTCCCAGCATTTCAGTGTTTTAGAAAAATATTTCAAAAAACATATTGAATATATAAATATTAATAAAATGATTATTTCTATATATTTTTAAAAAAAAACAGTGTATTTTTTCTATGTATATAAACAAAATGTGAAAAATTTTTAAATTTAAAAACATGTATAAAAAAAAAAGTTATAAAAATGAAATGGGTTGCTTATACGCAACTTATGCTTTAAATTTTTAAGCATGAAGGGAGCACCTCAATTTTTTAAAAATTGATAAACACTTTTTATGATCAATTTGTAATTTAAAATTTTTGGTTTTTTTCAAGATTTTTCAGTTTTCAATGTTTAAAAGGAAAAATGTTTTTTTTAAAGGTTTTTTTTCAAGCAGACAAAAAACTCAAGGTTTTTCAAGCCCTTGTGCAAACCCATAAAAATCAAAATTAAAATAAAAATAATCAAGGAAGCTGTTTAAAAATAACAGGGAAAACAAAATTTTCTTTTTCTTTTTTTTTTTGTTGAAAACATAAAGATATACTTTTTTTTTTTTTAAATATTCAATTTTTATTTTTTAGCAAAATTCCCCATATCGGGCACAAGACGTTCCTATTTCTTTATTGACGGCTCCAGTCCCATTGTACATTTCCTGTTGAAATGACCGACATGATTTTTGAAAGGGTCACAAAGTTCCTTTTAAAAACATTTGCCCTTTTTTCCGCACTTACCCCTAAAATTTATTTCAGCACTTAAAACCTCAACTGTAGAGTCCTCACTACTTTTGGATCGTCCCCTCTACATAAAATCCCGCGTTCACTAGGAAAAATTTAAATTTTAAATATTTTTTTTTTTCACTTCCATTTATCCCCCCTAAGTGAAAAGGAAAAACATTTTTTAAGGCTTATTTGTCAAAAGAACATTTTGTTTAATTTTAAAAAATATAACCGTACAGACTTTTTTTTGCAAATGATAAAATTACTTTGAAAAACAGGATTTTTTTTTTTGGAAAATTTCAATCTTTTAAAGGGGTTTTCCTTGCAAAACTGACTTTTTTTTTCGAAACAAATAATATTAAAACAAAAAAAGCCTTTTTTTCCCTAAACAGAATGATTAAAAGGAATTTAATGAAATTGTGTTATTTTTTAAAAATTTTAATTTTGATTTTAAAGTTTATGACATATCCCCTCTATTATTGGTAACTGTTTTGTTGTTTTAAAAAAATTTTTTATTATCTTTTGATTTCCCTTTTTTTTTATTTTGAATGCTAATTTTACTAATAAAAAGCCACAGGTTGTGAAAAAAATTTGAAAAAAAATCATGAAAAAATGGAAGTAACAATGTTAAAGTATACAAATAGGGAAAACATATAGAGCTTTTTTTCTTTTTTAAACAAACCCTAATGAATCTCCCCGTGCAAATCAGCTGTTTCTTCCCCCCTGTTTTAGGTCATCTCCTGTCACTGTCCCCATCCCGAATTTTGGTGGTAGGGAATGTCACTTCTCTGGGACTCGCATCATATGAATACTAAAAATAAAATATTGATGCAGTGACCTTAATAAATGGAGTTTTAAAATGTAAAAGCTTCTTTTCATGGGTAAAAATTTAGTTAAAAGCTATAAATCTTGTGGAAACCCAAAAAAATTCCCAATGACATGAGCTAACCATAACAATAAAAAAAAAAGCACCAATTTTTAAATTTTGAAATTTTTTGATATCCAATTTTAAGAAAGGCTTTTTTCAAAAAAAAAAGAAATATGATTGGTTTTAAAATATAAAGGAGATTTGTTTCATTTCAGTTAATTTGGAATACATACCCCAAAAAGTAAAACTTTTTACTACTTTCCTGGAGAATATTCACCACTCTATATAAATAAAAAAAAAAAAACTCTATAAAGGACGTCGTTTTTTTCCCTTTTTTCCATAATTTTTGGACAGGCACCGATTAGTCTGAAATGTTAAAGGTTGTATAAAATATATGTAGGACACAACTTTTTAAGTCACTGCCCCCAAAAAGAAAACTTACCCTGTTTTAAATATCGATATACTTGCTTTCATTAGAAATTTGTGTTATAATTGTTAAAACTAAATGGTTTTGGAATGATCGAGGAAAAAAAAGATTTTGAAATGTAGACATTTTCCCTTTTTTTGTATCAATTAAGAGGAAAGGGTGAAACGAAAATACATAATTTGGGAATTTTAAAACGGGTTTTTGAAAAGTATCGCTGCACCAAACTGCAAGCTGTGAAAATTTTTTTAAATTGCATAATACCCTTTTGGGACCTCCATTTTTACGAATACTGTTTGGATACGTCGTCTCATTGAGTTGACGTAAGTTGCAAAACGCGTTCGGTAGCGTTCCCACTCTAAAAGAATGCTTCTGGGGGTCATTCACTTTGTGGATGTTTTTGGTTAGCTTCTCTCCTACCCAGTTCACCCCAGAGATTTTCATTGGGGTTTAAACAGGAGAAAACGAGGGCCATGGAAAAAATTTACTTATTTTGACCTGGAACTGGGTAGTAATGCGTGCCGTGTGACCTGGCATTGTCATGTTAAAAAAGGGCAGGTCCGTTCGGGTGAAAAAAAAGGCAACAATGGTTTTTAAGAAAATTTTTTAACCTTGGGCATTTAGATTTCCCTTTTATAACAAGATCGGTTTTTCGCCACCCATTTTCCCCCAAAACCCCATTACATACCCCCCCAACCTGTCTTCTCTTGATGAAAACCAATCGCTATCTTTCATTCTCGCCTATATCCCTTACTCGCCACGATGACTTACATTAACGGGATTCATCACAAAGTGACAAAAATTCCATTCCCGCTGCGTAAAGCGCAGATGACGTTGTCCCCCATTGAATCGGATGGCTCGATGATGGGTGCCCAAAATTTGACCATAAAAGGTCGTCGGGCGCGAATCGGGATGGTTTTTTCCTTTTAAAGATTTATAGGTCTGAGCATGAACCCTAACGTCGGGCATGACGGTTGCAGGTAAAAAAAGATTTCGCAAAAGCGTTAACTAATTGCGCGTCGTACGTTGCTTTTTTGCACGTGCGCGACCCCGGGGCCCTTGTCGATCAGGACGATCCAGTTTTCAACATACCGACTTTTTTAGTTTTGAAAAGTCTGCCTAGAAAAAGCCAAAAAGAGCTGAGAAGCACTGCTGTTGAACCCGCCAATAACTCCCCTTTGCTTGGTTTCTTTCATTTTCAAAAAAGGGGTGGCATTCAAATTATAAAAAATTTTTCCTTAAAAAATTTGTGTTTTTTAAAATTTCGGGGTAAAAAGCGGAATTTGGCCCGGGGCCAATAAAAAAATTTGAAAGTGAACCACGTGGGGCTTTGAAAGTGCAAAGTTTTGGAAAACCTTTTAACCCGCTCTATATCGTAAAATAGGGGGGCCCCCAAACATTTTTTTGTTACAAACCTTAAAAGGTTTTTGTTGTTTGGCCCTAATAGTATAACTGTAAAAGGGGAAAAAATTGATTTGGTTTAAAAAAAAATTTATTTATAAATTTAAAAAGTGTAAATTTTTTCTTTTTGGGTCATGAAAAAATTCAGGGATTTCTTTTAAAAATAACTTTGAAGGGTTTTTACCCCTTTTGAATGCATGTTTTCTTTAAAAGGAGGTTTTAAATTTTAAGTATGCTTCCTTTGTACCCTTAATTTAAAAAAAATTTAAAAAAGGGAAAAATTTTTGGGAAAAAAATTAAAAAATTTAAAAGGGAAAATAGTTCTTTAAATAATGAAAAAAGGTTTGTTTATTTTTTTGTTTGTTTTTTTTTGGGTTTTTTTTAAAGAAAAGGAAAAAGGTTTTCATTTTTGGGAAAACTTTGTCTATTTGAGACAAAAATATAGTGTTGGCCACACTGCATTTTATCACGCCTTTGACCCCCTTTATGTCCCACCCAATCAAAACCCTGACCCCGGGAAAAACCCCGTTTTGGGAAAAAAACCTTATGATTTTGGAAGCCCCAAAATAAAGGAGTTTTCCCGTAACATTTTATGTTTTTTTGGGATTTTTTGAATAAAGGATCAAACCAACGACCCCCAGATTAAAGGGTGGTTTTTTAACACTCAGCCAAAAACCCAAATTTTGAATTTTTTATAAAAATAATAATTTTTCCAAATTTTAAAATTTTACATTTTTTAATTTGCAGATTTTATATCAATCAATAGCTGTTTTTTTTTACCCCAAAATGGGGCTTTAGAAATTTTAGATCCGGAAAAAAAGGAATGGGCCGGTTTTTTTGGTTGGGTCGAAAACACTGCCCAAAAGGGGGTGGAATTTTTTCAGTACTCTAGGGGCTGGATTTTTAAAGGTTTTTTTTTTTCCCCCAAAGCCCCCCAAAAAAAAAGGAAAAATTTTTGGATTTTATGAAAAAAAAAGGGTGGGGAAGAAAAAAATTTTTAAAAATAGCAATATTCTTATACATAAAATAAACTTTAAGAAAAGGGGAAAAATTTCAAACCAAAATTGGGAAAAAAATTTTTTGTTCAGTAAGTTTTGAAAAACAAAAAGGGATTAAAAAAAAAAAAAATATTAAAAAAATGGGGTTTTTTTTTTTTTTTATTTTTCAAAAAAAAGATGAAAAATTACCCCAAATAGACAAGTATTTTTTCCCCCTTTTACCCAAAAAATTTAAAAAAATATTTAAAAACAATTGTTTTTTTTAAATTTTTAGGTCATTAAAAAAAAGAATTTAAGCATCCAGTCTCTCACAATATTTTTCATTCCCCCTTTTAAACACAACCAGATCTTTGGGGATTTCCTGGTATTATAAGCCCGAAAAATTTTTTAAAGGGGGGGTTTGGGGGGGCACAGTGAAGGCCAAAAACCCAAAATAGGGGGTTTTTTTTTGAAATTTTTTTTTAAAATCGACCAAAATTTTTCGGATTTCCCTTTAAGAAAATTCTTAAAAAAATTTTCGATGGTCAAATTTTGCTATTCAAAACAAAAAACTGGAAGGGCCGTAAAAAATGCCAGGTTTTTTTTCCCTTTTTTGGGACATCATAAAAAAATTTTGGCCGACTTTTAAATTTTAGGTCGCAGTCGTAAATTTAAAAATTTTCACCCTTACATAGCTAAAAAAACTCTAAAAATTTCCGGTTTTCAATACTTAAAATTGGCAATTTCCTTTGGAAAATGACCATTGGTCCGGTTTTTTTTTCCCCTTTTCCAGCGTTTGCTTGTGTTTTGGGAGAAAAGCCAGGCCCTTTTTTTCAGAGGCCCCGGGTAGTTAGCACCTTTTGACTAAGCTCCCCCATACCAATTTGGAAAGGGAAATCGTGCAAAAAAAAATTTCAACCCCCCCTGTATAAATTTTAAAAAAGAAAAACTAGTTGGGACAGGGGGGGGAAAACAGATGATGGAAAAGGGGGTCCTTCTTAAAAACGCCACCATTTCGCCATTTCCCGGGTTCTTTAGCGCCATCCCCCTTTATTACCCGGTCGTATAGGGAAATTTATCAGTGCTTTATAATAGCATTTTACATCATATGTGCAAATTTCATTGCTATATTTTATTTTTTTGATGTTTAAATCCAGTTTCAAATTTCATTCAAAATTCACCCGTCCCTGGACGTGAAGAGTACTGTAATAATAATTAAAGGGGGCTAAATTTATGTGCCCTGACATACTTTTTCAAGGCCCATTTTAAAACCCCCTGGGCCCCTCTAATTTGTCTGTAAATAAAGGAGCGTGTATGTTTCTTTTCCCCTTTTCCCAAAAAATAGATTTAAACTGCCCCTTTTTGACTTTCAAAGAGATTTCGAAAGCTTGTAAAAAAAGGGCCCTGCCATTCCGGGTAGTAAAAAAGCGTTTCATTTACAAATTTTCAGGGGTAATTTTCAAAAAATTTTTACAAAAATTTCCCTTTGCTCAGGAAAATTTTTTGTTTTGTGCCAAAAAATTCCGGCGGGGAAGATAGTGGACGAAAAAAGGGTTTTTATGCTATTCCCTGCCGATTTGCGTGTGAAAAAGGGAAAATTGTGGAACAACGGGGGTAGGAAAACGCTTTGGGCCAAAATTTTGTGTTTGTGAACTTTTGAAACAAAAAAAAACTTTTTGGTGTTCCTTTTTTTTGGGAAAATTTTGGCCCAACGGAAAAGGGGAAACCCCCTTCCTTGTTTCTTCCCAAAAAGGGTGTGGCACTGAGAAAGTTTACAAGGGTGGGCGGTAAGTGTATACCCCTTTTTTTGTTTACTGAACTATAATACTATACTTGAGTCTAAAAATAATAAAAAAAAAAAAACGTTTTTCGTTTCTTTTCAAAAGGGGGATAAAGTTGGAAATTTAAAACAATTTTCTATGCCCTTATTTGCCACAAAGTCTAAATCAATCTTTTTTATATTAATAATAATGAACATTCGTATAATATTGTTGGGAAATTTAAAACCATTGTTCCCCCAAAGGGGGGGGGGGGGGGGGGGTGAAAAATTTTTTTGTGCACCCTCCCCTGTATATTTTGGGAGTAGACTTCGGGTTTTAAAAAATCTGTCAGAAATTTAAAAAAGGAAAAAATTTCAAAATATCTATGTAGGTCGGGGGTGGGGTTGTGGGTGAAAAACATCTTTGTTTTTTTAATTAGCCAATTAATTATAAAATTTTCAAGCTAAAAAGTTTATTAACTATGCAAAAATTTTATATATAAGGAAATTTGTTTCCCCCCTTGATATATTACCATTTTAATTTGCTGTGAAATCGGGGAAATTTGCATTTTTTTTTATAAAACCATGTGCTTATTTTAAAAACTTGAGTATTCATTTGGCTGTTGTAATGGTGACATATTGTCTTGCATGTAGTGTGACCATCCGTAGTACATGCCAGGTGCATCATACAAATTTGTGGTTTATGAGGGGGGTTTGTATGACCCTGTGTAATTTTATGTAACCAATTATGTTTAAATGACCCCAGGGCATTTTTTTTTGGCTTGATAGTGGATTTTTAGAAAATTATCAGTACTGGCTTGTCAAAAAAGTTATTCTTTACATTAGTTGATTTTAATTAAAGGAATATTATCAGTTGTCTATCTGAAATTTAAAACCCACCCTTAAATTTTTTCTTACCCTTTTCTATCCGCCCCCATACTGTTTTAAAAATTTTAAAGCCATATATTCTGTTTAGCTTTTTTTAGCAACCTTATAAAAGATATGCACAAAATGAAAACTAAAATTTTTTATATATGGGGACAGGGTCTGTTAATATATGTCAGATAAAAAGAACTTTATGTAACATTTCCCGTTGAAAGTTTCTAATTAACATTTTTTTTATATATGTTATAACATAATTTCTGTGAATTCTGTGGGATTAATTTTTTTCAGTTTTGATAGTTTATGAAAAAAAAACAAACACACACACACATTAGTTTTAAAAAAAAAAAAATAAAAATTTTAAAAGGGTTTTGTTTTTAAAAGTGGGTTTGGGAAAAAAATTTTTATCCAAAATAAATTTTATGCACCAATACATTTTGTATATAGGGCATGCGATTTAAATACATTTATGTATTAATATGAGTGGGTTATGTGTTTTTTTTTTACGTAACACATTTGACTATGTCCTTATCTTTTAACTAATGACCTACAATCCCGTAAATGAAGTCCCTTGTGTTTGATTAACCCCTTTTCCCCCATAGAGGAGGAAAACATGAAAAAAACCTATGGAACAACATAAAACCCCGGTCAGCCTGCGAGTTTAAATCGCAGGTGGTCAGGGTTTATGCTGTTCGCTGCTCCTCAGTGGTCTGGAAAAGAGGGGCTTTTTAATTAAAATTTTGGGGAAGGGTTTTAAATTTTGGTTTTCTGCAGATCAGGCTTTATGTGGTAAACCATTGAGTGCGTCAAAATGAGTCTATTGAGGGAAAGGGGGTTAAAAAGGAAAAGCATTATTATTTTTTTAAATTTTTTGGATAATTTTATATGTTTTTTATAAAGCCTACAAAATATGATATTTACTTGGGATTCTTTTTTTAGGGGCCCTAGAAAATGATTTCCCCGGATGAGCCACCAACTGAAAACGACGGACCAGTGCAGAAAAAGAAAATGTATCAGACATCCGGTCACCAGATTTTAGTTTGAAAGTGCGAAATAGGACTACCAATTCACTGCAATGAATCCATTCTTGACATATCGTTGAAAGGGAAGCATATCTTTTCATTTAATACACTTTTCAAACCAATTTTTAAACCTTTATATCATTTTGATTTTCATTAAGAAAAAAGCAGATCCAGAATATGAGCTACAATACTGAAATTTATAAGCAAAAAAGGAGGAGCCCTGGATTGCTTTTTTCTTAATCCCATAAAAAAATTTGGGTTATAAAGGGGTTTTAAAATGGGTTTTTGACAGTTTTGGGTAAATAAAAAAGATATGCTTCCCTTCAAAAAATATGTCAAGAATGGATTCATTGCAGGAATTGGTAGTCCTTTTTGGGTCATTTTTCAAAGCTCAAATCTGGTGACCGGATTTTCTGATACAGTTTTTTTTTCTGCACGGGGCCCTCGTCTTTTTCATTTGGGGGTGGCTCTTCCGGGGCCCAACCCGTTTCTAGGGTCTGAAAAAAAGAATACCAAAAAATTTATCAGTTTTTTTGTAGGCTTTATAAAAAAACATAAAAAATTTATCCCAAAAAATTTGGGAAAAAAAATTTAATGTTTTTCCCTTATTAACCCTTTCCCTCATATAACCCCATTTTGACGCACTCAATAGGTACCAATAAAGTTTGAT
>CM037779.1:2990066-3035734 GCA_021229015.1 Solen grandis
GCGTTATTGTGAAATACGCCCTTAAGTCCTGTGTATCTTATAGCTGTATGAACTAAATCTCAGCGCACTTACACTAAAATATTATGTAAATTTCATTCTCGAAAGACCTCTATTTCCTTATATTTTTAACTCACAAAAACGTCGACTTGAAATTAAAAATACGAGGGTTGTTTCAAAATTTTACCCACATCTCTTCTACTTCGGAATATCAAAATTTGATTAAATTATATCAAAAGTCTACCTTCCGAAACACCCCTCGAGGTCGAAACATTTATGACTTACTGCACAGTTTGTTTCCCCTTTCTCACCTTTTATAGTGTCTTGCACGAAAAACTAAGGATTCCAAGGAGGATTTCCTTCATACTCACATTCAGTCATATATATATATTTTTGTATTTTTATCCTGAAGGATGATCAAGCCTCATTTTAGGCATATGCGAAAGGCACATAGGCATCCTACAATGCCCAAAGGATGAACTCATCTTGCAATGTGTTTGGGATTAACAATAAAAAAAACTGCCTATCAACGAATTTCAGGTTTGGTGGTATACTTTGAAAAAAATTTAAATTTTTAAAAAAAGAAATTCCGAATATGGGAAGAGAGGGGGAGGAGGAGGAGCATGATGGAAGTAGTGGTGATGATATATAAACACATTTCCTGCTGTTGAGAGCGTAGACATGTGATAATCAGAATCTTAAACTAACATTTAAACTCATCTTTGGCGATATAGGACTAGACTTTGTTTTGTTTAACAAACCTTCGGAACTTTGTCATTTGTTTGCTTGTTACATTTATTTTTGGACATACAGATTTAGCGCTGCCGTATCGCATGATGCCACACCCAGTCACATTATCCTTACATGAACTTGTCCTGTAACTATCCTCATGTACTGAACACAAAGGAAATGGGAGCCGATATCATTTGATGACTATGGAATGTCGCGGCTATGATTCGAATCCACGATCCATTCCATCCCAAGTTACAGTGCAGACGCTCTAGCCAATCAGCCACAGGGGCAAGTTATTCATGTGTTATTCATACGTGCAGAGGCTACAGACGGTGAATGGTCGGACTGGCTTGCCTGGGGCAAATGCGACATATTCGGGGTTCAAACCCGGCACCGCCAATGCGACAACCCGTCACCAAGTGTATTTGGTCGCGACTGCGTTGGAAGACCCTATGACAGGATACCTTGCAATCGTATGAATTTTATTTTTTTATATAACGTGTGTTTGTTGGATTTTGTGTGGCGGTTATGTATATAAAATGTTATCGTACAATGTCACGCTTATATACTCGTACATTTAACATGATACACCAGACAAAAGGCATGGTGTCACAGCCAGTAACATTTTCACGATACCGGTTAACTAGTTGGCTAACCACCCTAATATGAATCTGAGAGTTACTGTTATCATGCCACAACTAGGTATCGAACCAAATAATGTATATTTTATACAGCGAGTGAGGTGAACAGTTTAAATTATCGACGGTAACGTTATGGATTTCCGCATTAAATGTGATGCCATATGATATACTCAAAGGAAAAAGAAACGCAGGGTAACTAGAATCTGTAGTAGCCAGACTCAATTTTTTACTCTTAACCTGGCAATAAACCCCATATGATAGATCCCATCTCATTCTGAAGCATTTATTTTGTTTGAAAAAAAATCTCTAAATTATCTACACTATAATACCGTCGAATACTTCATATGTGACTTCCGGTAACATGGCGGTCACAGCTGTTTGATTTTCATTTGCTGATAATTATGATTATACAAGTGTTCAAAGGTGTTCAAAGGTATTATAAGTTATTGAAATCATAAAGGACGACTGTGCTTATATAACGGACATTTCGAATGAGTGATATTGGTGACAGGACATGCTCTTTTAATGGATTTGGAGTTGGGTGTATCGGTTCAAAATCGTTTCTTTGTGTTTGATGCGGACAACATGGCGGGAAAAGAATGTAGTATAGAACATACTGGAATCGAGGATGTAAGGCAGCAGTTTTTGGAAAGTTCTGTTGATAGAAAGTTACTTGCGATCTTTGACGAGTTGAAGTTTATGAGAGAGGAGCAAGTTGACTGTTGTAGAGGTATGCTTTCTATTCAAAAATCTGTGACACAGATGTCGGATAAACTAGTACAAGTGATTGATGTCACAAACCAGCAGAGTGATTTTTTAAAACAAATTGCTTATAAATCTATTGACATGGAAGCAAGATCCCGTCGAAACAATCTGATTTTTAGAGGATTTGTTGAAAATCGCGAAGAAAATTGTTCAAATATCATTTCAGATTTCATTAAAAACAAACTTGACCTTGACCCTCGGAATATTTACATATCTCGAGCTCACAGACTTGGCCAACGCAAGTTTGGACAACAATTTAATAAGCGTCCAATTATAGCCAATTTTCGTGACTATGGTGTTGTAGAGGAAATTATGAGCAGAGTTTACATGCTGAAAAATACGCCATTTAGTGTTGATCTTGACTTTCCCCGTGAAATTAATGAAGCACGAAAGCGTTTGTGGCCCAAACTAAAGGAGATTCGAGCTAATGAACCCCACTCTAGACCTAAAATTGTTTATCCAGCAAAACTCATCCTGAATGGCAGGGTAATACATGATGAATTCCCAGACTGGTCGACAATGATGAGCAAAAGCAGAATAGATGTCTTCGATCGCATTAAAAGACCATTTCTGACCCCCATACAGCCTAGGCCTGGCTCTTTAGTTGGTGATTTTGAAAAATCTTCTCCTTGTAAACAACCACTGTCATCGCCCTCGGTCATCATGGAAACTTCCTCCCAGATACCTTTATCAGGTAATATTCGCAGTACTCATCAAGAGGAAGCTGCAGCGATGGATCTGTCTCAGCCTCATATGAATGGGCAAAGTGTGTATCACGAAAACGAAGTGCCTACTAATGAAACTGAGACAAGGGTGCAGACGGAGTGCCAGGTGCCGGTTGAATTGACTAACCCCACGACATCCCAGTCACTGTCTGAATTGCTGTGTCCTGAAAATGTGACAACAAACAATCCAATACACAATCCAGTCATCAATACATTACTTTCGGAGGATGTGGGTCATGACATAATGAAAACCAGTGTTGCTCGTGCGTCACGTTCTGTGTCACGCAGTAGTCGTCGTGCCTCAAGTAGTGTACCCTACAGACGAGAGAGTGACTCACGGAGTCGGTGTAGGCAGACAGAGTCGAATCGAACAGACGCACGAAATGACGTCAGAGGTCCGTTGCTGTAGGCTGGAACGGAGAAGGCACGGCTGCGAATTTGTTCGTTGAACATTCAGTGTCTGTCTAGCAGAAGAGTAAACAAGTTAAAATGTCCTGAACTCTTATCAATTTTTCAAAATCATGATGTTATCTGTCTTACCGAAACATGGACTGACAATTTTTCAGAGCTATTTATGAATGATTTCACTTATTATGTCCTTAACAGAAAACAGTTAAACCCGAATGCAAAAAGGCAGTCAGGTGGTATTGTTATATATGTAAGAAACTCGTTAGTAACACAAAATACATTTTACTGTTCGAGTGAGGATGATTTTCAATGTATTAAATTAGATGCAGAAAAGGTTGGATTAGATAGAGATTTGTTCTTGATAGCATGTTATGTAATTCCTGAAAGCAGTAGTAGACAGGCTATGGCAGAAAGTGATACTTTTGACAGGTTGACTGATTGTATAGCCAGTATAGATTGCAAGTATAACGGTAACTGCTATTTTTTGTGCTGTGGTGATTTTAACAGTAGAACACGATCCTTACCTGATTATGTAGTTGGTGATAATGTAGACATTGTTTCTTTGTTGCCAGACGATTACATTCCGGACATTGAGTTAAACAGGTATACACAAGATACAGGTGTGTTAAATAATAATGGTACCCAATTACTGGACATGTGTAAACAAACAGGGTTAAGAATTATGAATGGCAGAGTAGGTCAAGATAAAGGCGTGGGTAAATATACCTGTGTCACTAGTAGAGGGTCAAGCGTAGTCGATTATATTTTGATTTCTCCTGCTCTGTTCCCGTCTACATATCATTTTGAAATTGGTGACCCAAATATATTGTCAGATCATTGTATGATCAGTTGCTCTTTTAATTTCAATTTGTCGAGAAATTTATACATAAATGAAAATAAGTCTAGTCACGACTTCATAGAGTACAGTTATCAATGGAATGAAGATGAAAGGACCGAATATGTTAATAACTTAAAGGAAAATGATCGATTGGCTGGTATAAATGAGGAAATTAGTAGTTGCTCAGATCAAAACAGTATTGATAACTGTGTAAAAAAGTTCAGTGATATATTGTGTAATGCCGCAGTTGGTATGATGAAAAGAAATAAATTGAAAAGAAAAAAAGGTATAAGTTCGCCCGTTTCTTGTACAGAGCATCGTCCGTGGTTTAATGAATTATGTTACGAAAAGAAGTGTTATTTTTATTCAATGTTAAATACATATAGGAGTTGTAAAAGTGATGAAAATAGGGTAAGTATGGTGAAAGCTAGAAATGAATACAAGACAGTTTTAAGAAAAGCAAGGTTTTTATATGATAAAGATAGAACAGATGAGTTAATTAATGCTAGATATAAAAATGCAAAACTGTACTGGAGAATGTTAAAAGATGTTTCAAATAATAATTCAGGTGACATCGGACTAGATGAATTTTCACGTTATTTTCAAGCCGTAAATAATCCTGATGATGCTTTTTTTACCCAGATGAAGATGTTTTATATTTTAATGATGTTATGTTACAGAACGAACTTGAAACAATGTTTGCTGAGTTAAATGCTGAAATATCGAATAGTGAAATCTTATTTGCCATTAAGCAGCTAAAGACGAATAGATCAGCCGGTCCAGACTTTCTAATTAATGAATTTTTTATTCACGGTAAAGATGTTTTATTACCTATTCTCTCTAGTTTATTTAATAAGATATTTGAATCTGGTCATTTTCCTACGGCATGGTCACAAGGTTATGTTATACCGTTACATAAAAAAGGTAGTTTGTTAGACGTAGAAAACTACAGAGGTATTACATTGTTAAGTACACTCGGTAAACTTTTTACAAGAATCATAAACAATCGATTAACAAATTGGGCTGAAGAATATAATATTTATATAGAGGCTCAGGCGGGGTTTAGAGCAAAAATGGGAACCACAGATAATATTTATGTATTACATAATTTAATAACGCATATTATCAATTCAGGTAGACAATTATTTTGTGCTTTTGTTGATTTTACTAAGGCGTTTGACTATATTGTGAGAGAAAATTTATGGTACAAATTGTTAAAGCTTGGGATTAATGGAAAAATTATAAATATAATTAAATCCATGTATGAAGATATTAAAAACAGAGTGAAATATTGTAATGAATTAAGTGGCGAATATCCATGTATGCTCGGTGCGAGACAGGGCGAGTGCTTATCGCCATTTTTGTTTGCCATGTACATTAATGATTTAGAAAGTTATATCATTGATAAAGGAATTCAGGGTATAGACATTGGAATGTGTAAATTGTTAATGCTTCTGTATGCGGATGATATTGTTCTTTTTGCTAATACTGCAGAAGAGTTACAAACATTATTAGACATATTAAGTGACTATTGCAATCGTTGGAAATTAAAGATAAATGTTAAAAAGACAAAAATAATGATATTTAGAAAAGGGGGTACTTTATCTAGAAATCTTTCTTTCATGTATGATGGTATTCCTATTGATATTGTTAGTAGATTTACATACCTAGGAATTGTTTTCACTACTGGTGGTTCTTTCGCAGAGGCACATGAAGCTTTATCAGGACAGGGTATGAAAGCTATTTTTAAATTAAACAGATATCTCTATAAGTTTACTTATGTTTCAGTGAAACATAGATTAGAACTATTTGATAAACTGGTCACACCAATAATAAGTTATGCAAGCCAGGTATGGGGTTTTGCACGTGCAAATACTATAGAACGCTTACATTTACGTTACTGTAAAAAGATTTTGAATGTTAAACGGTCCTCGCAAAATGATTTTATATATGGTGAACTTGGAAGAGTTTCATGTGTAACTAATAGATATTATAATATCATTAAATACTGGATCAAGATACTTAGTTTAAATGAGAATAAATATGTGAAGAATATTTACAAAATGATGATAAGGGATATGGAAATTCATAGTAATACTGTTAATTGGGCATCTTTATTGAAACACTTGTTGTGTTCATTGGGGTTTTATGAAGCCTGGTTGTTTCAGAGTGTAGGAAATTGTGTATTTTTCTTGAGTTTAGTAAGGCAGAGATTGAATGATCAATTTATTCAAAATTGGTATAGCAGACTACAAAATTCATCACGTGCTTTGTTTTATGTTAATATAGCAAACTTTGGTTTTAAGACATACCTTAATGTTTTCAATTCATCGAAGAGTTGTAAATCACTTACACGATTAAGGGTATCATCCCATAGATTAATGATAGAAGCTGGAAGATGGAATAAACCTGTTGCTTTGCCTATTGTTGACAGGAAATGTATATTTTGTAATATATTAGAAGATGAGTTTCATTTTGTTTTAGAATGTCCAATTTATTCAGATTTAAGAAAAAAATATATAGATAAGTTCTACTGGCAAAGACCAAATATGTTTAAGTTGATTAGTCTTTTTACTTCTGAAGACGCAGTTGTGATTAAAAAACTAGGCCTATTTGTGCATTATGCGTTTGATGTAAGGAATAAAAGAATTTATAGTGCTTGATTCTCTCAATATCTGTATAATGTTGTTAAATGCAGTTTTAAATGTCCTACACTTTTTCTGGATCACTCGAAAGTCTAATGCATATACATGTGAAACTGTTAGTAACAACCGCCTGATATTGTATGTTTTTGTGTGAGTGTGTATTTATGTGTGTTTACTTTCTCCAATTTGCTCCGCTCTTTCGCAATGTTTTCATATATGAGTTGAACAAAATTACTTATAAGCCTTCTCCGTCGCATGTTTATATACATTTTATAGTAATGTATCCAGAGCTGACTGCCATGTTACAAGCCTATATATATATTTATGATTTACTTCTAATATGTAATAACTTGTGTGTACATGCATATTGTATCCTCATGTGCTTAAAGCACAATGGAAATGAAATAAAATAAACTAAACTTCATATTTAAAACTGACACAAAAGTTTACCCTGCGTTTCTTTCCTTTGAGTAAATTTGTTCTTCAAGGAAAAACAGTATTGTATTGCTATAGATGTTTTTAAGGTTTAATGCTAATATATATTATATATATGTTTTTAATAAAGCAATGTCACTAGAACCACATACTGTGTCGATTTATTTAGAAGATGCCTGAGCCAAACACTAATAAATATATCTAAGGTTTTGTCTGTCATGTTTGCTGTTGTTCGTGCGTTTAGCTCACACTCTTCTTGTTATACTAATAGGGTGGGGGATGATACAATTCCTTACATCTGTTTAATCAATATATGGTCTAGGCATATTCTAATGAAATATTAGCCTAAACCCGACCAAACCATGATTCGGATTCAGCTCTAATCGCCATGACATCATGTATTTTCTATCAACTTGCTTACACGTATTTTTTTCAACAAATTTCCATTGGAAACAATAGCAACAACCTCTACAACTGCACCAACAACATCAACAACCTCTACAATTGCACCAACAACATCAACAACATTTACAATTGCACCAACAACATCCTCCACAACAACGTCTGCACCGCATCCAGCGTCATCAACAATTGCAACGGTTTCTAGCACCAGTGGAAGCAAGTACCTTTTGTTTGCTTTAGTTTAACGGCCAACCGACAATACTTCAGTCATTTTGGGACTTTTTTGTAGAATTGAAACATATAAAGTGCTGCCTGGCTGCAATAACACACCGTTGACAAGCGACCTGATACCACTTCAATCACACTATTAGAATGAGCCAACCAATCCTGGAACTACCCTTATGCGCCGAGTGCCAAACAATAGACAGCTATTCTAGTACAACTTTAACGACTTTGTTATGTCGCGATCTGGGATTGAACCAATCAACCAACGACGTTCCAGTTACGCTCTTATCTAGGCAACCAGAGCCGGTCTATTTTATTTTTCAATATTATATCAGTTTCAGACTTTCTGGTCATTGTTGTATTTGGGCTGAATGCATTGATTTTTTTTCTCTATTTCATATTGCACGGTGCCATAAAGACATATCTTATTTTTGTATCATGTTCGCACGCGATAACCACAGAACCACGATAACTACAGCGTGCGAATGGATAGTTTTCGCGCGCGAACGGTTAAGTTATCGAGTTTGTTTGCAGAACTTATCGCGTTCGCATGCAATAGTTATCGCGTACGTACTCGATATAAAAATATTTCAATGTCCCTTTTGTGCCACCGTCATTCGAACTGACCTCAACTGCGCATGCGCAAAAATCTAATATATAATATTCACACGTTATCGTAAAATTTAATTATACGAATATTTCAAGAAATAATTTTTATATTCAAATATTTAATTGTTTTCTTTTTGTTTTGCAATTTCCACCTCATCCTCTAGTTATCTCTTTTCTTAAAGTTAAAGGAGGGCTCAGGTGTTTGAATTGTGGAGCAGGAGTCAGTTGCATCAAGGACTGCACACTCACACAGTGTAACAGTGATGAGGTAAGTCACACTCGCACATCCTTGACCATTTCCGCAGAAACTCGGAATGGAATTTCGGAGAAAGAATCGAAAAGTAAAGAAATTCTGAAACTGCATCAAAGCGTCTCGAAGCGGAATGCACGGTCAAGTACTTTTTTTGTATTTGGATTCTCTCTCTCTCTCTCTCTCTCTCTCTCTCAAATAGGTACGTTACCTTATATATCTGCATGCCATTCCTTCAGGTGTGTTACATAGAGAAGATTATCACTGGACCAGACGGAAATTTGAGGACTTTATACAAGGCCGGATGCCGCAGTATACAGGTTGAAATTTACCACTTAATTAACAAGGGCTGTGTTTGACCTGTCCAATAGCTACAACTTGCGTGTTGGTTCCATGTGATCAATGGCCTACTCAATTTATATTCTTTTTTTACAAAATAATAATATGATGTCACATATTTAAATTCTATCCAAGCAGAAGTCATTTGACAAAGTTGAAAAATAACTTGCCAAATATGCAACATAATGGTCATGTAGTATTTGCTGTTTATATAAAAAATGATTCCTTTAATCTTTGTTGCCAAACAAATACATTGTCATATCTCTAAAGCCACAACGAATAATTTATTGATTGTCAGATTTCTTACTTTTTTATTCAAAAATGGAGTAAACGAGCGAAAATAAATTGTAACGATATTTATAAGCCTGGCAAAGAATAGAAAAGAATGATCTATTGAATCAAGCTCTTAACCAGGGTATTGCCTGGCAATATTGACCCGAGACTGATTAATCTAAGTAATGTTCTTCGTTAGTTTCCGTAAATTATTACGATCCAAACATTTGTTTTTAATGGTAGTATGGTTTGCAGTGCTTTATACATCAATTAAATCATGGTGAATCAGGGGAAGTTTAGTAGTTTTGTAATCGCGAAGTGTCTGGTTCGAATCATCGATGCAGACAATTTAAAATCCATAGTTTTTATCAATTTTTTTTTTAATTATTTGCAGCGTGAGTGGATGGATGAATAATGTGATGAAATTTTGTTTCGAAGATTTCTTATACGACATGTTTAATCCTCTGTGCGGTCGAGCATTGAGAAACTAGCTGGAATAATCAACAATAAGTTCGATAAAATCGTATTATGTTTGATTTGCATGTGGTACATTATTAAACACAGTGGCCAAAATTCATTTTTTAAAAAAAGAGAAGAAAATCACATATGGCCTGAGCTAGATTCGAACTCACAACCATCAGTTTCGAAAACCAGCACATTATTATTGAGACTAGCATGATATATATGAGTTTCTAAGTAATACATATGTGTGTTGTACCATACATTTAAGTCCGTGTTGACCTCGGAAACCGACATTTGTCGAAGAAAGGTCATTGAATATTTAAATGTCTGAGGTTAATATTGCCAGACAATATGTTTTAATCAAACAACACCATCATCATCATCATCATCATCATCATCATCAACATCATATAGTGAGGCTGATGTGCTTTACTTGTCTTAAAACTGTTGCAAATATATGATACAATTGTAATACGAATGTACACATAGTCGATAGTGAAAACGATGACCATGACAAACACGATTATGATAATGATGATGGGGAGGAGGGGGTGATGATGATAATGATGATGATGATGATGATGATAAAGTCCTGCTTAAAGAAAATGTTTGTTACGGTTAGCAGTCCATGTAAATGATGCAATCGATGTTGGAGCTCGAAGTGCGTTGGTACGGGACATATCAGCGCATTTTGAGCTGACCCCAAAATGCGTTAGCACTTTGGGGTCGGTCACCATAATGCGTTTGACCCCAAAGTGCACTATTGAGAATTGACAAATAAACAAGATTGGTGTGTTGTTTGCTTAAAAGGACACCTGTATAAACAATTTAATTTACCGTCCGGTTTTACACCATTAAAAGATATTATGTGATATCCTCTTAACGAACAATTTTGCCATTAAATATCGTCTAGAAACAAATAATAGCCTTGAATTGCAAACCATACATGTCAAATACTTACCCTTTTTTCATTTATTTTTCTTCTGGTTAGGAAGATCATTCAAAATATCGCTAAAATCTTCATAATTAAGCATAAGAGATATTTCAAAATTTACCATTATTTTGCTATGAAGTATTTTATGAAGTATTTTATGCGGTATTTTGGTTGATCTTGCCAAATCTAAAATACTTTTATCTGGTGGTTTTGGGTTTTTTTTTATTATACTAGGTAACATATTTGTTAATAAACTTGAATATTAAGCATGATACCTATATAAGTAATAAAATGAAATAAAATTATGGGAGGGGATACACCATTTTCTTTTTGTATCTGATCAGTGATACAGACATATTTGTAAAAAAAAAAAAAAGAAAGAAGAATTTTGACCCTACTGGGATTCACACCCACAATCCCCAGTTTCAAAGCAGATGATAGTAATTCTAGCCTATTAATGGATGTTCTTCAATTGAAGATAATGCATTTATAGGTCATACCGTTGGATATATTCGTTTCGTCGACCGGTGAACATTTTACCGAATAATATGCCTGTCCGAGGTGCATCTTTAAATAGTCCCCGTCAAACTCCACACAGTGATCTCCCTTGTAAGCAATATATATATATATATATATATATATATATATATATATATATATATATATATATATAAGGGGAAGTAACTACTGCGGCGGAGCTTGAGTCCCCGTATGAGTCGAATTACTTCCCTTGAAACTGAATATACAGTCAACCCTTGATACACCGGCAGTGTTTGTAAATCTTGATTTCGCCGATGTATCGAGAATTGCTGCCAATACCGGAAGCCAAGTTTGCTGTTGTTTAGAGAAAAATAAATCCGTCACATGACTTTTAGTGCCGGAACCTGAGTATGCCATTGTATCGAATGCCGATGTATCGAGGGTTGACTGTACTTCTTTACAGCTTCGCGAGTTTCATATTATCCCCATTCTTTTCTCGAGAAATTGAGTTCTACTTCAGCTTCTATAAGCCGTGTGAGAATCAATTACAATGTCAGATTATTCTTTTTGCAGGTGTGCAATTCGGTGGGCAAATCAAAAAGGCAAGAAGTCATTAATTGTACTTTGTGTTGCTTTAAACATTACTGTAATGCCAAAGGATGCGGCGCTACTCTACGAAGTAAGTGTGTCATATCATTCTATGTTTACTAACGAGTTCTTAGTAATGAGTGACATAAAGCTCCTCGATATCATATCGCGATTTTTGGATCAAATATAGATATTTAAAGACCTTCATGAGAATGTAAAAGAAATGTACTGTATGCTTGATAGGTCAATCATTCAAGTAAACATTTCGACACGGCATATTTCACGGTTTCGAAAATAGATGAAATGCAGAGTTATTTATGCAACTTATTTTACTTTTTAGTTACTTTTCATCCAGTAAGTATGCACATTTGTAAATATAACTATTTTCTGCTAGCTGATGAAATACTGTGTTCTATCGGTATAGTAAAATTCATATCCCACAATGTGAGTGATATAGATATGACGGAGCTATTTTTTCTACTTATAAAGGGTATGTATATGGGTATGAAAGGGCAGGTAGCATAAATAAAATGGTTATTGAAATGAACGGCGCACTTACAGAACTATTAAAGAGTGTCACTGTTTTAATTTACCTTGTAATATAAATGTTCTGATTTATGACAGTACATGTTTTGTTACGAAACACCCATGCTTATCGAAGCAGTAGCAAATGTCTGCGTTATTTTGGATCAACCCTCGTACGTTTATTGCAATGTAATATCTGTTTTGTCTCCTTTTTTGCGTGTGAATTTTGTAATATACCTGCCATATTTTACACAAAAGAACTTCAATATAGAAATAATAAGTATCTTCAAAAAAGATATTCGGCGTAGCTAAATAATTGTCAATTGTAACATGTGAAACAGATTAAAACTATTATAAAGTTTGAAACATTAGCAAAGCTGTTTATAAATACCAAGATTATTGGAGGTATTGTGAAGACTATATAACAAAATGGATTTAATTTACAAACTAATAAAAGCTTATCTACCAACCTTCATTAAATATTATACACTTTTTGATTTTTTTTAGGTAAAGACTATTCGTATGTAACCAAACAAAATCGAAAGATCACAAATCGCGTATATCCGATTATAAACTGCAATACTCCTCCGCAGTAGTTACTTCCCCTGAAGGCCGAGTCCACTTTTACAAATTAGGGAAAATTGTGGTCTAAAAAAGACATACACCTGCTTCTAATTTAGTTGTTCTAAATCATATTGCCAAAGCAGCATTTCTAAATTGATAAGGACGTGTTAAATTTTCATTACTGTGTTACCTTTCATGTTGAAACTGAAAAAGTAACCTGTTATATCAAGAAGAAAGCTATATACAACCCGAATCTCCCATTTTAAGTTGGAATATCCTAAATATCCTAAAAAATATACAAACCAATGAAAGCATTGCATTTACTCCGGCTTTATTTGCATACCAACATTTGATTGGTTTAAGAAGTAGGTCAAAATCAATTTTATACAGCTACGCCGAATAATCAAAAACAAATCGGGGCAACATGTACCAATTGCATTTACTTCATTTTTCGGCCGTAAGCCGTTTATTTTCACCCTGATTTCCTGTGAAACACACAGTAATGAAGCGGTTTAAACTTAGGCTTTTCATTGGTTATTATATACTTTTCTAAATTCCCACTGGTCATTGTAAAATTAGTCAAAAGAAAAGAAAGGAGTTGTGGAAACGAATTCTTTAGAGTTCTGTTTTTTTTTTAAGTTGAAGTTTTCTTCCCCTGCGAACGATTTGTCCCGAATAGTAAGACACTGCACCTTTAAAGGTAAACTGAAAGAGTAGAACGCTAAAAAATAGGAAACACATAGATTTCGGAATTGATTGTTCGACCCTGACAGATCCTATATTCAACAAGAACGTAACATCCGGTTTCGTTTTTAGCCCACGAAACGAAGTCTAATGCGCAGATGTTTTAAGGCTGTAAGTGTCTACCAAGATTGTACAAATTATTTGGATCCGTGGTATTTCAAAGAGCTGCACTGACACAGGAATTACACAACTATTAAACCAACAACAAAATCTATTACATGTTAAATCATTCAGACACTAATCATCAAGCTGGTTACCACGGCCGAGTTTCTTTTTTAAAGATATTTCTTGTTATTACCAAATTTTTTAAGCGCTTGAAATGCCGGAAATCGCACTTACGCGCATCCTAGAAAAATAATTCCCGGGGGGAGCATGCCCGGACCCTAGCACGGGCCTGCATATCAAATTAGGCCCAGCTTCGCCCATAATTGTCTAGATAAGAAAGGTATAATGCTGCCTCATTGACAGGTGCCAGTCACATTATCCTGGTACCCGACCAGCTGCTGGTTGGCAACACCCCTACATGCTGGGTTAAAGCCATACCAGTGCCATTTTTGTCGCGATCTGGACATATTGTAGTTAGATTGTGTTAAACCAAGACTTTTTTTTTCTTCCTTACATATAAAAATAGGTGAACAGAAACCCGATGTCCCAGCATGTTTTAAATGTGACAATATGTATAAAGGTTCCGGTCATTGCACAACTGTAGCCCAGTGTGAGGGTATCCACGATGTACGTACTCTCTCTCTCTCTCTTCCTCTTTCTCTTTCTCTCTCTCTCTCTCTCTCTCTCTCTCTCATTCATTTGCTCGGTATTTTAAAGGTTTCAAAATACATGTTTTTAATTTACAGATGATTTTGTAAACGAAGAATGATCGGTCAATGCCAAGAATATTTTAATAAACCAGTTAGGTGCCGAGAAAAAAAACCTAGAGTTATAAGAAAGTAATTGCTAAAATATCGTTAAAAACAGTGGAAAATGGCGGCCATGCGGTCAAAATTACGCCTTCATGCCATTAGGTATACCAACTAGTATTCCCTATTGGTTTTAATTGGTCGATGGCAGGAATATTTTAAATAAACCTGCAAGGTGCCGGAAAACACCTAGACTTATAGGAAAGTACTAGGAAAATCGCGGGAATGTTTTTTACTGTTGGGATTCATGTCCCAGTGCTCAACCACGTGTTTCACACAAATAAACTGGCCATGATGGCGCTTGGCAGTAAAACTGGGAATTAAGGGTTCGATTCCCACTGGAGTCGGACACGGTCTCCATTATGAATGGCTGATGACCATTCGACTTCCACCGCTATTCCTAGTTAAGTTAAGTATGGAGATGCGTTCTGTCAGAATCCTGGGAAAGAGTTGTTAGGTTAAATGGCCATCTGTTAGCTTTAGATGGAATGAAATGGCGTCAAATAAAATCAAATAAACCAAGTTTAACATACCAGTTAAATTATTTACGAAATGTTATTAACTTCATGTGTATCTTTATTGCTTGTAATGAATCCCATGATTAAATTACAACAATGTTTAAGATTCAGACAGATTGATTTTGTTTCTCTTTGTTTGGTATTTTGTTTAAAGATATGAGTTTGACTTTCGGGAATAATGCCTGTAAAACATACCGATATGTGTCTTCTGTCACGACCATTGCATAAATAACATCAAACTACATGTATATGTAACATATTATTTTTAGAAACTTTTTAAAACTACTGTTGTTTATTATCATAATTAGGTATTCAACATTAATAACACACCATTAATTGGAGGCTGTCTATAAGTTTCGTTCGAGTAGTAAGGGCGTCTCTCTGTGTGTAAACAAACAGACGCCATGTTGTTGACCTTGTATATATGTACAGTATCAAGCGGCCATGTAAGAAACTTTTTATAGTACTCATTTGCATATAAGCGTTAGGGTATGGCGTAGTGGCCATGTTGGATGTTATTTGAATTAATCCCTTTACAACTACCGGTATTAGTTTGTGTAACGGCCACACTTGGGTCATGGCGAATACAGAGGTGACTTTTATACTCGATCCAATATCTATGACTGAGGGTCATTTCAATTAAATCTCAGAAAGATTACGCATAGACACTGTCCTTCGAGAAAATATTTTCCTAAACAATGTACATATATACAGACACTTACGGTATGTCTTGTCCAAAGCCTGAATGTCAGCTGTCAGCTGAATGTCACTCGCCTATTATTAGTAATATGACATATCCAAACTTGCTTCCTAAACCTATTGTCCGGTATCCCACCTCTGTTGACTAAATATTATGAGCAAGCAACACTTCATTTATTTTCAACAAGATGTTTGATACTGTATGCCCTATCACTGTATAAACGTTTAAGAAATTCTATGCAACAGATTTTATACTATAGTCGTATACGCGAATATAAAGAATTATTCTTTTTTTCTTTCAACAAAACGCAGAATGTTTATATGCTGAGGCATAGTGAAATATCTTTTGAACAGAATTGTTTTAAACTTTGCATAATGACTTGAAATGAAACAACAAACAATAACCTGAAATAAAATACGGAATCGAGAGGCTTGATTTTGAGTTATCTGCCCATGAAAATGATATAAAAGCGCAAAAGACTCACTTTCAGGGGCAGATTACTCAAAAAGTAGAATAGTGGCTCCCAACTCTTCCCCTTTAATAAATTCTTATGTAATTCTCTATAATCATGGAAAGGTTTAGAAAATTATCATGGCTAGTTTTAATTTTTCTTCTTTGTCTTTACGGAAAATAGCTGCGATGTGCACGTATGCCTTTATATATGTACATAATGCAATAAATACTGTGATTAATAGTATTTTTCGTTCATCACGTCCGGAATGAAGCCACTTTGTCTGTTATCGGCTCTACACATGTATAGTGCTGGCCGTGAATTAAATATTTATTTAACGAAAATAGTAATTTGCAATGGACAAAGTCGCCCGAGTAAAAATATAATTTTCGAGCTTCTATTTTACTCAAAATTTCCATCCTAACATAGACAGGCACATGTCTTTCCTTGATCTCTTTGGAATCTTTGTATATTTGAATGGCTCAAAATCGAATCGAAAACCCAAAACTTATTTTGAAGATTTTTACTTTCTCTAAGGTTCGGTGTAATAAAATTGCACAAAACGCGAAATTCCATTTTAAAGGGTTTATACTTGTTTTTATTTTTGTCAGAAATTGATTCTCTAAGATATTCGATATGACCAATTCAATCGATAGACCTCAACACGAGTCAAAACACGACTAGAATCGGTCGAAAATAATGAAATTATGCCGGTTTTAAAGTTAACCTATTTACGCCTATGCGCGGCGGTCATCTTAAAATAACATTTAAACGCTCATATCTCAAGAACCGTTATAGCAAGATTCATTAACATAATTTGTTGAATGGTGCCAATATCGTTTACAACGAAATAAAACTTGCATTGTGTCAAAAAAAATCCGAAGGCCTAAAATTCGAAGCTTTTGACTTGCTATAAATTTTAATGATACAAACCAGAGAAGTCTTAGTTTAAGCAAGTGCATAAAATACAATATATATATATACATGTATATATATATATATATATATATATATATATATATATATATATATAGAACACCTTGAAATAAAAATAATAAAAAAAATAAAAAATTGATTAAGTCATAACAAATAAATCGGATCTCTGCAAGAAACAAAAACAAAAATGAATAGGCCATTGTTCATATCTCTCCTCCTTGCGATTGACCATACAAAGGGATACCAGACACGTTTACAATCAATATAGAGCCAGTCCAGTTGACGTGAATAGACCGCTCCTTGCGGTTGACCCTACAAAGGAACACCAGACACGATGTCGACCCACAGTGAGAGTCCATTACCTGTGCTTAGAGATTTTCTGCTATTTCTATCCAGTGAGCCCGAAATTTCAAATTCCTGGTCGAATTAATTTGTTAAGAGTTCGAGATTTTGCGAGACTTGTCTACTTAGTTGAGATTTAACTGTTAAGAGTTTGCGGCGAACTGCGTATGTCACTGTTTCAAATTATATTCCGCCCTATTCACGTGATAGTCATATATGACAGTGTTTACAACACCGATCCCTACACACGAGGCGTGCTTATCATTAATTCCACACTGGCGCATCATCGCTTGTTCTGGCATCTTAACTGATGAATTCTCTCTTAATAACCACTAACTATTACATAGACTTTATACTAAGGCCATTAGTCACATTTCCGTTCTTTAAGTCAATACAGGTTGGATACTGGACAAAAGGTCTTGCTAGGGAGCAAGTCTGAACATGTCCTACTACAAAATTGGCGAGTGACGTACGTATGAGTTTCAGTTGACAGTCGTGCTTTGGAAAGTCTTTATGGATTATATGAATATTATTATTTTCGGAATGTTGAGGAAAATTTTATTCTGAAAAGACAGTGTCTTTGAGAAGTCCTTCTGAAATTGAATGGAAGTGACAAGTCGCTTTGAATACATCATGACACAAAAATGGCCGCTACGCATGCGCAATACCTTAAATTAATTGTTTAGAGAAATCACTTTGAATGGTATTAAACATGGCTGCTACGCCATACCTGAACGCCTTTATGCAAATACTTTAAATGTCTGTTAGGTACTATCAGAGACCTTAAAACAGAGGTTGGCAGCTTTCCGAAATAACACGCTTTATCGTGCGCCCATCTGCCATACAGGCACCGGTTATTTCAGTAGGGCTGTTTTTTTTTTGTTGTTGTTGTTGTTTTTGTTTGTTGTTTTTTTTTGGGGGGGGGGGGGAGAGAGAGAGAGAGGTAGATAACTGGCCCAATATGACAAAACGCGGGATGAGAAAAGTCGAGATAGATGATAGCCTCGTGTACATGCAGGATTAACCCGTGAGGATCTTCTTGTTCTTTTAACTGGTGTTAGTAACACAAATCTTCAAAGGCAAACACGTAGAATGATTGCTTACTGATTAATTCCCTTAGACGTTTGGATATGTTAAATGTAATTGAACAAGTAATTGACTAACAAAATAACCATATCAATCCCATATTATGTTACTTTAAATATCCATTGGAACCACAAATGTTTGTTTGTTTGTTGGGTTTAACGTCCCACCGGCAGTATTTCAGTCATTTGGAAACGATGTCTACTTGAGACAGATATAGTGCTGCCACACTACAGTATCACGCCGCAGACATGTGGCATGTTACAACACCTAGTCAATTTATTCTGACACCGAGCTAACCAGTCCTGCAACAACCCTTATATGCTGAGCGCCAAGCAAGGGAGCTATAACAGTACCATTTTTTACGACTTTGGTATGTTGCGGTCGGGGATCGAACCCACGACCTCCCGCTCCCGAATCAGACGCTCTTACCAATCGGCCACCGGGGACGGTTTACCATAAATGTGTATTTGATTTCCAATCTCGTCCGCGTCTCATTCAAGTCTCGTTTGCCGAGCGCGACTTCAGAAAATCAATATGGGCAAAGAATAAGCTGCCAATCTCTGTTTTTAAGTCTCTGATATTATACATAGAAAATATGTTCAACAAAATGGCTCCTGTTTGATTACACGCAAAGAGACGCCGTTACTTCTCATTCATATGACCCACGGACAAAGGACACGACAAATATACGACTGTATTTAAGAATCTCTGAAGACTATTTTGATGAGAATAAGTATAATATGAAGGGGATTTTATCCGGGTGAAAATAAATATGACGAGGGGATGTCCGCCAATGCCAAATTGCGTTGGTGGGATTATGTCTGGGGAGATTTTGTCCATTATGCGGTATAGCAACTAGCGTACTCTATTGTTGTTATTTACATATTTAAAGGTAATATTATTAACGATGAATGATCGGTCGATTCTAAGAATGTTTAAAGTAAACCTGTTAGTTGCCGAGAAATACATAGTTTAAAAAGGAGAGAAAATGGAAAGGGGAAAATAAACCGGTTTTGAAATGCGTTTCACTTCTATTAAATTTTGAAAATGTTTTCGGATTATGAATCTTTCTCATATAACAATTTCTTAGTCGTTGTCTACTTGAGACAGATATAGTGCAGCCACACTGCAGTATCATGCCGTAGACGTGGCATGATACCACACCAAGTCAAATTATCCTGACTTCGGGGGAACCAGTCCTCTAACTACCCTTATATGACGAATAATAGCTGTAACTAGTCAACTTTTTTTTTTACTAGGTATGCGGCATAAACAATGTTTTTCAAGGAAAACCAGGCCATATTCATGTTCCTTATGCTGAATTAACATGTCGATCAAGAGAGGTAGGTCATTGCTGAATGTGACATAAACTTATTTATTTATACGTCGATAATGCGCCCGGAAAGGTCATGAAGAATTATTGCCTCCAGCGGGGTTCGAACCTGAAACCTCCGGATCCGTAATCGGATATGTTACCACTGGTCCACGGCGCCCTTAGATGTATGTTTCATACCATACAACTAAAATTCTCTAAAAGATCATGCATAGGGACTTAAAGCCCTGCAACAGCAACAACACCTCCGACCATTTACGGAACAACACGGAAACTCACGAACAACGCATTGAATCGGTGAATATGGTTTGAAACCTTTTGTTTTAATATGCAGATATTCGGCGGCACGATTTTAAATTCCATAGTTTTACATAACATAAATTTTGCACAGTTTGCACAAACCAGTCTGGACCCTGAGCAGATCAGATCACTGCCTTGAAATATCTGGATCATAGCAAAAGCAATCAGCTGCCTGTCAAAATATATTTATGTTCATCATTGCTTCATTGTGTAGCATTATGCAGCCTTTGTTTGCGCCCTATGCATGCTGCGGACTTCCTTATTCACATACTCCCTGTCTGAACATAACTATAATGAATAGTTTAACTTACCTGCAGCAATTGTCTATTAATAGACGAAAAATTCTCAAACTCTGGATTTTTGTAGCATTGAATACATTATCGTGTATTTTATAATTCTTTCCGCCGACATCTATTCATGTATTTTCCTATTTCATTTTCTTGGCAAAAGGATTCATTACAACAAAAGCTTTAATTATTTAAAACAAGAAATATCTTTAAAAAAGATATTCGGCGTAAGAGAATAAAAAAAATAAGAAAGTTAAAGAAAGAAAAAGTGTTACAATATAATTTGAATGCAATAATTATGCTGGCAAGTTTTAATAGTATGTGATTTTAAATTAATGATAGAAAATGTATTTGTTGCTAAATTTAGGAAATGTTATATACTAGCCAGTGAAAAAAAAAAAAAAAGAAAGGGACAGACATGTAATATAAATGGAGCATAAAATAGGTTCCGTCAGTGTGATTTAATCTTGGAGTACTTAATTTGGCCGATGAGCCCTTTACCAAGGCTGTTTATAAAAAGCTTATTGCGACTTAGAGGGACGAGTCCACTACGGTAACCAAGGTTAACTACCTTTTTTAAAGACTCACAACTCGTGGCCACGAGATAGTAACTAAGAAAAAAAAACCGGAAAACAAGTATCTATAAAAAGCTTATTGCGACTTAGAGGGACGAGTCCACTACCAAGGTTAACTACCTTTTCTAAAGACTCACAACTCGTGGCCACGAGAAATAACTAAGAAAAATACCCCCCAAAAAATGTTCTCGCTAACTCGTGGCCACGATTAAGTAACTAAGAAAATTAAAATCTTGTGGCTACGAGTTAGCTGACCAATCAAATCGTTAGATTCCTCGATACTCACGATCTGATTTGCTACCTAACTCATGGCCACGATATAGCGAGTTTTTTTTCTTAGTTACTAACTCATGGCCACGATATAGCGAGAACTGTTTTTTTTTTTTTTTTTTTTTTTTTTTTTTTTTTTTTTTTCGGCCGTTTGGCCGTTTATTTTCGCCCGGACTTTCTGTGAAACACGCAGTAATGAAGCGGAATAAAATTAGGCTTTTCATTGGTCATTATATACTTTGCTAAATTCCCATTTGTCATTGTAAATTAGTCAAAAGAAAAGAAAGAAACGAGTTCCTTAGCTCTCTGTTTGTTTTAGAAGTTTTCTTTCCCTGTGAACGATTTGTCCCGAATAGTAAGACACTGCACCTTTTAAAGGTAAACTGAAAGAGTAGAACGCTAAAAAATAAGAAACACGTAGATTTCGGAATTGATTGTTCGACCTTGACAAATCCTATATTCAACAAAAACGTAACATCCGGTTTCGTTTTGAAGCCCGCGAAACGAAGTCTAATGCGCAGATGTTTTAAGGCTGTAAGTGTCTACCAAGCTTGTACAAATTATTTGGATTCGTGGTATTTCAAAGCTGCACTGACACAGGAATTACACAACTATTAAACCAACAACAAAATCTATTACATGTTAAACCATTCAGACACTTATCATCAAGCTGGTTACCACGATCGAGTATCTTTTTCAAATATATTTCTTGTTCTTAGTTATATCTCGTGGCCACGAGTTAATATTCGTTTGTTTGTTTGTTTGTTTGTTGTTGTTTTTTTTTCCTAGTTATATCTCGTCCTAGTTATATCTCGTGGCCACGAGGTAGCGATATTTTTTATTATTATTATTTATTTTTTCTTAGCTACTAACTCGTAACCACGAGTTAGCAAGATTTGTTTTCCGTTGTTTTTGTTTTTTTTCTTAGTTACTATCTCGTGGCCACGTAATAAAAACTAAGAAAAATACCATGTCGACTCGGTGCTTCCGTATGTTTGATTTTTTCAACTTGATGTCTTTAATGTTTAAATGGGTAGATTTAATCGTTATTTTCCAACTGACAATCATTCAGATTCAGATCACATGCACCCATTTTATGATGGGATATTCTAGTATAATCTATGCAAATCAATGAAAAGAGTTCTTTTTCGAACTCGTCGGTTGTTAACCAAAATAGATTGGTTCAAGAAATAGGTTTAATCCATTTTATACAACTTACGTTGAAAAAAAATGTTACCTTTTAGATTTTTTTTTTCAATTTGATTCCAGTATACATCGAACCAATCAGTTCAAGTGAGCTAGATATACCAGCTCCATTTTAATGGCTTTGGGATGTCGTGGCTGGTTATCAAACCACGAACTTACTGTTACGAGAGGACAAACTAATCACTTGTTTTCAGGGATTGGTATAATTCGTAAAAAATACCTGTTCATTTTGTTCATTTTTTTCTGCGGCAGCTGTATGCTTTTGCTATTGACAATTTTTTCACAGGATTTCGACCAATCAGAAATTATCAGAAATTTATTTCTGAGCGCTCCTGCTTTTTGGCAGTGTTCTCATTGGGTAATGGAATAGGTTGGTTATAGGCTGTGTGCAAAATCAATGATACAGACTGTTTGTTATGTAACGGTACAGAACCGTATGTAACGGTGCACGCTCAAACAGATTGTTTTTCAGAATTAGTATTTACAATTAAGTTAAAAAGACACTTTCATCATCTTCTTTGCCCATATTTCAACTATTCATGTTGTGTTTTCTAGTTTTCGTTCTTTCATCATTTCAGTTTTTCATTCCATGTTATGTTTTAGTATTAGTGGTGGACTACGGTGACGTCTGGTATTGGTTTTTGTTGTGTGATTATCTGAATGGTGCGAGTCTGGTGCTGTTTGTTTCTTATTTGTACTCCTCTGGTGTAACATAGGTATTACAACGTATAGCTCAGCATCCAGACTCAGACTCTTCAGGTTCTCTCGATCTCTTACACTATTTTTCTTCATATTTATTATCGCTAATGTTCATCAAAGTTATTTGATAATCAACTCTATAAATGAAAGATCTTATATGTTAAGGAAACTTAACAAGTGCCATTTTCAATCATATAGGTCTAAGTGTACAGTATGTCTAGAAGTCTATCTACAGTTGGATAGTTGTAATATGTGTAGTACTAGTGTTCACTACTATTTTTGTCTGTGCCGTTGTATTGCAATTGCTAAAATTATCTGGAGATATCCATCCAAACCCTGGCCCTGATATATCGGTGATGATGATGAAAGCTCACTATTATCTGACTGTCAGTCTATTGATTTTGATAAATATCTCACGTTTGTTCATTATAATGTCCAAAGTATATACACAAAGCTTGATTTACTTTCCTCTGAATTAAAGGACTTTGATATTCTTGCTTTCTCCGAAACGTGGCTAAGTCCGCAAATTAAAAATGAAAAAATACTTATACCATTATTTTCACCACCCGAAAGAAAAGATCGAATAACTGATAATCATGGGGGTGTTTTGATTTATGTAAAAAACAATATTTGTTACAAACGAAGACCAGACTTAGAGCCTGTAGGAATTGAATGCATCTGGATAGAGGTCAAACTTAAATGTAGACGGTTTCTATTTGGCTTATTTTATAGACCCCCAAATACAGATGCGTTAAACCACTCGATGATTGAAGATTCTATCAGTCTTGCATGTGACTCAGATGTCAACAATATTATTATTACTGGTGACTTTAACTTGAATCCGAAAATACCAACTTGCAAGAATAAAATAAGTTCTCTTTGTCTACATAATTCGTTGCAACAATGTATAGTTGAGGATACTCATTTTACCGAGAATTCTTCTAGTTTGATTGACCTGATATTTATTAAAAATCATGATCATGTTTTGTTTAGCGGGGTTGGTGAGCCTTTTCTATCCCAAGAGATAAGATATCATTGTCCAATATACTGTGTTTTAAATTTCAAGAAAGGGATAACAAAATCTTTCAGTCGTCATATCTGGAATTTCGACAAAGGTGATTATAATAAACTAAGACAATTAGCTGGTATTACCGACTGGACATCTTTTGAAGATATAGATATTGACAAGTATGCTTTAACTGTAACTGAACATATTCATACAATCTCGAAAGAGTGTATCCCAAACAAACAAATTAAAGTAGTGCCAAACAAACATCCATGGATAACGAGTAAAATCAAACTGATGATAAGGAAACGTAAAAGAGCGTATCGAAGAGCTAAGAAAACCATGTTAACTCATCATTGGAATATTTTAGGCGTCTTCGTAATGATACAATTCAAAGTATCAGGGAAAGTAAAGAAAGATACATTTCCAATTTGTGTCAAAAGCTTAATACTGGAGATAAGAGTACTAAAAAATGGTGGTCAACTTTACATACCATATTAAACAATAATTCATCAAATGAAATACCGCCCTTAGAATACAATGGATCTATAGCTGATAATGAAGTTGATAAGGCCAATATATTTAATAATTTTTTCCATGATCAAACTGCTATAGATGAAACAGGTGTTAACATTCCCCAACTACCACAACCAGAAAAAACATTGAAATCCATAACTATTTCTGTTCAGGAGGTTAAAGATGTATTAAAAACTTTAAAAATTGGTAAAGCTGTAGGGCCCGATTTAATTAATAATTATGTTCTGCGTGAATTAGCAAATGAATTAGCAGACCCCTTATGTATTTTGTTTAATAAATTTTAACAAAAGGTGTCGTACCATTTTTGGAACTGGAGATAAATCTTTAGTATCTAACTATCGCCCAGTGTCGTTACTTAGTTCAATTGAAAAGGTATTTGAAAAATGTGTTTACAAATATGTGCATAATTTCTTCATAGAATGTGATACTATATCAAAATATCAGTCAGGTTTTATGCCAGGTGATTCTACTATCAATCAACTCACCTATTTATATAATTATATCTCATCAACAGTTGATACAGGGAAAGAAGTAAGAGCAGTCTTCTGCGATATCAGCAAAGCCTTTGATCGTGTTTGGCACAAGGGTTTAATCATCAAACTAAAGGCTGCTGGTATCGCAGATTGCTTGCTCGCTTGGTTCACTGACTATTTAGATAATCGAACCCAGAGAGTTGTTTTACATGGTGTCAAGTCAGAACCTGTATATATCAGGGCTGGTGTCCCTCAAGGATCATTGTTAGGTCCTCTTTTGTTTTTAATATACATAAATGATATAGTAAATGATATTAATTCTAAAATTCGACTATTTGCCGATGATACAGGTCTTTTTATTACAGTAGATGCCCCAATATGTGCTTCATCAATTCTAAATAATGACCTAGGTAAAATTAGTAAGTGGGCTAATACATGGCTAGTTAAATTCAATCCTAAAAAAACAGAATCATTACTTTTCACTAGAAAAAGAAATAAAACTAATCACCCGCCAATTATGATGGACAATGAGGTTATAAATGAAGTTGACAATCATAAACACTTAGGTATATATTTTTCTAACAATCTTTCTTGGCATCATCATATTGAATATATTACATCTAAGGCGTGGAATCGAATTAATATTATGAAGAAGATGAAATTTTTACTAAATCGAACAACATTGGAAACAATTTACATATCTTTTATTAGACCTCTACTTGAGTATGGTGATATTATATTTGACAATTGTGCTGTTTATGAAAAAATGGAATTAGACAAAATTCAAAATGAAGCTGCTAGGATTGTAACGGGAACAACGAAACTTGTGTCTCTTGAAAAATTATCTAATGAAATATGCTGGGAATCTCTTCAAACAAGACGGAATAAACACAAATTGATACTTTTTTATAAAATGATTCACGGCCTTAGTCCCACATATCTTCAAGAACTTATCCCTGATCAAATAGCAAATATAACACATTATAATCTAAGAAATGCAAGTAATATCCGAGATATTCCATCAAACACTAATTTATACCAAAATTCTTTTTTACCTTCTGTGATACGTGAATGGAATAATCTTCCAATTGAAATAAGAAATGCGAAATCAATTTCAGAATTTAAAAGATTAATAAATAGTGACTGCAATAATTCTCCGAAACACTACAATTATGGTGACAGAAAATACCAAATATTTCATGCTAGGATTCGCACGAATAGTTGCTCCCTAAATCAGATTTTATATTTGAAAAATATGGTAAACTCTCCGCTCTGTGACTGTGGTGCAATTGAGACTGTTGAACATTTTCTAACTTGTTGTCCAAATTATAATAATGCTAGAAGAAAATTGTATGACGATCTTTCCTTCTTACAAATTATAAATATCGATGTTTTACTTTTCGGGGATATTAATGCATCATATGAAGTAAATATAAAAATATTTGACGCCGTTCATCGCTATATAAAATCTTCTAAACGCTTTGAATGTTGATATATTACTAGAGAGTGCCTGATCAAGATAAAATTTCTGACACCAACGTAGCCGCCACTTATGCTTCTCGTCATCCCCATTCTCATTATTCTCATTCTCTGTTCATCCGTTAATATATATTCTTTTTTTTTTTGTAAAATGTTACAACATCGTATTGACAAGATATTTGTTTTGTTTTGCCATATCATTGTTCACATTATATTGTTAAAGGGAGAAGAACACGAAAAAATTTTTTAATTTGATACAATTTAGAAATAAATATGTTTAAACTAACGGTACAGAAATAAAATACTATAGAAACTTAGCCCGCCGCTGAATTTCATTTTTTGAAGACAGTTTTTGGCTAAATATGTAAATTAGTTACAAATGTACATGTATACGTACAAAAGAAGTGTTGATAAAAAAGAATGTTAACTGAGTGGCGACAGTGGTTTTTGTGGAGAAAGAACACCGGGCGGGGAAGGGGGGGGGGGGGCGCTATGTTCACAAAGTATTAATGGAAAGACCTATTGTTATACAATACATAAAACGTTGAGTAATGAAGTATAGGCTAATACAACAGTCAATATTATGAAATATATTAAAACTCTACCAGCGGTTTCCACGCCGTTCAATATAAAAATGAGACATCATTAACTTAAACATTCTGTCTTTCATCCAAACCACGGCTTCCCAAACGCCTTTTTTTTGCAGCGATATAAAATGTTTAAGTTGGCATTTCTTGAATATTTTAGTAACTATGACAGCATCATGGAAAACGACGAAATCAGTTGAATAGCTGTTATGGATAACGTTTTTGGTTCAAAATATACCGTACTTAAGTGAATCCGTCTATCAAATGGGGGGCGTTTTAAAGGCATGCGTGACAAACTGTATGATTTATTCGTTTATATTTTATTTTTTTATGAATTTATCGCTTCGCGATACTTGCGTTGAATTCCATAAAATTTAAATTATATAAACAATAAAAAATACATACATGCCAACTTAATTAAAATCTGGAGAATAAAAAATAGGTTGCCGATAAAGGAAACGGACGATGAGCTTAAGATTTAAAATTTGCGGTTTTTGTCTTTCTTTTTAAATATATTTTTCATCTTCTCAAAAGGTTCATCCACGTACTTTCATTCTTTTCTTTCCAGCAATGTAAAATATTGGACTCCTTAAACCAGGACGTACCGCCTGAGAAAAGATTATCTACGTGTTGTGATACAGATCTATGTAACATCAGCCCATATGAGATCGAGTAACTGGACGTGCAGGTTAAAAAACTTGAATTGTATATTAGGATAATGGCCGTTAGTTTGCTTGGGTTAAACTCTTTTCACGTCCCCGGTGGCCTAGTTGTTAGAGCGTCCACCTCGAAAGCGAGAGGTTGTGGGTTCGATCCTCGGCCGTGACATACCAAAATCGAAAAAAGTGGTACTGGTGTAGCTCCCTTGCCTGGCTCTCAGTGTATAAGGTTAGTTCCGGGACAGGTTGGTCCGGTGTCAAGATAATGTGTGGTATCATGCCACATGTCTACGGCGTCATACTGCAGTGTGGCCACTATATCTGTCTCAAGTAGACATCGTCTCCAAATGACTGAAATACTGTCGGTGGGACGTTAAACCCAAAAACAAACAAACAAGCATAAACTCTTGTTGACGGCACTTGTTTTTACCTTTGTCCACATCTGTAGTGCTGCCTCACTGTTGACAAGTAGCATGAGATATTATCCTGACACGGTTCAATACATTCATGAAATTACCCCTGTGTGCTTAGCGCTGAGCACAGGTATATATCAGTGTGATTTACAACGACTAACGTGATATTTTGCGGTGTGGAATCGAACCCACGACCTCCCACTCAAAGGGAACGGATGCTCTCACCTCTCAGCCCCCGCGGGTCAGGCAGTTAGCGTTAGTATCTAACCGCTAAAAATTACCTCATTTTAACTGAAAACACATTTTAACGACAAGAAAATTAATTTCACTGTGTTTATCTAAATCATGTAGCTGATGTACCCTCATATTTTCAGCGATCTATCTGACCCTTTCACATATATCTTTTTTCCGACCTGTGAGATTCCAAGCAGCTCGTTCGCAGATGTTCATTCACTAAGAAGCTCATTGTATGACATCTACAAGTAATAACATTCCAAAGAAAAAGCTATAAATCGTCGTTAGCCAAATGAACATAAAAGTACACTGTGACGTAAAGTGAAATTATCTGTCGAAGTACTTGCAGTTGAAGGAGGGGTTCATAGCTGGGAAATGTTATCATGTTTGGTTCAACATCAATCAAAGGCGAAAAGAAATTGGCTACAACAAAGCCTTGTTGATTTGTTAATGTCTTATACCGTACCAGAAAAAAACTAATAGTCCCATACCGTACATTCCATACCGCACACACTGGAAATTATCGAGAGTGCTGACGAATTGTATAGACCATTTATTTGTATTTATCAGAAAACAAGGACATCATCAACATTAACGAGGGAGAGTACAAAAAAAATAAAAACATTTTTTATATATACTTCTACCGATCATCTGTGAACAAGCTGCTTGAAAATACATGATATGTCTACCTATGTTATTAATCACGTTTGGGCGATATCCGGAACTCACAGGAATGTTTTTTCCATGTACAATGTAAGTACAAACAAATTATCCAATGCAATGTTTCTGAAAAGCATGTAGCACTACAGTTATTTTATCACTATTCTTTGTAGACCTTCAATCACTTTTAACAGTAAAATGTGTTTGTACGTACATTGTACCAACTGTGAATAACTCCATAGAATATTATTAGTGTTTATTTGTTAATGGTTGACAAGCAGGCAGACAGGCGTTTGTTTCTGGGCCGTAATTTTGTCATGCACAGTTATTGTTCAGCATAATTAGACGTTGTACAAGCGCATGAACCAGGTTCATTCTTCAAGGACCAATGTCACACTTAAGGGTTAAAGGTCAAATTTATATGGATGAATTTCCTTAGGTACGAGTATTTTTTTTCAAATAACTTGGTCCACTCCTTCAGCGTGATAATGTCATGTGCAGGTACATGACCTCGGCTTGCATCTCTGAGGTCAATGTCACGTTTAGAGGTTTTGAGGTCAATGTCACGTTTAGAGGTTTTGAGGTCAATTAAGTGCTCACCAATCTTTTCTTCCACATTTCCTGCTTTTTGTGTTATTTCAATAACTCTGAACCTTTATACGAACAATCAGCATCTATTGAATCTTTTTATATATTAATTCTCATATTTCTGTACATTGGTCTACCTACAGCTCTGATCAGTTCAGTCGAAACTTCTCGGTCATTTTCCGCGAAACCTTCGCAGGGTAGAAACCATGACCGAATTGTTTCGATTTGAGATTAGCGCCGCATACATTAAGATCGTTTGTGTCAATGTCTTGCCATTTATAATTCGATAATTTGAAATACATTTCAGTGAGACAAACGAAGTATACCATCAACATTCGTAGACTGCAACTACCTGGACATAGTCAAGTACCGGCTTTTGTTCGACTTTACTTCTGATCTGTATTTGTTAGCTTCTTCGTGGCCATGAATTATTTAAACAGCAGATAGAATTTGTTTGATTGGTTCCTTGGCTTGAACTGTTGAAATATATTGTCCAATCAGAATGCCTGTATTCTTTTGCTTATTTGGTACAATATACAATATTCCATCGTTTCAAACTACTCCTCAGATATTGGTTATTGGGCTGAAATAATGGTTAGTACATACCTCTGTGTGTGTTTGTGTTTAACTTGGTTATATAGCATGTGTCGAAAGAACAACAAATCATCAAAGACGCCGCGATTTTTTTAGAAGCACAAATTAAATAAAACGAAGCCATTTCAGAATATTTTTATAACATGTGCATGCATCATTTACAAACAGCGGGTCTTAATATTTCCACGAGGCAATGATACATGCCATTTTGACAAATATCCTCAGCTGTAGGCCGTTTGGTTCAGAGATTTCTAAATTCTAAAGTGTGTTATAAAAGAATGAATATGACTTGTTATATTTGTCGTTTCACTGGCAACTTTCGCCACAGAATCGCATTTTAGTGCAAATTGCATCAATTTCCACTACAATGTCAGTTTTTTTTTTTGTTGTTGTTGTTGTTGTTTTTGTTCTCATGGATACCAAGATATCACCATACGACGGATTTCGTCCTTACTGTATTATAAATAAACCGGGTAAGTACAGTCTCACATTTCACAAGTATTACTTTAGTAAGACGTTTCGGCTTTTGTTGAAATGTTCATTAGCTGGCTTAGGGGAGATGTTTGCCTCATTAAAATCATTATTGCGTGAGAAAGGTTACCATTTTGATAAAGATTAAAGTAAACACTCAAATTCCATTTACCGATACATGCATTACACAAGAAGAATGTCACATGACGCGCATGTCGTCCAATCAAAATGTAAGTTATATCCTGAGTAAGATAGTACATAAAGTGAAATCTTAATATGTTCTATGACATGGTATTCGCTTTTGAATGTGTTATTTGATGAAATAAACACTTTTCAGGTGTTCATTTCAATTCGTCTGTTCACTCCAATATAAAAACCTCATACATGTATTACGTGACACCACACACACACACACACTTGTACAGGTAACTATTTTAGGAAGCTTTCCGATGATTTTATCTAAACGTGCTCTGAGAACATCTGCATGAAGGTTTAGATATCAAGGCGTAATAAAAAAAAAGGTTACTTGTTTCCTCTAACCCGACCGACCCTATTTTGTACCGACCCTGAACTTTTTTCGTAGCATTCGGGATATAACGGTTGCAAAACTTTGTTTTTCGTCAATTCCTCTAAAAAAATAAGCTAAAAATGGGAAAAAAGTTAAAATAATTTTACCCGATCTACCGACCCCTTTTTTCGGCGATGTCAATGGAAACAAACAACTTAATATTATTCGCCTATATATATATAAAAAAAAAACTAAAAAGAAAAAACGGGGTCACAAACCTTAGAAAAAGAAATTTCTGAGAAAACATAAAAAATCTAGGTGAACGTTTATACATTCCTCTCAGTGTTCGACAAAAATGGAAAATGAAAACTAGCAGAAATATGTTTGTTTGTTTGTTTGTTTGTTTGTTTATTGGATTTAACGTCCGACCAACACTATTCCAGTCATTTGGAGAGGATGTCTACTTGAGACAGATATAATACTGCCACACTGCAGTATCACACTTTAGAAATATGACATGATACCACACCCAGTCGCATTATCCTGACACCTGGCCAACCAGTTCTGCAACTACCCTTACATGCTGAGGGTCAAACACTGGAGCTATACCAGTATCATTTTTCACTACCTTGGTATGTAGCAGGATTGAAACCACGACCTCCACGAATCTGTCACTTCCTTAGACTCGAAAAAATATTATCAAATTTCAATGACACCCGTTCTTTGGTCACAGGGGCAAGGAATATGTAAAGATATAAAGTTTGGATCACTCTTCAGTTCGAACAGTTGGAGGCCCAAACCCGTCCTATGATTGATAAGATACTGTCTTTTAAGAAGCACATTCATGATATAAAAGCTGATGAATATGAGCTGACATTGGGTCCAGGCAGTGTTTCTTTAAAAAAAAATAGAATACCAGTTATAATATATATGGCAGGAAGGTACAGCAGAGTAGTGTAGCTGTATGTCCAACGGGCAACAGAGGGGTACAGCAGTTCCTACGAGAGTGTAAATGCCCCCTTCTCCGGGATCCGGTGCTTTACAGAACCACTTCTCAGGATGGTCAACCCACTCTACAGATTTTAATCCTTCAGTCCAAATAAAAAAAAAGTCCAAAATACAAACGGAATAGCAAAAACAGTATATCCGTGTGAAAAGCAAGACAAATACACATTGTTGTGGGCTGGGTCTCTCTCACTCTCTCTCTATATATAGACCCTGTTGCCTGTACCTATCAATGTTTTACCCGGGATTTGGGGTGGTGGGCATACACGGCCCGGGGCTTTTGAGTTTGACAGACCATAGGGTATCGTTTGCAAAGGCACCAACGCGTGTCTAAATGATGCAATGGACTATAGTACTAGTAGGCCTACTATAAATCAATAACTGTTAAAGTAATTAAGTGCATTTTGTATAAGCGTATTTCTAAAACAATGAAAAAGAAATTATATGTTTAAACATAGATTGACATTACATTCGTGGTATAAATTTTCTTTTGTTTTATCAAGAACTCTATATAACATGTCTGGTTTTATATACTTATACTCACTGTCAACAGGAAACACATTTCTTCGAGAACATGTTGTATTTAGAATTTCATATAAAATCCGTTAGCGGCCGGGACCTCTTACATACCGCCGTGGTAGCTGTAACATTATCACTAACATATCAGTGCAGTCTGAAGGTTGAGGGTTCGAACCCTTTTGTGGACAAGGATTCTCCATGATCTTCCCAATCGCAAAATACTGGACAAGTCCAGACTGGAATTCCACCAACAATTCTTAGCGCTAAGTAAAACTTAAATACTTAAGAGGAGACTTGACTTGACTATTTGAGTTTACCGTCGCTTCGACAGAAATTTAGTCATATAGCGACGTCCAGCTAATTACCGGTGGAGGAAGACCCCGAATGCACGGAGTCATCCGGGTAGAACAACCGACCTACGGCAAGCCAGCTGGAAGGCTTCCTCACATGAAAATCCAAATGACCCTGCCGGGATTCGAACCCACGCGGTGAGGGGATGAGTAAGTGTGAAAGTCAGCGACTTTACCCTCTTGGTCACGGAGGCCCTTAAGGGGAAAATCAATATGGAGTATTGATTCCCTAAGAAAAATACTCCAATATTTCCTTTCTTATCAATTGTTAGTGTTTAAGGCAATAATTCATTTCAGCTAAGTCGTGTAATTAAATATTTCTTAAGATAATAATGGTGGAATGTGTATCAGTCTAGTTTAAGAATTTAGGCATTACTTATCGCTAAGTATTGTTGGTAGAAGTCGAGATAAGTACAATCGACGGGAATTAGTATAAGTTGTAAGAAGCTAAGCTTAAGCTAACAAAACTGGCAGTTCGCTCGCTCTCTCTCCACACACACACACATTTTCCCTTTTCAAGCATTTTCACGGAAGTATGGTCATTATGTCTTGATCCTGGAGGTTGATTCCATATTTTATCTTATTGCTTGGAAATATTGGGCATAGTATGAGGAGTTTTACAAATTGTTAAATATCTTTTTTTTTCACGTATGTGTCAGACATACGTATTTGCAATTTTCATCAAGGTTGTACAAACCATCTATCTGGTTAATAAATGTGGGAGAAATACCCGCTACATTAGTATCGTCTTTTGTCTTACGAGGAAATGACTTGGCCAACTCCGAAGTTTTGATTGATCATTGATAATTACATTCCAGGCGCGGATACAGGATTTTGGGAAGGGGAGGGGGGTAAATTTGAACATTTCCCAAATTAAATGTACAGGGTTGGCCATCTGTATAACACCAGGGAAAGTTAGTGAACTGCTGGATTATCATATACATGTATAAAGTTACTTTTTGTATTACCTCATAAAAAAAAACAATAGCTCCGCATATCGAAGTATTATACGCCTGAAGTATGTCGTAAGATGCACAAAGTAAAAATGTGAGGGGACTCAGTGGAAAAACAAGTCGCTGTTGTTGCTTGCAACGTACAAGACTTCTACCGGCTAGGCAAAAAAAGTTCTGTTTCTGGTCGCTCGACCGACCCTCTTTTTTAACGACCGACCCTAAAAGATTTTTTTACCCTCCGCCTTTAATAAATTATATCCACCATTTTTACCTTTCGTTTCATACAAAAAAAAAAAATAAAAAAAAATGAAAATTGCTTACGGACGAACGGACGACCAGTGGCATTACATGATACCGTCCTTTGAGCGTATAAAAAAAACAACACAATTTGGTAATTTATTTGGAATGGGAGGAGGGGCGACGCCACTTCTTCCCAATCCCCCTAAATCATTTATAAATGTGTATAAAACTATTTTATAAAATGTAAATTGTTCACAAAATTCTAACAAGAGGACAATATGGCATATTCTCCTTTTCACTCACTTGAGAATTGTTTTTCTTACTGACATTGTGCAGATTAAATTCAAGATGATTAAGATTGCTTTAGAGTGCAAATAGGTTAAAGAAAAGAGGATGTTACTCTTCCATAACTGGTTTAAATAGCATTTTCAGGATAAAGTATGTTTACAGTTAACAATATATAAAAAAAATATATTTTTATACATAAGATAATATAAAATCTGCTGGCATTTTTATTTCAAAATAATTCAAAGGAATATAACTCTTGCAACTATCTGTTATGTCAGATATAGTTATGCTTAAATGTGATATTACATTAACGACAATGGCATGATAACACACCCAGTCACATTATCCTGACACTGGGCCAACTAGTCCTGCAACTACCTTTATCCAATTTGGCTGATGTCTTCTTGCCATATACATATACTTTGAGCTTGTTTCAAAGTTTTATAAAGACTGCGTAAGAAATGTTGATACAAGAGTGTAAACATTTGCAGAAGACGATGGTCAACGTACAATGGTCACACAGACAACTGGCATCCATCCATCCTTACGATGCACACCTGGTGCTAAGGTGGTTTATAACAATACATTAACTGGTAGGTTTGATTTAGAAATGATGCACAGCATCCAAAACATAAGAATTTATAATCAAAGCATCGAATACTGATGTCATTGCTCGTCTTGTATTTTTTTAAAGGGGAGATAAATTAGGTCAAATGAACCTAAGAGTTATGGCCCTTGATGAGAAAGTAGTCCTTGTGATTGTGAACAGGTAAATGAAATATGATGACAGTTGGTTCAATAGTTTAGAAGTTGTTATCAAGGTTAAAAAAATTTCACGAAGACGATGCCAACGATGACACTGGAGTGATGATAATACCTTGACCTTTTTTTCTTAAAACAAGAATACAGGTCTCTAAGACACTGATGCCCCGCCAGGATAAGGTCAGAAACAAATACTTGCTTGTATTTTTAAAATATTATATAATAATGTATATTTGTACAAAGTTTCATGATGTTGTGAAATTACCCTTATAGAAAAAGAAGCTTAAACACAGAGGTAAACCTGGTGCAGAATAACCAATTTTATAAGGTAACGGCCCTAAAATAAAAAAAATATTACCAGTAATTAATCCATATCATGATGTACATGTATGTCAAGTTTCAAGAAGATGTGAAGTCATCTTCATAGAAAAAAAGCTTAAAGGCGAATACAGAACAACCAATTTTACAACATTCATCCAACCATAAAATACAGGCCACAGCCATAAATCTGCATAAATATTACATAGATCATATCCTGGTGTACATATGTACCTAGTTTCATGAAGATGTGAAGTCATCTTCATAGAAAAAAAGCTTAAAGGCGAATACAGAACAACCAATTTTACAACATTCATCCAACCATAAAATACAGGCCACAGCCATAAATGTGCATTAATATTAAATAGATCATATCATAATGTACATAGTTTCATAAAGATGTGTAGTCATCTTCTTGAAAAAAAAAAGTTGTATTGGGGTTTACCATCGCTGCGATAGTATTTCAATCATATAGCGATGTCCAGCTAATTACAGGTGGAGGAAGACCCCAAGTACACAGAGGTACGCGGGTAGAACCACCGACCTACCGCAAGCCAGCTGGAAGCCTTCCTCACATGTCAAATCCGAAGTCCCTGCCGGGATTCGAACCCACAGCGGTGAGGGGCAGACAGATTTGTAGTCCACGACTGTAACCGCTCGACCACGGCGGCTCTGAAAAAAAAAGCTTAAACACAAAGGTAAATCTATATGCCCCGCAAAGGAGTTGGCGGCATAAAAACAATATGAAAAAATATAACAACTCACTAAATGCCAACAGAAGGTATGCTACCTCCTGATAAATGATCTACAAACAAAAACAATTAAATAAAATACTTGCATATACTCCTCACAAGGTTGTATTATTCATGAATGATGATTGCCACTCTGAGTTAACTCATTACCTCATGAATATTCATGTACAAACTTATGACTTAATGAATACTGAATATTAATTAACTAAACTTAAAATGGTATGAGGAACCATGAAATTATCTTTACCACATCAACTGTGTAAAAACAGAGCTATAATATCGTAAAAGGAAACAGAGGAGACCCTGTGCTGTCTGATCAGGGTCAGTGTCAGTACGAGTCAATCTGAAGTAAAGGGTTAATCTATTTGTTTTGTTTGTTTGTCCCTGTATTTCAGTCATGAGAGGGCTTTGTCTACTTGAGTTCTACCTCAGTGTAATAAAGTGACATGATACACACCCTGTCACACATCCTAATTCTGGGTTAACCCTTTCCCTCATATAGACTCATTTTGACACACTCAGTAGGTTTCACATAAAGCCTGATCTGCTGAAAACCACAGTTAAACCTTACCAAATTTAATTACAAAATCCTCATTTCCAGACCACTGAGGAGCAGCGAACAGCATAAAACCTGATCAGCCTGCGAGTTACTCGCAGGCTGATCTGGTTTTATGCTGTTCGCATGGGTTTTTTCATGGTGTCCTCTATGAGAGAAATGGTTAACTTGTCCTGGAACTTCCCTTATATGCTGAGTGTCTAGCAAGAAAAACTAATTATACCATTTTTTTATGACTCTGGTATGTCGTGGCTTAGGAACTAACTCCCAACCTTCTTGACACTGGGAGGATGCTCTAACCACTTTGTCTATTTATCTATTTTGTTTTCCCTATACAGTGAAGCTGCATTATATCACTATATTTGGGTCTAGAAACAGCACTGTGTTTGACCACATCATAACTCTTTGAAAATTCATCTCAAGTCATCTAAACAAATCATAAACTGTTGGTCCTTGTTGTAATGGATATTGTGTTATAATGGAGTGTTATAATGAGGCGTGTTATAATGGATATTGTGTTATAATGGAGTGTGTTATCATGAGGCGTGTTATAATGGATATTGTGTTATAATGGAGTGTGTTATCATGAGGCGTGTTATAATGGAACTCCACTGTACCGCTTGTGGATTATAAATTTTGTTACCCAGGGCTGTTTATTCCCTACCATAAAAAATTTTGAGCTCTCTAAATCTACCCAATATTCTCAATATATATCTCCCAACACTCTCAACACTATGAATGCATGATTTTTTCCCAGACATACAATATGAATACACATAAATAAAACAGCTGTGTTGTGTATATCATGTAAAAAATGACAATTTCATTCCTATTCATCATCATCATCACAGCTGTAGTCAAGATTGTCTATATTTAGGACTGTATCATAAACATCATAATAAAGAATATAATACTTTCATTTCCTCACAAATCAAAGAGCAAAACATTTAACTTTATTCTTAACAAAATAAACAAGAAGCCACAGACAAGACAATAGTAATGCCCTCCTTGTACATGTAAGCAGTCCTCAAATCTGTCAATATTAGGATCTTAATTTTCAATGTTTTCCAGAATCTTTATGCTATTCAAATATTTTGTTCACATGCCGATAACGACACCAGAGTGATGACAACACCTCGACTTTTTTCTTTGAAAAACAGAAAAGGAGAAGAAACCCATACCTTTTATGATATCTCTTATGATAACAGTACATGGATATCAGATTGGGTGTGCATGTGGGACTAGTCTAGAAGGACCCTATACAGAAAGTCTTGCATCTAACAGGTGTTTAAAGAGTCCAAAATAAGAATTATGAACCATTTTCGACAAGGAGGTTCTAATTGACTCTTCTAATTCATGTAGGTAAATTTAGTCAAGTCTTTACCCATAGTTAAAGGATCATTTTTTTTTAATAAATTGGTCAACTGTCTAAAAATTCTGATTCTGGATTATTTTTTCGATGCATGCATGCAGTTAATCTAAGTCCTGCTCCCATCCATAGTTGTTGGATATATTTTTTTTTTTTCATTCACAACTAGGTGAACTGCTTAAAAAACTAGATGTGGGTGTTCCTCGGAACACTTGTGTCGCCTGCATTTAAGCATGTTTGATGAAAGAATTGACTAGAAAATCGATCTTTTGACAAATTATTGATAAAGCATAATCTATTTTGTGAGGTACAAAATAACACCAAATCACACACACACACACACACATATATATATATATATTTTTTTTTTTTTTTGGGGGGGGGGGGGGGAAAAGTGCAATATGTAATAATTTTCCCGAGCACTTTCGACTAACAGTCTTCATCAGAGGAGTGTCAGAATGACTATGAATTCAAAACATTAACTGTAAGAAAAATTATGACGTCATTAAGCACTTATGACGTTAATTATATATATGTTGCAAGTTTGTAGTCATCATTATCATTATTGAGTTATCATTCTTGTGTACTGCACTCAGACCAATGAGATCTATCTACTATAAATGTTTAAGGCAACACTTCAAATACTTTACAAGTTATGCACCACACAAGAATTAAATCCAAAAAAATAAACAAAGGGAAATAACTCCAAAAATACAACAGTTATCATTCTTGCACAATGCACTCCATGAGATCTTTCCACCTGTGAGGTTTCAAAGTAATACCTCAAATACTTTTCGTGTTATGCTCCAGACAAAAATGAAGTCTGAGTATCAACAAAGGGCAATAACTCAGGAGAAAAGAAAGTGAGAGTTATCATTTATGTGAACTGCACTCCTCTTCAATGAGATCTATCTATCTATAAAGTTTTAAGTCAGCACCTCAAATACTTTTTGAGTTATGCCCTGGACAAAAATTAAGACTGAAAATCAACAAAGGGCAATAACTCAGGAGAAAAGAAAGTGAGAGTTATCATTTATGTGAACTGCACTCCTCTTCAATGAGATCTATCTATCTATAAAGTTTTAAGTCAGCACCTCAAATACTTTTTGAGTTATGCCCTGGACAAAAATTAAGACTGAAAATCAACAAAGGGCAATAACTCAGAAAATATGAAAGTCATGGTTATCATTCTTGTGCACTGCACTCCACCTCAATGTGATCTATCCATGTTTTAAGTTTCAAGGTGATACCTCAAATACTTTTTGAGTTATGGTCCGGACAAAAATAAAATCTCAGAATCAACAAAGGGTAATAACTCAGAAAATACGAAAGTCAGAGTTATCATTCTTGTGCACTGCACTCCACCTCAATGTGATCTATCCATGTTTTAAGTTTCAAGGTGATACCTCAAATACTTTTCGAGTTATGCTCCGGACAAGAAAGTGTGACGCCGACGACGACGCCGACGACGACGGACAAAGTGATCCCTATGTGTCTGCCATGCTATGCAGGCGACACAACAAATGAGCACAAAGTATATTAGGTCGACCTTTGATCACATGATATTCCAATGTAGCCATTGGATAGTCTTATTTCAATTTGAATATACATGTACATTCAGTGTGTTAACTCATAGGATTCTCTTTATACAATTTATTTTTAGATTAATGCCTGATTATATTTTTTTCATAAATATGATTATGACAACAATACCAGCTTTCAATCATGCTTGCTTTTGGGTCAAATTCAATCATTCTTTAAATTTGTTAAAACTGACATAATTAGAACTATTACTAAAGATTATCAATTAAAAATCCCACCTTGTCTTCATGTAATGTGAATGTATGATGTGACAGGAAATAACTTGAGAGTTTCCTATAAAGACCCTACTTCAGTTGAGTGGTGGTATGCCTTGCTGTGTCATGTAAATTCTTTGGCTATGTAACCCATAGAACCTCAACTGTATTCCTAGAAATTAATAACCTCCTGATTAGATCAGTTTCCATAATAGTTTGCTGGCTCGTTATGGCACTGTGAAAACTAGTAGTATAGTATAATCAGATCAGACAAGGCCTGCATCCTTGGCCATTCCGTAGAACAGTGAGTCCCGATTCTGTAATAACACCGATGGAGCATCAAACTCCTGCACTCTGCCCTCACTCAACACCAGGATTCTGCAAGAGATAAAGCAGCTCAGTCACAGCAATCCTACCTTAACTTTGTGTGACTATGGTCTACATATGTCACAATCCTACCTTAACTTTGTGTGACTATGGTCTACATATGTCACAATCCTACCTTAACTTTGTGTGACTATGGTCTACATATGTCACAATCCTACCTTAACTTTGTGTGACTATGGTCTACATATGTCACAATCCTACCTTAACTTTGTGTGACTATGGCCTACATATGTCACAATCCTACCTTAACTTTGTGTGACTATGGCCTACATATGTCACAATCCTACCTTAACTTTGTGTGACTATGGTCTACATATGTCACAATCCTACCTTAACTTTGTGTGACTATGGCCTACATATGTCACAATCCTACCTTAACTTTGTGTGACTATGGTCTACATATGTCACAATCCTACCTTAACTTTGTGTGACTATGGCCTACATATGTCACAATCCTACCTTAACTTTGTGTGACTATGGCCTACATATGTCACAATCCTACCTTAACTTTGTGTGACTATGGTCTACATATGTCACAATCCTACCTTAACTTTGTGTGACTATGGTCTACATATGTCACAATCCTACCTTAACTTTGTGTGACTATGGTCTACACATGTCACAATCCTACCTTAACTTTGTGTGACTATGGTCTACACATGTCACAATCCTACCTTAACTTTGTGTGACTATGGTCTACATATGTCACAATCCTACCTTAACTTTGTGTGACTATGGCCTACATATGTCACAATCCTACCTTAACTTTGTGTGACTATGGTCTACATATGTCACAATCCTACCTTAACTTTGTGTGACTATGGTCTACATATGTCACAATCCTACCTTAACTTTGTGTGACTATGGCCTACATATGTCACAATCCTACCTTAACTTTGTGTGACTATGGTCTACATATGTCACAATCCTACCTTAACTTTGTGTGACTATGGTCTACATATGTCACAATCCTACCTTAACTTTGTGTGACTATGGTCTACATATGTCACAATCCTACCTTAACTTTGTGTGACTATGGTCTACATATGTCACAATCCTACCTTAACTTTGTGTGACTATGGTCTACATATGTCACAATCCTACCTTAACTTTGTGTGACTATGGTCTACATATGTCACAATCCTACCTTAACTTTGTGTGACTATGGTCTACATATGTCACAATCCTACCTTAACTTTGTGTGACTATGGTCTACACATGTCACAATCCTACCTTAACTTTGTGTGACTATGGTCTACATATGTCACAATCCTACCTTAACTTTGTGTGACTATGGTCTACATATGTCACAATCCTACCTTAACTTTGTGTGACTATGGTCTATATATAACACCTTCATTCGTATTTCCTTAATTTTATACCATTCTTACCCTTAAGGCTGCATATTTGTTAATATGCTTCATCAAAAAAATGAACTGATAGTTTCATATTTCTGATAATTTCTTAATTAGGTTAAACAGATTAGTAAAGAGCTCTAAGTACTATACACCACATTGCAATGATATAATTATAAATGTTCCACATTAGTCCTTGTACTACCATTATTACACGAAAACAAAGTGATGAGTTTACAGTTAAATGCTGGACAAAATAAAAGTACTGAGCATTTATTTTGCTTACCTTGCATAGCATGATGCTTAATGTATTAAGGCATTATTTGTTCATTGCATCACAGAATTTGTGTGAAATGTGCAGTACAATTTATGTACATTCAGTACAGGTATTGTACAGTAAGTAGTAACGTACACTAAATGCAGTTTATGTACAATTTAAACAGCTAATGTGCAGTTTATGGTCAGTGAGTCCCTCTGTACAGTAAATATAGTTAATGTACAGTGAGAAAAGTTAATGTATATTTAATACAGTGTGTAAAGTATCTGCTCAGTTAAGTACAGTTTGTGTATAGTAAGTACAATTACTGTACTTTAAGCACAGTTTAGATGCACTGACAACAATACGTGTAGTGAGTGTCCAATACCCACCTGTCGTAGTCCATGACAGTGTTAAGACGATGTGCGATGGTCAGAACAGTGCAGTCGGCAAACTCCCGTCGTATAGTATCTTGAATCACTTCGTCAGTTTCCAGGTCAACAGCTGCGGTAGCTTCATCCAGAACCAAGATCTTTGTCTTCCGCAACAGGCTTCGTGCAAGGCACATCAGCTGCCTCTGTCCAACACTGTGTTCAGAAAAGCTGACTGATATACTTCAGTATTGTTAATCTCTTTATGAATCAATGAACCAGTTTCTGGACTTTCTATATCCACACTAAGAAAATCAATTAGCACATAAATATAATGCCAGACTTTATTAATTATACTTATTTGATAAGCATTGTGCGTACATGTTAAGAAGCATTTCTACTTTTGTTATTGGTCGATTAGGCCTTCCAAAACAAGATTTAATTACCTGTTTAATACATCCATAAGGTTTAACACATTTATATGGTTCAACTACCTGTATAATACAACCTGTAGTTTAACTAATTATACCATGCTTAGTTAGTATGATACTCCAAATGGTTTAGTAACCTGTGTGATACAAACCAAGGGTTTAGTTACCTGTGTGATACCCCAAATGGTTTAGTTACCTGTGTGATACAAACCAATGGTTTAGTTACCTGTGTGATACAAACCAATGGTTTAGTTACCTGTGTGATACCCCAAATGGTTTAGTAACCTGTGTGATACAAACCAATGGTTTAGTTACCTGTGTGATACAAACCAATGGTTTAGTTACCTGTGTGATACCCTAAGTGGTTTAGTTACAAGTGTGATACAAACCAATGGTTTAGTTACCTGTGTGATACCCTAAGTGGTTTAGTTACAAGTGTGATGCCCCCAAAAGTTTAGTTACCTGAGGTTCTGCCCACCTTCCCCAACTTCGTACTGCAGCTGTGTGCTCAAACCCTCAACAAATGGCTTCAAGTGGGCGTGGTCAAGGGCCCGCCAGATCTCCGCATCTGAGTAACTGTCAAGGGGGTCAAGATTGAGTCGTAGTGAGCCCGAGAACAGCACAGGTTCCTAGAAAACAAACACTGGCCAGTTACCTCTGTTATTGTTACTTGGACAGACAAGGTACCTCAACTGTATCTTGACAAAACTGGCATTCTGTATGGGAAGGGATATCTGCCAATTCATCTGTTTTTCCACATTCAGGTTTCTCAATGCTTATTACATTTTGAAAGTGCTTATTACAATCTTTAAAATGATATGAATACAAACTTTTAACAAATGAGTTTTTGTTTGCCGTATTTTAAGTATGGAATTCACTATCACTGTTAACTTCTTTTAATCTGGAAGTATTAACTATTATCATTTCTGAAGAAGAAACAAAGACATGTGAAAATTAAACTTCGAAAACAATTCTTCAAATGAAACAATGAAAGACAGACAGAATTGTCATAATGCAAACTAGAATGTTACTGGCTTGTATTCCACACATCGTATGTTACTGATAGAGGGCGCTGCTACAGAACAGGTGTCAAACTATTCTTAAATAACTGGGCTGAGGTTCTATAGAACCAGTGTCACAGTCTGACATACCAAGAGTTGCACTGCGCATGCGCAATATTCACAAGGAAATGTTAACCTGTCTATAAGCGGTCAGAGATTTCTATCCACTTTCAGATTACAAACATGAAGTATATGAGTAATATCACAGAGGTAGAAAGACAGGCCCGATGGATAGGTCCTGGTGGCTGTGCATTTAGAACATTCATTCCGAATTGGGAGGTAGTTGGTTTGATCCCTAGCCGCGACATACCAAAGTACCAAATGGTACTGGTATAGCTCTCTTGCTTTGCGCTCAGCATATAAGTATAGTTCAAGGACTGGTTGGCCCGGCATCAGGATAATGTGACTGGGTGTGGTATGATATTACATGTCTACGGCGTGATACTGCAGTGTGGCAGCACTATATCTGTCTCAAGTATACAAAGTTTCCAAATAACTGTTCATGGGACTTTAAACCCAGCAAAACAAACAAACAGATCCAATGGAAATATAAGTCTGTCTATAGTGGGCTGAGATAGATTTCCAACCAAAAGTATACAAGTAATATCTTTGATATACATTGTAGAAATGGAAAGACCATCAGCCCATCTATAACTGGGCTGAGATTTATACATGGGCTCAAATTTGCAATCCAAAATATACAAGTAATATAGTGGCAGAACTGTTAAAAAAAGTTGACTGTCAAGCTTAAAGCAGAGAGAGAGAAACTGAATTGATGAAAAAGCCAAACTCAATTCTAAAAGGCAATGACAGAGAGAAATGGCAGTGATTGTCCTAGAATCTAACCTGTGGCAGAATGGTGAGCCTGGACCGTAAGTCAGCAAGTCCCAGCTCTTTGATGTCCTCTCCGTCTATAGTGATCCCACCCGCTGCCGACTCAATCAGGCGGAACAAGGACAGAGTGAGGGAGGACTTACCTGCCCCTGTCCTTCCCACAATTCCCACCTGCAGGCAAAAACAGATAACTGCACTATCTTTATTTTATGACAATCAGAAAGAAATTGAATACACCTGAGTATATCTCTGTTTGATACCAACAACACCTTATTTTGTTTCACTACATCAAGTAAGCACCAGACAAGGAATTGTTCATTACAACAAGAGAATATGAAAAAGGGACATAACTCAGGAATTATGGTAAAAAGTGTTACGGTTCTTGTTCACTGCACATCATTTTCATGCACTCCATCAAAATACCAAGATTAATATGCAGATCACATGTGTTGAAGAAGTTTTGGCCCAGACAAGAAAATATCAACAAGAGGGCCATGAAGGACTTTGATCACTCATCAGAGTACCATTCCATCAACTGAATTTAAATTTCAGACACAATGAATTTTAAAGTTTCTTTACAGAATGAATAAGGAAACAAGATAACCCCCTAGAGGCCACATTATTTTAATTTTAATTTCATTTTAGCAATCATTGTAGA
>CM037779.1:3035834-3085834 GCA_021229015.1 Solen grandis
AATAAATGAATAAAGACAATAGATAAGTGAATAAATAAATAAATTATAGTAAAAGTTGAGAATATCAAATACACATGCAATATCCCTATTTCAAATCTACTTTGGCTGTAAAAGGACGCCGCACTGGTGATGGCGCTAATGACAAACTGCCGAAGATACCCGGCGATGGTTTATGGGATAATCATAGAGGAAACTCATTTTATTCCCCCCGGCTCTTAACAAAGAAGCACTGCAATGTTACATTCTAATATCTTCGCTCCAGCAACTTTATCATCCATGGAATTGTTCCAGACATTTCTTATAAAACATTATCACAGACTGTTTACCTTTTACCAGTATAAAGTGGTAGAGTGACATAAAATGATTGCTCTACAGTTTTAGTGTGATTTCATTCAACTGCTATGTTTAGTTTTTAATAAGAGAGAGAAAGAGAGAGAGAGAGAGAGAGAGAGAGAGAGATGTATCTTCCATTAAATCTAGGATTTTAAATAAAAGTTATCATCACGCTTAGATTTATACTTTAAAAAAAAAATAATTGCATATGAAAAATATTGAAATTTATATTATAGTAATGGATCGTTCGAGACAATTTGTTGAGCTACAAATAGGAAGCCCCACTCGGATGATTCTGGTATCCCGCTGAAAATTCATCTAACGGAGACTAAAAGTCCTTGCACCAATGACTTATGAAGAAAACTTATCAGCATGAATCTAGACATTTGACTTCCAGATAACTTTCGTATTTAACACATATCCGGCATTATTTTGTTACAGCTAAGCCAATACTGTTTTTTTTTTTAAAGTAATGTGTTCTTATAACAAGTTTATTTATAATGTAAACTCAAGGCTCATAAAATCAAATCATTTTCTTTTTGTTCTTCAAAGGTTGATCCCTTCTTTATAATCGTATTTTTCTACGGTGATAAAATCATTGAAGGGCATAAAATATGCACCAATCTATTGCTGAAATATGCCCCATTACAATATTTAGATAATTTGAAAAACACGAAATAGAATTTTAAACATATTTCTTCATTTTTTTAAAGTTATATAACAATTACCATGTTTATTTTATGCTGTGTAGCATATTCATATAACATAAGTTTCAACATGATGACTGCAGAAAATATTATATCAAATCAATTGACTTGTGTTTGACAACTACTTCAAATGAAGATTTTCTTTAACTTTGTCTAAAATTATGTGATACCATAATTTAGAGCCGTTTTGAAAAAAATGAAAAATATTGTAAGAACTTAAAAAAATATATCAAACTAAGAAAAAAAACCTTAAACACATTTCTAGATCGTCAATATTTACCAGTGTCAACACCATATGGGACTTTAGATTTGTCTTAGATCTGTCTGTTCGTCCACCTTTCCGGAAATCCGTTCGCAAATGCGCGTCTAATCAACCAAGCTATTTCAAGCACTATAATGGGGCCAAAAAAAACAAAAACAAAAAAAAAACGCCAAAAAGCGTACAATTGCTGCGTGACAGAAACACTAAAAATCAAATTTGTAATTATCGGCGATCGAATCGATGGGGCGACATTAAGAACACAATCGGAGCCGACAGCGACAGCCTGGTTGCTAAGTTGTTGATTAGACAAGTAAGTGTATTTTCCAAAACTAGGGACTTTAACCTTTATGTAGACATTGATCAGTATTGATGTCTTTATGATTGGAAATCAAGACGTTAACTCAAAACCAAAAATATTTTTTTACGGTAATTTTTAAGCATCTGGGAGGCAGTCCCTTTAACTTTCGGATCGGCGATATGGGGTTTTGAAAATTCCGCTATTATTGAACAGGTCCAAACACAAATTTGATTAATTTATAAAAAAAAAAAGTTAAACAGTGAAATTTTTATTACAATCAAGAAATTTGCGACTCATATCACATCAATTTTAGAAAGATCAGATAATGACACAGCTAGGAGTTTAACTGCTTATGACTTAATATTGTTAATTACAGTAGAGTACTTAAGTGTATACTTCCTTTATCCTTTAATATTTTGCTTGAGTCTTCACCTGTCGTAAACAACTTCTACGTTAAACATTTCTTTATCATGGTAAAAGATGGTTTGAAAATCGCTATTAATGATGTATTGCTGTCTTCTGGGCCGGTGGCCTTTATTTACGATAAAACATCGCGTATCTTGTATCTTGTACTGAGCTCACAATTCAATAGAATTAATAATATCGAAAGTATATCGATAAAAAAGGGGTCATCAGACTAATTAATAAAACATTATCCACAAGTACAGCAGAAATCCCACGATAGTGTATTGGAAATTCATCCATTGGCTAACATGACAGTGTTACATTCTTATCACCATGATGCAATAATTTTATCATTAATGGTACTGTTCGAGACATTAATTCTGAAATCACAGTCTCCAATTTTAGACAGACTTAAATGTAGTTTGTCCAGATCAGTAAGCATTTCCACACTAATTCAATTAACAGCGATGTTCAATTGGATTATGTAAGTCCACAGAGAGTCCTTTCAAGTGTGACAATTGAATCTAAATCATTTACGTTCTGTGAAGATTAATCAGCTTCCAACATGCTCGTAACTTAGTGCTTCTGCTATAGCTTGAGGCCACATGAAAGCAATGTGATTACCAGGCTACGAATACCAAGGCCAGTATAAATAGTGAGTATATTTACTAGCGCAATCCTCTGGAGTGACACTGGAATGAGATTTTTTATTTATTTATTTTTTTTTTTTTTTTATGGAAAGATGAAAATGTCCCACTAAATCCATGCATTTTATTCAAGGATATCATTACTTTGAGAGTTATTCTTGCTTTCAAACGTGTATTAGTTATATTGCCTTAATCGCAGTCGGAATGCTTTTAAATCTCTTTGAAAGTTTGAAAAGAAAAGCTGTGTATATAAAGCAAATTAAAACAAAAAACATGTCAATTATGCGAAACCAGGTTTTTCAATTGTCGCCCCGGGCAAGCAAAACTATTTTAGTAATAGTGACCTTGACCTTGAACCAACTGACCCGAAATTCAACCCCAAACTTCCTCCATAAAGTATCTATTTACATGTTCTGATCAACACAATTATCTCTCTACAATAATTTATATGAAAATATGAAAAATATATTTCAGTATCAGTGACCTTGACTCTATCATCTTTAAAAATCAAATTCAGTCTTCTTTTCCCCATAAGGTATCTGCCTACCAAATATGAAAACTATCCCTATTCTAACAGGAGATATTCGACAGAAAAGACATGTTTGACGCCCGCACGCCTAACCGTCAACGATGTACCCCATTCTAAAAATCAGGCCCGGGTTAATAAAAGATAATTGATGCAAATTATTGCCTGCACGGGATGGTTCAAGACAACATGCCGACATTTCATTTCAACGACTTATTCTAGTATCCATGTCTTTCAACTGACAATTTCTTTTATCAGGTCTGCGTTATTAGTACCAAAGACTAGTGACAGCATTGATCAGTAGGAGTTAATATTTTGATATTTTTTTAAAAACAGGCATTGTGCAATATTTAATCTAACGACTTTTAATTGGGCGACTGTATTAACATGTTACTTTAGCACTGCAATCCCATGTGTTGTATATTGTGTCATGTAATGCGTCTTGTACATGTATTACCTAGCCCGAGGTATTGATGGTGGTTTGCTAAAAAAAGAACATTCATAGCTACCATGCCCTTAATTGATATCAGATTTACCAAAAAATAAAAAATAACTAAATGAATAAAAAGTGCATATTTACCCTGATTAACATTACAGAATGTATAAACTATTAACCCGTTTATAAAATAAATCAAAACAACAATTCAAAGGTAATTTTCAATTATTAAATCGCTACTTAACAGTTTATTCCCGGGAGAAATGTATTTGCTGTAGCCCCCTTTTTATCACTCTTTATACAGAATGTGAGTGATTGCAGAAACAGACAATATAAAACGCTATAATAAAAATATGGTCTGTTAAAACAGAATGTATTAATTATTTTGTTGTATATGAGACTTAAGGTAATTCGATAACCATATATGATGAGATATTGTCCATAAATCAATGCCGATTGATACTGGCTATTGTGGGGTCAGACGTAATGTATAGGGTCGGCGATTTGACAGGAGAAAGAAACGTCATCTTTATGGAATATTCGATATGGAATCTTACATGATTCATATGAATCATAGTAAGCATCTGAACTATTTGCCGATAAAATGTATGGACGCAGAAAATATTTGGTCCGTAAGGATATTTTGTGATATCTTTTAATTCAAGATTTTATGAACAGAGACGTGGAACTATTACACACATAATTTCACTAATTGTGTCTTCATTATTTCGCGTTACTCAGCCCAATGATCTTTCTTTTTAATCTAATCTTTTGCGCATTACTTGAAAAAATGAGTCCGGTTGCATCTGCACGCCGTTATATGACTAAATTAGGTTGAAAAAAATCATTTAAAACACATCTGCGGCAAAAAAAACAACAACAACAAAAAAACATTTCAGATGTTTTTCAGATGTTTATTAATGAATTTATACACCCACCACACGCTTAATTATATTGTCAATAACAGTGTGTTGCTATCTTTGTATGATCTTTTCGATATAGCACTTAAAGCAAACTACACAACGATAGAGTTGCAGTATTGGTGCCGAGCAGAAGGAATTCTTAAGATAAAGTCCATGTAATGGTTCCGCTACATTTGGACCTCATGGCCTTTCACGGAGATAACCGAGGTTTCCTAATTTTTCATAATGGTACCTTGGTTATCTTATTAGAGGTTACGTATTCCGAGACGTAGCGGAACCATTTCAGGGACTTAACCTTAATATGTTTTCGTCAATTTCCTTCAGTACTGACGAATATGAGGGCAGGGAGACATATAAGTGTTATCTGAGACAACATAAACCCATTTAATGTATGGAATTATATTTTGACCAATGAGATTGCAATAATTTTCAAAATATTCGATCGGTTTAACTCGTTAAACCACTTGGTTTAATGGGTAACCTCGTATATACCACCAATCTTTGTGCGCATGCGTGTAGAGATGGACTTGGATAGTAACGCCAAAACATAATTCCATACATTAAGTAGGTTAATGTTTGTTATCGAGGGTTTAACTCGTCTGCGCAAAGATTAGTGGTATATACTAGCCGAGCGAGCGGTTTAACTTGTTAAACCCTCGATAACAAACATTAACCTACTTAATGTATGGAATTATGTTTTAATGTTACTATGCAAGTCCAACTCTGCACGCATGCGCACAAAGGTTGGTCGTATATACTAGATTACCCATTAAACCAAGTGGTTTAAAGAGTTAAACCGATCGAAATTTTTGAAAAATGCTGCAATCTCATTGGTCAGAATATAATTCCATTCATTAAATTTGAATATACTGTAAAATATTATTATTTTCGTTGACATTAAATTTCGTGGAATCTGTGGAATAAATCAATTTCGTTGGTACATATATTCGTGGAACCATGTTCTAGAAAACATGAGGTCTAAGATATAAACAGTTTTCGTTGGGATAAATATTCGTGGATGAATTCATCCACGAAATCAACGAAAATTAGTTCCCCACGAAAACCAGTGATTCTACAGTAACAGAATTAATACACTGTGTGTATTTATTAGAAGTTGCTTATATAAATGTCAACCATTACATATATTTAGAATCACACAGAAAAAAATTTCTTCCCTTAACATTACCCATGGATACAAACCATACTAATAATTATTTCCTTTGTACTCGAAAACTAATTTTGCTATTATATTGTTATGTGCAGTACTTGATTACTTTTCCTGCTTTTAATGCATTTCTGAGCCCAAAGAACTGATCAAACCAAGACACTCTTGAAAGTAGAATTGTCCCAAACGTCGTCAAATAAAACGTTTTATGTTTTGCTTAAAAGCATGTGAAACAAACTTATTATTGGATTTGGAACACAAACGCAAGGAATCCTAACGAAAATGTTACTTTTATGTAATGTAGTGTTAAATTAAGATAAATTTCTTTCTCTGTTGTACTCAGTTTCGTTTCCTTCGCAAGAGAAATCGAAGAGTTATATACTAGCGTTGATAATATATTTGTTCTTATCTTTTATTCATATCTTTATTTCTGTTCTTGATTTGTTGAAGGAATATCACTTTATCACCTACGTCTTGATAAAATACATTTATGAATATGTGTATATTATTATATGAATATGATTTTAGATTATTTAGTGGTTCTAGGAAACACTTCTGTAAATGATAATCCTGATTAATGGCATCGTATAATATCTTATTACTTACTAATGTTCCTGCGTACCTTAAATAAACTTGCAATAACCATGCAGAGAAAAAAAAATTCCTTGACAGCGCAAAAAAAAAAGAACTTCATACTTTAAGTAATTAAGAATTGCTAATAGTAAACGAATAATAATTTATGGGCAAAACGTGCTTGCTTACTGATTAAAGTTTTATTTGTTTTGTTAGGATTCATTTCATCTGGCTATTCTCCGTATGTCACACTATATTTCCATAAAATAAATGTAAAAGAATACATTACAGAACAATATCATACACTCATATCCAAAAGAACATATGCACTTTTCTAATGTTTTGTCAATTTAAACAGATAGTGAGGAAGCTCCAATACCTTGTCACGACCTGTGTGGCACGGCACGATGTCTCCTAACGACATTCCAGGAAGTGAGACTTCTCAAGACAATTGTTATAAGAGAAAGTAGACTAAAACCCAGAGTCCCATGCAGTGACACTGTATATACTGCAATGTTTAACTCTTTCCAACCAAAGGTTCCCGGTACGTTGCTGCCCATTCAAAAAAAAAAAAAAGAATAAAGAAAAAAAATCAATGACATTATATATACAAATTATATATTCACCAGTATCTGTCCATACAATTCAACGCTGATATTGTAGCTTTAGTTTTTCTTTAGTTTTACACGGAGAGATTGGCGAGATTCCGTCGGTCAGATCTCGCAATCTGTTGTAGCGCGAAGTCTTTGACAAGAGAATGTTTTTTTTTGTTGTACTTTATTGTCTTAATTTATCCCTTACACGCAAAATATTATATTATTTTATATATATATATTTATAAAATTCAACATATTTCAAAGGAGTTACGGCAATTGAAACGGCATGATGTACGTTTTCAGTGGACGGAGTTACCTACCTTCTTATTATAAATAAGCTCATTCATTTTTTTAACGGGGTTCCTTTGTTTCCAGCGGCGTGTGCAGTGATCTGGCCGGCATTCGCATGCAAACTGATTGATCAGGGCAAACAATCTGCTAATATGCTCACAGACGCATACACGCCAAAAAAAAACCCGGAAAAAAACGGACAATAACGGAAAATAACGAGTACATACATGTACTGCTGAGAAAGAACGTTCACTAAACGTTTCCCGTCGTAGTCGAAGCATTCGAGAATGTTTATAATGACATATCCACGCAATCGGGAAATGAATTATGATTATCATAAACACAGGTCTTTTACCAAATGATAGTAGCAATGTTTTTTTATGATAAAAGGTACAAACCGGTTGGGAACGGGTCACAATTTCTGTGCAAATGGCGACAAATGAACAAAAAGGGGGATAACCCTATTAACTTATATTTCGGATGGTGTTGTAAGAAATACGATTTAGATATTTGAATATTTACAGCGTGGCCATACTACGTGGTAAATGACGTCATTTTAAGGTAATTTTGCATCGATTCAGAGAGGAAAACTGCTGTATTTTATTTCATTATCAATTTTAATGGTGTCATTATAGCGCATGCGAAGCGGAAAATTGTGCCCTATACAAATGTCACGATGGTTCTTTTGTCAGATGTACAGATTTGTTTTAGCATTCGGGAAAACCTTCTGAGTTCTGAAATTTAGTTTGCTAACGCATAGAGCACACCGCTAATAATGTTTTCCCGAATGTTAGGAAACACTGTTTATCTGTCAAAAAGAATGATTAGGGCTTTTGTGTAGTGCACAACTTTCCGCTTCGCATACACTATATCCTATTAAAATTCGTGAAGAAATAAATTACTTACAGTAGTTTTTCGAATCGAGACAAATAATGCTGCTTGTGATAGCTTAAAATAACGCCATATATCACGTGGTATGGCCACACTGACTTACTAAACATATCAGTTTCAATCTTCGAACACTATATCTCGTGTCTATTTGTCATCAATATAGTCTAAAATCTCTCCATGTCTCGTGGAAGATTTTGGACTTGATTGATGACAAATACACACGAGATATAGTGTGCGAAAATTGCAACTGCTATGTTTGCTAAACATTGATATATATAAAATTAAAGGCGTACACTTTCTTTTGGAACTGAGTATATCCCCTACATTTTATTTATCTTTGATGCCCAGTTGTTTAAAATTAGCTTCAATGCCCTGTACAAAATGTTCTAAATACTTTCTTGATGTTTGAAACATCACGACATAATTTTAAATATTTTGATATATTTATATTTTATAACGTCATCTCGAAAGGATTGAATTAAAATCTCAGGCTCATTTTGAGAAAATCCCTAGTTTGAAATATCAAATAAAAAAAAAAAAAAAATAAATTAAAAAAAACATTAGAAAAAAAGTCAATGGTAGCATGAATTTGTGCAAAGATAAATCCTACGAAATCAAGCAATGTTGAATTCCATTCCTTACCATATTTCAGTATATGTAAGGCAGCAGAAAAATAAGGGACGGAAGTGTGGGGTTCTAGGCAAAAGGGTAAAGACATAAGCCAACCGCATGCCAATTGGAATCTTTTTTCAGAAAAAAAGAAAGAATTAACCCGAACTGAACTCGAATCAACAGAGCTACAGGGCAAGTAATAGCAAATAAACGAAATCGACTTTACTACGTAAGCCTTACCAAAAGGTAACGTTCGTAACTGTTATGGATTTCGTCCCCAGCTAACACACTGTACGCTCACAGGGGTTTGGCACGAAAGGGGGGGGGGGGGGGGAGCATAAAATCACTATGTGTTATATATAGTGATTTTATGCCCCCCCCCTTTCGTGCCAAACCCCTGTGTGTACGCTTTGATACAACAGGGATACAAACGCTTACGTTATGGACTTTTAAGGGTAACTGAACGCAGAGCTGGTCAACGGAAGGGCAACCGTTGTCAATTGACATTGTTTTATATCCTGCAAATCCAATGTTAAGTGTAAATATGGTGTTTGTAGCTTACAGATGCTATATCTCTTCAATTAGTTAACCCAGAAACTGAAGTTTAGGATCGATGAAAGTCATTACAGTTTTTTCGACTTAATCGTCCAATGGGATACTTGCATTTCGTTAAAAAAATTGAAAAATATATTGCATATATGATCCGTGAGACTTTGATATGGTGAAAATATGAGTTATGCTGCCTACGTCATCTTTGGAGTGAGTGGGCGGAGCTTGTAGTGGCGGCGGGTGATTGATTACGTCATGATTTGCACGTAGCCTTATAAAATGTATCCAGTGATACTGACTCTGAACCATAACGTGTACTGTCAATCAAACGGGATTTGGTTCTATAACGCAAGGTCAAAGGCAAAGCTGTATGGCGAACGCGAAAAACTAAAAATATGTTATCGTTTATATTTTAATTTTTATGTATTTATCGCAGCGCTCCGCTTCGTGTCGTTTGCGATAAATTCCGAAAATTTAAAATACAAACGATAACTAATACTTAGTTACTAAATACGTTGAAACAACTACGTCTAACCCCCTTATTTAGTCAAGCGTGCATAAATGTAAGTTTTAGAGATCGTTTATATTTTTAATATTATGGAATTAATCGCAAGCGACGCCAAACGTTAACTTAAATACATTTTGTCACATACGCCATACAGATTTGCCTTTGACCTCGTATTGTGGAGCCGCTTTCCGTTTGATTGACAGTACACGTGCTGTTTCAAGTACGGTTCAGAGTTAGTATCACTGGGTACATTTATATAAGACATAACAAAATATGATATCACTTTCTGGCAAAATATTTCTCAAATTTTGAGCGAAATACAGGCATTTCATTGGACGATTAAGTAGGGCAGACTGTAATTGTTGTATACTGTTACCACATCATAACACAATACAATGCTCTAACCATTTATTCTTATTGAATTAAAACTGTACTTCTAGCTTTTTGTCTGTCCCGAATTACTCTATAGCATGCAACATGACTTGAAACAATACTTGAACCTATTGTTGTGTTATTACTCCGGTCTTTTTAAATTCATTTAAGATTGACAGGTCTGCAATATATTGGCTTGTGTCCCGTATTGTATTGTCTGGATCCGAAATCACCCTCATTGCAGACCCGATTATACTGTTCGAGACAAAGACATAATTTCACAACCCAGTGAAGGCAAAAACAAATTGGAAGACTGTTGAAAATACAGAATTGATGTATTTCGAGTCAGTTTTCGATTGTTTTATTGCAACATTGCATGCTGCATTTATGTCCAGCCTCATTTAGTTCATATAATCATAGAACAAATGTAATTCCTTCCAAACTTCGCTTTCCATAGGGGTATACATTCATTAAATGAAAACGATATATTTTCATGACGTATATGATGAATATTTTATTCTCCAGACGTCGTTGAGGTCCATAGATGCGTGTAGAAAATGGTAAAAGAGCTTTAGTATCGACATGTTGATTTAAAGGGTATGCTGTTTGTTCGCATGGGTTTAGCGTCCCACCGACAATGTTTTAGCCAATATAGGAATATTTGTCTAGAGGATACCAATATAGAGATGCCTCACTGTGATGTCACTTCCGGTTTCATATCCTGTAACTGAGCGTGTCGGTTTTAGGGCTATCCTTGTGTCCCGAGCGCCAAGAACATGTCATATACTGTGCCCAAAATGAAACGTTCCTTTTCAATGAGTTTTCTATGTGTCTCAAAATTGAAATGACCAAACTTTCTAAAATACTTTCTGACTAGGGGTATATAATTGCATTTATGCTCTCTTAACTTAGAGCTTGTTTCTATGACGACGTGGTAGAGTGTTCGATTTGCCGGTCCTGGAGCTATCCTTTTGTGCTGAGTGCCAAGAATTTTGCTGTGCCCAAAATGAAACGTTCATTTTAGTGAGTTTTCTATGTGTCTCAAAATTGAAATGACCATATTTTCTGTAATACTTGTGTAGCAGAATGGCATTTGTGCTATCTTACCTCAGAGCTAGATTTTGTGGTGTTCGATTTGCATACCGAAGGTCCCGAGTTCAATACCAGTCATGGCAGTAGGAATTTAATAAGTTGGCGCGCGCAAAGGTAACTCAGAGTTGAAGAAGAGATGGCACCCCTAAAAAGTCAAACATGATTCTGAGGACATTTTTTTTAAAAGAGGGGGCTCGTGTAGTTTAGGTATAGACTGGTACTAGAACTATGTTACCATAGAGCTAGCTTTTTTTCAACGTGGTAGGGTGTCCGGGGAAGTAGGATCTTACTTGAGTACATTTGGCGAACCTGCTTGAAATTTCACAACATGCACAATACATAAAACCCTTGATTTAATGCTAACATCTTAAAGCCTGAAGTCACAATTTTGAGATTTCAAAAAAGGAAGACATAATGATTGTTTTTATTAAAATATTACATCATTCATATAACTTTTAAAGCATTTACATTTTCTGAATTAATTAGGAAATATTGATTATGACCCTCTTTGTAAGACAAATTGAGTCAACATTTCAAATAAATGTCCTAATTGTCAAAAACGTGAATGTTTCCTTGGGTATAAATATTTTATAGATTCATTATACAATGTACATAATTGTACATTTAAGAACAAAGAAAACTTTTAAGAGAATGGATATTTTTGTTGAAATGACAATACATGTATTAAAAATGACCGTGTACACACTCCACAGTTTTGTTGTTGTTGTTTCCTAAGGGGTGGTGGTTAATGGGCCTTTTCTCAATTCCAAAACGTATCCTATTATCTTCTTTCCTTTCTTTTTTTTTTTTTACAAAATATCCAATATAAGGTTTGGGAGAAGTATTCGCTTCATATGCATAAAGAAAAATAATAAAATAAAATCCATGTTTTAATAATTCTGTTACCGTGACTATGAAAAAAGAGACGTGACGAAACTGACTATCATAGAACACTTTATTTTAGAAATATCTCATGTATAAATCATCAGATCGACATTTCCTCATTTTTTCACAGATTGATTTCTTTAAATTCATATTTTTTCCAGTGTAAAAATATTAACTATGACAAGTTTAACCAATTTATTGCTGATGTTTGCCTTATGATACTAAATAATAAAATCGTTTGAAAACAAGAAATTAAATAAATATTCGACTTTTTTTCTCAAAGATAAGGCCTTTTCTAATCATTGGGCTTATAAAGGGCATAATTATTTTACATAAAAAAATGATTATCGTAACAGCATATGGCTTGGTTCTGTCTAACGTATTGGATGCCATTATCGCAGGAAACGTAGAAATTGAGAATTTGTTATAATACAACCCTTGGGTAAAATCTATTTTTATTACAAAAAATTCATCTGGTAAATGTTAAATTGATGAAATTAATTTTCCAAATGGATCGTAATTATCAATGCTAGAAACGGAACAATCATTTTAATCAGCTGTGAGGAATCACGCCCGTTACAAACACAGCTTTTCTCTTTCACTAACAAAATAACAAGTACTGCACAAATTGGCTTTAACAGCTACTTGATGGAGGAAATATTGCATATAACGTTGGCATGAAACAAAGGTTGTATCCATTTAACGTCATTAAAATAGCTTGATTTATGCGAACGTTTAAACGTATTTATTTTATTCAATAAAATTTGCACTGGCAGAGAATTATGTTCCCGGCTGAAAAACGAATATTAGATTTCTTAGCCGAGAATCTGAGAACATAACTATCAAGTTACAATAGAAGCCAAAATGATTCTGCCGAAGAAACCACAAAGGCATGCCAGTCTCCGGAATAAATTTGGTCAAAGAATATTTGTTCAGACGACCATGGTAATTTGTCATGTGTTACAAATCAATATACTTGTATTTGTCTTTTGTATGGTGTCTTATTCGGGTCACTTTTATCACTTCAACCTCTCGAATATTAATCATTTTCTCATGTACATATCATTTTGGACATGCAGCGACGCGATGATTACAGTATTTTTATCGCGGCGATTTGGAGAGGCCAGAATTGAGGTGGTACGATCTGGGAACCATACCTTTGCCATCATAATGAGTTAATTGCAATGTACAAAAAGTGTTGAAAGTATGTTATAACAGTACCGGCCGGTGAGATAGCCAGTACACGTCATAACTAACAAATATGAACGGCTACCTGGACAGCAAGCAAAGAAATTTCGCGCAAAAATATTTAATGAAATATTGGCCCAATCTAAAACAGTTGTCAAAACTTAAGCTAATAAAGGGTCGTTTGAGGTCCATCTTGCGAATCAAAGCCCCTCCCCCGAGGAAAGTTGATTTTATTTTCATATGGATTTGTTATTCCATTATGACAGCCTTTCGGGCATATTGCATTTGGCAGATGCATGTAGCCGAGATTATCCGTTTGTGTACACATCATATGCAAATTTTCCTAAAGTGATCAGGAACTGTAGGAGGAAAATTTGAATTTAGCTTGCATGAATCGAAGCAAAGTATCAGAACAAGCTGTCAAATTCTTCAAGTTCTGATATTTTGCTTCGATTCGTGAAAGCTAAATTCAAATTTTCAGTCCATTCCAAGATACTTGGTAACTATACTGGGGCCTGGACTAATAATACAAATGTAAACCTTTTATTAGGAAATCTTATTCGAGAGAATTAAACAAACTCTGCTTGAAACACAGTCTGATCGATTTAACAGTAATGCATGCTTTCAGTGTGCTGTTGACATGACCTTTTTACCTTTCATCACGAAAATACGCGATAAAACAACTTGACCTCACACGTTACACATAGAGATAAGAGTAATTATGCATCAACTGATTGCATTAAAGATAATACAGGGCAATCAGTTAATGTTTGAATGTTAAACTCCAAATGCGTGCCACCAAATTTAGCAAATTGCAGCGCATTCCGACTTAACGTAGTTTAGATTATCGCGTAAACACACTAAACTGCATTTATTTTAAGTTTAATTTCTAATTACGTATAAAGGATGAATATTTCAATTGTCATTATTTATCGTAAAGATAAGTTATGATGCTGGATTGTAAGATGATTACAGTAAGTAATGTAAAATCGAAGCTTGTTTCTAAAGCGTTCTATATTAAAGAAATTAGATCTATTACAAGGGGGTACAACATGTATTTGATACGCCGAGTAACTTAAGGGCGTATTTCACAATAGCAGTCTTTTACTATATGGACAAGGAGGAAAATCAAAACTAGACTATATTTTTTTTTAATTTGGCATTATTATAGAGAATAATACTAAAATCAAATTTATGGGATAAAAAATGAGGGTCTCCTCGCTACTTTTTGAGTTATCTGCCCCTGAATGTGAGTTTTTAGCTTTTTTTTCCTATCATTTCCAAAGGCAGAAAGCTCAAAATCAAGCCTATCGAAACCTTATTTTATTTCACATTATTGTTTGTTGTTTCACTTATTATTCAAAGTTTAAAACAATTCCATTCATTGATTTCTCGCAAAATTTAAGCAAATAGACATACTGCGTTTTTCTTAACAAAAATAATATTTCTTTATATTCCCGTTTGCGACTATAGTACGCACTTTGTTGTATAGAATTTCTACAACTTTTACACAGTGACAGGGAATATATAACTAAACATCGAGTTGAAATTATAGGAGGTGTTGCTAGCCCATGAATATTGAGTTATCCGCCCTTGAAAATGACAGGAAAAAGCAAAAAACACACTTTCAAGGGCAGAAACCTCTAAAAGTAACATGAAAAACACATTTTTATCACATAAATTTGTTTCTAGTGTGGTCTCTATAAACATGCAAATTTTAAAATCTGTTCGCTAGTTTTAATTTTCCTTTTTTGTCTATATAGTAAAATTTGCTATTGTGAAATACGCCCTTAAAAAGAAATCCGCGGACAACGCTGTTGCACCTGCAAGGGGTAAAAAAGTAAATAAAAATAATCATAATAAAGCTCGCGTAGAAATGATGGGAGAGTTATAAACCTTACTGAAAAGGCTGTAACTCCATCAAACATGAGTAACGTGTATGCCCTGTTCCACGAGGTGTTGTACCTGTATAGTTCATATCGTTTAAGGTTTTAGAACAGTAATATTCACTGTTGCATATGGATTTGCTTGTTTCCCTTTTCATGTTTATCTATTCAGACATCTTAATGTTTTGTTTTTTTTATAGATATTTACCATGTGTATATCGAAAAATATTAAATTTTAGAAGACATCCCCAAATTTTGAAAAAAAGACAGTAAATTCAAATATACAAAAAAATGAAATTTCCATTTTCTGAAAAAAGTTAGTAAAATTATCTGAAAAAGAGGCTAGTATATTAAAGATATTATACCTGCACAAGAAAAATCATCATTTTTCCAGCACTTTATTCTATACGTTAAAGAAATTTATTTTTGTAAGTGTACTCAGGCTTCGGAAATGCATATCTAGTGATGTGAAAAATAATGCAAATGTTTATCTGAGTTGTTGATAATAGTAATATGATGGAAAACAATGATGTTATACATCAAAATTACCTGCAAGGTATATAGAATCATATATTATATTTCAAAAACATTTAACCATCTCATTTAAATTTGAATGCCCATCTAAATATGGCCCAACAGCCCAGTAAAAGTTATACAAAACTATGACAGCACAAGAAATGGTCCCAAAATGAATAAAAGGCAAACATTCATAACAGCATGCTATAAGGTATATATTATAGGCTATAATGTCAGAATACATTACAAATTTTTCTTTTCATTTTTAACCATGAAATCAATAAAAATGCACCTTTGATTTTGGCAAGATACATTGCTAAACAGGGGTATAATAAACCCTGTATAATATAAAAAAAAAATTAATTCGTTAATTCATCTTTTCATTTAATTATATCTACATTGTATTTTAAATAGATTGAGAAACAAGTTCAAACTTTACTTATCTACCTCTCGATTCTGCTTCCTGGAAACTACACCAGTACTCGCTCAAAATGTGCGTGCAAATTAAGTCACGAGAGTACCACCCGTTCCCAGGAATAATAAGAAACAAGTTTTTTAACTTCAACTTCTTTGTCTACTGGAAATTAAATCTACACTAATTGTGTGACAAATGAACTGCATCAAATTTTCATCTGCTCCAAGGAATCGAACTTGGGACCTTATGTTTGCAAGGCGGATGCTATTCTTCACAACCAAGGACTAAACTGAGAGTATATTCATGTTACAGTATTGAGATGATAAAAAATGCAGCTATCTACAGCAGTAAGGCACTGCTTTTTTCTTTATGGGGCAGAAAAGTTGTTTCCTTGTTTTCTTTCCCAGCTCGACACCATGTTGGTAATTCTAAAATGACGTCCTAACATCAGGAAATCGATATTTACTAAAAATAGTTACTCCGGAAATGTCCGATTCGTCATTCGGATACTACGAATAGTGGCGGTATAAATCGATGTTTGCCGAATCTGTTACAGTTCCAAATCCTTAAATCAATCCACCCTGTTTCAACATATCTGAACAGCCACAATAAAAAAATGAGAACGTTGAAAAGTTAATAAAAAATTGTGTGCTCTGATACAAAAGTTGGACGTTGAAAAAGGGAACAAAGCTCCATCAGAGAACACTAATGTGCAACCTATTAAGTTTTATTCTACATTCAAATACCATCAGCATATCGACAGCGGTAAAAGTGTTGTGGAGAGCAAAACCATGTCGACCTGTATGCCAACGTTAATTTAAGGACCTCCAGCACGATGTTATCCTATCATCTATAATAAGCCTCATTCATCTGCAGTGGAAACGGAATGTGACGTGACAGGATGTGACATAAAAAGACGCGACATGACGTGACTGGATATGACAAGACAGGATGTGACGTGACATGATGCAACGTGACGGAATGGGACGTGACGGGATGTGACGTGACGGGACATGATGTGACGCGTGACGGGATGGGGCGTGACGGGATTTGATGTGACGGGGTGTGACGTGACGCGATATGACGCGATATGACGTGACGTGATGTGACGGGATATGACGTGACGGGACTTGACGTGATGTGACGTGACGCGATGTGACGTGACGGGATGGGGGTGACGTACGTGATGTGATTATGTAAGTGACGGCTTGTGGCGTTACTGGACGTGATGTGACGTGACGGGTTGTTGCGTGACGGGACGTGATGTGACGGGACGGGACATGACGCAATGTGACGTGACGGAATGGGACGTGACCTTATGTGACGAGATGTGTCGTTCCCAGTACTTTTAGCACGGGAATGTCATGTAAATTCTTTGCCTCAAACGGGGTTCGAACCCACAACCTTCGGATCCACATTCGGGGTGTTACCACTGGTCCACGACTCAGTGAACCTTTACATATGTTTATTTTTTTTAATCTGCTCTATCACTAAAATATAGTTTCAATGTATGTTCAAGATATATTATTCAGTCTGATATATTAGTTGGTGTGATTTAACGTTCAGTCAAATTTGTATCAAAGCGCCTGTGCACGAATTCACTTTGTTAGCCAAAATGTTGCAAATCTACGGTTAATTCAGTTAACCTCTTTTGTCACACGTCTTGATGGATGATGCCAAATCACTATCTAATGTCAGAATCACTGTGTCTCAATTGATGTCTTCAGCACGAGAACAACACACACCAACGTACACTAGGTGCTGTGACCTATAATCAAATTTCCTATGGCTGTATTGACTCGGTCAACTTGAAAGAAAGATTACGTCTCATTAGGTGCACTTACTGTTACTTTGCGACAATTTTTGGCAATCATTTCCTTCTGATGTTGTAAATTGCTTTTTACGTAACTCGAGGCACGTGATAGCTCTCCTTTAATGATTTTGCTGTGTTTATTATCTATGATACTAACTTTGAAGGTAATATTTACTAAGTATTTTCTTTTTTCGCTATTAGAAATTTTGCAAAAGATATTCATATAGTGCATATATTTAGGATTTTTTTTTCAATTCCGTTTAAACAATTTGCACCGAACATAAACTCAGTATTGTTTTTTCTTTTTCTTTTTTCGTATCCTATTTTATGCTCAGCTGTGTGTATTACTGCGTTGTTGTTTTTTTATTTATATGAATTTCTTTTTATTATTAATTTTTGTGTGTAAACTATTTCGTTTCAACTCGAGATGTACTACAATGTAAAATTGTATTCTAGCGTGATAATACAATTTTCAAAGTCCCAAGTTGAATTAAAATTACATCTTCCACAAAGCTCGAACGAATATTTTATTTCATAGAGAGCGTATCTTTTAAGTTGATATTGCTCATGGTGTACGAATAAAACGCTTTGTTTATTTATCAGTAGAATGCCATGTACATTAGATACACACAATATATACCGTGCTATGGATTAATCCCTAAAACAAATAGGATAAACGGGCTGAATGTTGAAGCTTCGACTACATTAGCTAATTTATTTAGCCTATGTGAGGACTGAATGTAGTAGCCTATTCACTTTATAGGCTAAATAGGATAAAAAGTGTGTAGCCTATGTCTTATATAGGTTAATTAGGCAAAATGGTATTTTTCAATTCAGTTGACTAAATAGGATAAACAGGCTGAATGTTGTAGCCTTTCAATACTTATGCTAAATAGGTAAAACTGGATAGAAAATGCATCCAAAAAAAAAAATTGTAATCTTTGTACTATGTAGGCTACATCGGCTTAATATGATAAAAGTTGTAGCCTATATATTAAAAGGGATAAATTGGTTAAATGGGTAACATCACAAACATCCCTTAAACTCCAAATTACTCTGATTTTATGAAGGATTGTATTGGACCGTGTGCTTGAAAATGTCTCCGAGTATATATTTTAGTAAGATCATCACCTTAACTCTAAGTTAGTAGCACTTTACTATTGTCTCTAGGTACCGTGAAATCATTATTTTTTGCGGGATTTTTTTTTTCGTCGATTCCGTGAAGAGTTTAAGCAACGAATATTAAACCCCACGAAATCAATCTTGTCTCTTATACTGACCTCACGTTTTCTAGAACATAGATCCACGAATTAAGATACCCACGAAATTCCCTACGGTACCTTATGAAATTAAATATCAACGAAAATTAATGAGTTTACAGTAGTAAGTACGAGATTTGGCTTCCAATACAAGTTCGACTGTCTCTTGGGAAGCACGAATGTGGACTTCGTGAATAAGACTCCACTTAGTTTAGTTTAAACTTATTCAAATTAATCGATTAGGAAACAATTTCTTACGACTTAAACTAAGTCATCTCGGCGGTTCCTGGGTTGGACCAGTACTTTGCGCTTGAGAGGGTCATGAAAATTCCTTACCCCAAACGGGATTCGAACCTACAAACTTCCGATCTGCAATTGGGTATGTTACCACTGGACAACGGTACCGGTTTATCACTTAGTAATGGACGAGACATGGCTTAGTGCACAAAATAACAAATAGAATATAAATTAATCTGAATAATCTCTGTCCGAGTTATCGTGACTGAACTATGTCTTACTTCATTCGTGGTCTTGGAAATTCAAAACTGATATTTTTACTGGCATTTTATTGCTACTCGAGACGTAAAGTATAACTAACAACCCTATTTATCTTTGCTTTTCCTTCCGATTTTATCATAACGCAAAACAGAGTCTGTTACCTTTTATGAACGTTCGATGGAGCAGAAATCATAATATATTTTCTTGAACGGTAAGTGAATTTGGACGATACATCCTCTTTGTATTTAGATAAAAAAACTACTATAAATATTTTGTTTTATAGTTGTATACTTGTATGTGATTGTTTGTTTGTTTGTTTGTTGGCTTTAACGTCCCGCCGAAAAAGATTTTCAGTCATTTGGGCACCATGTCTACTTGAAACAGATATAGTGCTGTCACACTGCAGTATCACGCCGTAAACATGTGGCATGCTACCACACCAAGCCATATTATCCTGACACCGGGCAAACCAGTCCTGGAACTGTCCTTATATGCTGAACGACAAGAAAGGGGCTATACCAGTACCATTTTATACGACTTTGGTGTGTCGCTCAGATGCTTATATTCCTTTGTAACATATACTGAATGGAATAGAAATCATCGAATACCAGATATGAAAAATCCTGGAAGTGAATAGTGTCTCGATTGGTCTATATTAGGTTATGGCAGCTCATGTATACTACCCAAAGTTTACTACGCACCAATAGTATACTCAACAAAAATATTTTTTTTAGTCCTTACTTAGAAGTATTATATTCGTACCTTAAATGGACATTTTTGTTACTCAGGTAATGAATTTTTAGAACATTTATTACAGCAATTTTATTTTTGTAATTAGGTCTTTGAATTGATGCGAACCAAGGTCAAAATTGATTAACAATTGACAAATACAATTCCACAATAACATTTTTGAAATCTCAAAAATAAGATCACATATTTTGAGATGTTTGCATTAAAACAAATGTTTTGGTTTTTATAGGATGGTTGTGGAATTTCAAGAGACATGGACAAATATAACAGATGTTATGGCCATTTCAATTTCACGTTGATACATGATTTATTTGTGATAAGCAAACTTCGATTCGTATATTTAAACCAACCCTGACGACTCGTAGAATTGTCCGATGTGAAAGTCCTGGACAGAAACCCTGTTTGGTTTTAAAATCCAAAGCCAATTCTAAACAGATACGGGTAAATTAACCTGCTGCACATGGAAGATACACCGTTAACATGTATGGTGTTTAAATCCATCAAATTGTAATTTTGTTGGTGAAGTCCACAATCATTTCACGGAAGCTTCAGGCTAGCTTTTCTTAAACTAAATGCGTTTTTTTAAATCGTGCTTGAAATCACTCTTGAAATCATTTTAGCAGTACTAATTTAAGCACAGAGATAAAGTTTCATCATATAATTCACAAAATCACAAAATAAATCATTTTGACAGCTCCAAGAATGTTATCAGTGCCATTGTCTTGAATAAAAAGCGGAGTTCGGACTTAAAACCTCATCACCTTCTTTTACAAATAAGTTTTAGCTGAATATCAGACTATATTTCTTAAAGATTTAAAATGATATTGAATGTAAGTTCGGATATTAAAATTGAAAATTAAGTTTGCTTTTACGCCCCATCGCTAATATTCCAATCCGTCTTTTGGAGACAAAAATATGGAGAAAAGCACATACTATTGTATGGCGGACAAGTTGCATGGCCAATTGTTGCCGAAATACCAGATGTATTCTTATTTTTTTTTTTTTGTTCTCACATATAATAATACTCTTCCCGTACTAAACCCGACAACATAGATTGATAATCTTAACTGAACAGTATTAAAGTATTTCCAAGAACAAAAATAATGCTTTGCAATTGAATATGACTAAACGTTCAAATGGCTGCTGGAGAAAATCAGTTACATTTTTATCAAAGATGACGTCCTATAATCTTTTCCATCTTTGCTGCCATGTTGCGAACTATCAAGGAGTTCGGATGTTTTAGCCGCGGGCTTGATTGGGACTATTGTCAGTCGACGAATTTCATTAAGCATCCGTTCAAGGTTCGTTAGATGAGTTGACCTCTGAGGTCAGGTTTGTTACCATTGTCAATAACAGCCTGTCTTTTTTTTGTAAAACGTGTGGCTGAGAAAGCGGTTTAAATATAAAAACAACAGAAGGAATAATTTTGAGAGTTCTCACAGAATATATGGTTGAGCTTTTTCTTCCACTAAGACTTTCGGTCGATACAAAATTCCTTAAAGCAACTCGTTCACAGACGGTTAATTGACAATGAATTAGATTTTAACTATATCTTTTATTATGCCCATCAATACCCAATTACAGACGCAATGTCACCCAATACAACCATCCGTTATCGTAGAAAATGGGTGGTTTCCCCCATTACAGGGAATACCGTCACAGACGGTATTGAAACTATATTTACTAGAATTAAATGTCTAAATTTAGATTCATTCACATTTCGTGCATGCACTTACTTTATAGACTGAACTTTCGAAATTTCTTCCCTAAACTGGTGAAGACGCCATGTTGCAGAACATGTCACGTGGCACCGCAAGCACCTGCTTCGGGGATATCGTATTCTATATTTAACCGATTTCGTCGAAGGACCTACGCTTTCCGGGTTTATTTGTCAGAAAACAATAACTTCACCAATATTAACGAGGGAGAGCAGATTTTTTTTTTAATTTCTACTGATCTTCTGTGGACGAGCTGCCTTTAAAGGTTCTTTTGTCCATAATAAAGCATCAGGGAATTTTCTAATACATATTTCCTCTTCTGTTTATATTAAGATTTTATTGCATAATCTAAAATTTTATGATCTAAAACTAACGTTATGAACTATTTGCGATTTCATAAACGGATATTGCTTTGAAATAATATAAATCAATATGCCCCATGTTATTTAAGTATTAACATTGATCGGAACTGTGATTCTGTCTAAAATTTAAATGACAGTGCAATTAAAGTGACTCTTGTTTCAAACATAAACCATGATTTGGCTCAATCAGTATGTATCTGTTTCATATGTATTTATAATTACAAACTACATAATTAATCCAACGCTTTTGGTTTTAGAACACGTGTCGTAGAAGTGTATTTTTAACTTCCCTCCATGTGACATGTGACATTACTTGGTCACGTGAAATAATAACATGACTTTTAACAAGCCCAGTTCTTCTAATGAGAGCACCAACTTATAATTGTCTAAAAGAAATTTATACCCGACAACGAATTCGAGGGTTATTGGTTCGAATTTTCATGACCCTTCCATGCCCTTAGTACTGGTCCAACCAGGGTGACAACGATATATATTAGGATATGTTGTAAGAACTTAAGATAAACAAGTTTAAATAAATATAATTGACAATAACTTTAAAAAATGTTTGAAAATTCTTGCCGTTTTAACTTTTTCTTTATAATGTTTTATGTTAATGTGTCTTTATGTTAAGTATTTCCTTTCAAAATGCTTTGATTGCATCATCTTTTAATCAGTTTATATACATTATGTTATTCTTTAAACAACTGTTTGAAGCAGGTGCTGCAAAAAATCATCGACCGAAATATAAGTGAACATTTATCATCACACGAAATGACGATAATCGTCTTAAATCTTGTGACTGGATTGTGTTTTTTTTATTTTCAACTCGTAAAGTCTTAAATCCATTAATCATTTGATTAAAGTGTTTTATATGTTTTATTAAACTATTCTCTCATCTTCTGTTTATATATATATAAAACAGTTCCAACCACCTCTCTCATACTCATATGCTCAACACTCTTATGTTTCTTTTGTTTTTTATTAACGTATGTTACAAATCATTTATATTTCTTTTCTTTATGAAATCAGTTGAAAAAAAAGAAGAAACGTGTATTTTTTTAACGCTACCTTATAAAATGTTTGAATCTTAGATCAATATGTTGATTACACATATGCGTTCATTTAATATACCACTCTTGAAAAAAAATGATTTTCCTTCTCACTAAATAAATAAAATATACCAACACTTTTTGCCAGATAAACGTAAATGTGAATGCTGAGATATGAAGAAAATAAAACTTTAATTTAGGGATATATATATATATATATATATATATATATATATAGCGGCATTCTCCAAAACCATTAGTAAACACAGTAGATAAATCTCCCGATGTCTTAAAGGGGTAGTGTTGTGATTAAAGAGGCATCGACATAACTTTGTCATTCTGTAGTTATCAATTCATACAAAGCAACATATGCAAGTATATCATTAATACATATTTTCATGTTTCGGGTGAAATAACACACACACACACACACACACACACACACACACACACATATATCTATCTCTCTCTCTCTCTCTCTCTCTATATATATATATATATCTTGGGATTGCAGGGAATCGGTTTGCCTTAAATTACAACTGGTGTTGTGCTGATCGTCTGCATGTGTCTAAGAGCCTCTGTGTACGTATCCTGATTGGTTGTTGCTTCGACTGACTCAAAATTTCTACCTTTTGTATTTTACTCAATAGAAGAAAACATAACTATTATCAGGATTTTGTATGAATTAAAACACATATATACACCATAAATAAAAAAGGGCCAGTAGTAACATATGCTTTATACAAGTTTGTTTGTTGGGTTTAACGTCTCACCGACAGAATTTCAGTCATTTGGAGACGATGTCTTCTTGAGACAGATATAGTGATGCCACACTGCAATATCACGCCGTGGACATGTGGCATGCTACCATACCCAGTCACATTATTCTAACACCGGGCCAACCAGTCCTGCAACTGCCCTTATATCGAGGCCGGGGATCGAACCCATGACCTCCCGTGGCCGACGCTGTAACCACTCGGCCACTGGAGACGGTATATACAAGCTTGATATTTCGCGTTTACATCTTGTGTCACATTCGCTTACTAGCTAGCATGTAAAAGACCATATAACTGTAGATAAGCTGCATGATACTCATTGGGTAGGAAGGCTTTCATTTTAAATCAATCACGTTGTTCTCGATAACTCAATTAATGAGTCATTATATATGAGCAATAATCACTTGCAATCTTATATCGGAGACCCTTGGCTTTTGCCACTGGTTGTGACGTGACAGTTGATATCGCGAGAGAATCGTCCCAGATATGGCCTAAAGCATAGTAGCTTTTCAATAATGCCATGTGGTATAATAACTCAGTACCTAGACCTCCGGTGATTTTATAATAACGGCTTTAAACTACTAGCTGTAAATAAGTGTAATCCAAACTTATACAGGTCAATCCACTCCGAAAGGAGACGTAAATCTACGTAATCCAACGAGCTGTCCCCTAATTTAGTATCATTGTTCAATGTGAAATAAACAGACATTTGAAATTTTCTCCAGTCAATGATTGGCCAGTCTATCAATCTGTATTGTATTACTCGTATTTGATATGAAATGTTGCAACATTACGATCTTTCTGACCCGATATTAATTGGATTTTACCTCTGTGCTTTGTGATCATTATGCGATTGAAAAGAGGAAAAAATACCGAAAATCCGGGTTTTATTTCACCCCAGTAAAAATGTAAGATAACGTTCACATCGTTGTTTTTAACCACACGTATTATGAGATACAGAAGATGAGCTGCACTTCCCGCTAAGAAACATGATCTGCAGGAAAAAGCGATTGTGTTCCGTAGCAAAATAGCAGTAGTTATTCTTTTCTGTTTTTTTCTAGCGTTATTGTTAGTAAATATATTTGCTGCATTTTTACATTTCTACATCGACAAATAATAATCAAAACTGGGCATAATGGTCAATACGTTGAAAGCAGTTAAACCTGAGTGAGAGCAACATTGAGAAACTTTGAGACCGGCGATGGAATTTGTTTAAGCGTGCCAGAGACAGTTATGGTGTGGATTTTTTTATGAAAGAAAAAAAACCAAGGAAGTAAAGCATTCCTGAACCATAACTTCTATGGTCCTTTACCCGAACGTGTATAGCTTGTTGTAAAATGCAATAAGTATAATCAAGACTTTTAAGTTAATTGCAGCTAAATAATAACAATTTAATCTTTTTTTTTTTTTTTTAGATATAAAAAGATTCTACTTTCTCGTGTAAAATACAATTCCTCGTGGTTATTTTGTAATGCCAGCTATTTTAATAATGGATCAATATTAAAATTTGAGAAAGGCATAAAACAATTCCGTATATTTCACAGAAAAACAAATCTTAAACCTATGAGCCTCGGGGCCCCATACACAATCTGTATATAAAGACGTTCTCGGACTTTGGACCATTTGACTATTTTGGTTCACATTTTAAGGACAATTTCCCTTAATTTGTCTCAAACCTGTCTTGGTCAGGTTTTAGGCCATCTAATACTAGCTTGTTTTACCAGCTCAGTTTAAAATGCTATTGACAACAAGCCGTAATCAAATTCAGAATGCGTAATTAAAAAAAGATGTTTGTTTCCTCTAACCCGACCGACCCTATTATTTTGTACTGACCCTATTTTTTTCGTAGTATTCGGGCTATTACGGTGGCATAACGATGATTTTCGTCAATTCCTTAAAAAAAGAGATAGAAAGTAATTTTACTGAGTCTGTTCTCTCTTTAGGAGAACTGCAAAGATAAGCCAAACATATGTAAGACCAAGCGCCTGTAAACAATACCATTATATTAGCATATGGCACACGCATCACCTGCCTTGACATATTAAATTCTTTTGAAAATACAATTCTACCATATTTTTTCTGATATGGTTCCAATCAGTAAGTTTTTCTTACATTGATGGTTTAAATTCTTGGTATAGCGGAACTAGACATAAAGTTTATGTATGATTGTTTGAGGTGTTTGAATATATGTAATTACAATTACCTGTAAACAAAAACGTCAATAAATACAGAGTTTCACGGAGTTGTCTACGAAAGTACAGACACTGATCTTCTAAATTTCAAATGCGAATTTAGGTTGTTAAGGTGAAATTATATGATGAAAGAATCTGATAATGATTAACGGATTTGTTTCAGCTAGACGCAAACACGTTCAAGGCGTACGACGCCTCTGCAAAACGGAAACAAGTATCCTTTGCCAAGCATTTAGCAATACTATGACGCATAAAACTTTGATTTGAAAAGAAAAGACTGGTGAATTGACGTTTTTGAACAGCTGTTTCCAAGCTTAGAGGAATATGATGATAAAATCATTGACATTTCTTTGATTATAAACACATGTATATCAAAGGCGAATTTAACTTAAAATCTCTTGTATTTGATTTAGCCAATCAATTAAATTGCTTGCCACAATTATCACGTATCATAACCATGGTTGATGGAAGCGATACTATTTGTAAGACTCCTTTCAATAAGGGCGTTGATCAGAATGTCCCCTTGAAAATGGCTAGGAATGGTACCCTTATTACAAGAAAAAAGTACTTTATCTCCTTTCGATGATCATGTTTCGCATTTGATTGGTTCACTATCTCGTTCTCTTGAGTTTGTAAGTCGTTCCCTCGAGTGAAATAAAAATCATTCCATCGAGTTATAAAGAGATTTTTCGTGTTATTAAGTTGGTCCCTCGATTTATTTACCTGTTGGTCGCTTCCTTGAGTCTTTAATTGGTTCATCCGAAATAATAAGTCGTTCCATCGACATAAAAAGAATATTGAATGTCACATGTGTGTCGCCGTAGTATATGTAATGAGTTTGTGCTCTATCCATCTTATCCATTACAGACAGACAGACAGACAGACAGACATATTGAATCATCTTGCTGTCAACACCAAATTTCGCACGAGAAGTATTTCGAGGCTAGTTCGAACCAACAATTTGTTTATTTTTTTTTTATCAAAGGCACTTCGAACAGTAGAAACATATATCTACATCATTTATTAATTTTGCTTTCATTCAAGTACATTAAACACTGCTTAACTTGCTTAACTGTTGGTTGTTTTGTTGTCACCTGAATTTCCGGTCTAAACTTAAAGGCGAAGGTCACTAAACAGCTGTTTTGATTGGTCGACTTAAAAATCGAATGAAACCCTCCGGAACAGAGATCAGATTGCTCCTTTGTATATACATTCCTAAAACCTCGATTTTTCGACAGAAATATATTAGTACATGTCTTAACGTTCAAAATAATTAATTCAACTACACAAAAAATATACATCTAAAGAAATGTATCCAGAGGATACAGATGTCCCATCGCATTTTCCAAAACAAAAACCAACACCCAGGTGTGCATGTCATGTCCATGAGTAATATATCAATGAATGTAAAGTCTGTAGCACAAATACTTTCAGAGTTGCGTGCGTCAAAAGCATAAAATTCCATATTTTTCATAAACAAAGGCCCATAACTCTGTCAACTTCAACGAAGGTTCGATAAAATTACCTAGGTGAACAAGTTCATGCCCTGAATTATATATCCATGAAGTATGAAAATACCCATGTGCGCATGTTTATGTCTTGAATAATATATCCATTGAATTTCAAGTCTTTAGTACAAATTCTCTCGGAGTTATGCGTGTCACAAAGTTCCGGGACGGACAAAGGTAAATTTAAATGCCCCTCCACCCATTTTTTGGTGGTGGCATAAAACACATGTCGGATTTGAAACCCTCAGACCCCTTATCAGTATCCTTGTTAATACTTGCTGTATCAGGACATAACTTCAACACTATATGGTGGATACACTCCAAACTTGTTTTGTAAAGTGATAAGTGTACTTGTGATCATTTGATAATCATCCTTTCTCTGACAGCTTCTGGAATGCAGGTGACACAAGTGGTTCGAGGAACACCCATCCAGTTGTATTACCTGAAAGGGCGTATTATGTTGTGAACTGGTCGTTCGTCTGTCCGAACGTCAGCAATTTCTATATATTTTGAACGTTTGAAAGACATTCATAATACATGTGTACTTGTGTCAAATGCCCTCTCATCAAGATGCAAAATAAACACTAAATATAATTAATACAGCACGGCCGTGTATCTTTTTTTAAAGATACTTCTTGTTTTGTTAAGCTGTTGATGTTATCTTTTAAATCTAAGTCATGAGGAGGATTCTGGTATGATCTTTGCTTCATTCTAAGCATACAAGAGTAGTTTCAGGACTGGTTTGTCTGGTGTTCAACCCTTACTTGACCCATTTAAAACACCCTCGTGTAATTGAACAGTTCGATATTAATGCTCTGCACATTGAAATTAGCGGCGACATGGCCGAGATTCGAACCAAGGATCTCGTGATCAAGAGCCGTGTGTCCCCGAATTACTGATATTCTAGTGGTGGGTCACCAAAACCCAGCAAAAAAAAAAGGAAAAAGAAAAAAAGAGAGAGAAACTGGAACTTGGTGGAGAGTGTTTACTAATATACGCATGGTATAAACAAGAGCTTGTGCGTAATATAATATAATAAAACACAGAATTCCCCTATGTGGTGACTCGAGCATTTGGTATGCATGTCATGATCGTGGTAAATATAATGATTACGAGATAATACACTTTTCTACTTCCTGCGACTCCAAGTATCCAGATAAAACATTTGTAAATCTAGTGACCGTCTCGATTGATATTCCCTATCATTACAATTTGCATACTAATTGCCATGAGCAAGTCCTGGAACGTCTGATACGAAAACACAAAATTAATATCGATAAGGTAAAATATTTCTGCAGGCGTCGTCAGGCCAAACATGCAGATGGTAGTGCACGACATAGCTTCAGGATCTAATACTTAGATACGATCTCGGGCTCAAATTCAAATAACATAGGATATAATTACTATTACTTGAGATAGTTATTTTACACTGTCGGTATAATTCGCTGCAAGAGAATAGCGTATATATTGCATATATATTTCGACTGGGTCATGCACCACCTTAAAACTATTTGGTTTGGGATTCGAACCAAGGACACAATGTTGAGTAGCGATCTACTTAACCATCCTGATATCATATTTACGTATACACGTTGTTAATAAATCAGAATATCACGTAGGATAAAGTCACTGACTTTAACACTCACTCAGCCCCTCGCCGCGTGGATTCGAATCCCGACAGGGTCATTCGGATTTTCATGTGAGGAAGCCTTCCAGCTGGCTTGCGGTAGGTCGGTGATTCTACCCGGATGCCTTCGTGCTTTCGGGGTCTTCCTCCACCTGTAATTAGCTGGACGTCGCTATATGACTTAAAATACTGTCGAAGCGACGGTAAATACAAATAGTCAAGTCAGAATATCACATGTGCAGGTTCGAATAACGGCATTTCTATAAGTTTGCTTTGGTATAATGTCACATCAACTATTTTCTGTCATTTGGGGAAAATATCTATTCATAGACAAGTGACATGCTATACCTAATAACATTATCTTGACACACATGACCAAAGAGTCATGGCCCGTGTTCTAGAAAAATACTTAAATACGAATAAAATACTTAAAACAACACGCTAAAACTTAAGTAATAGGGAATGATTTCAAACACTATTTCCAGTATAAGTGCGCAGTATTACGAAATACTGACTCAAGCATAGTTGAGTGCAAAATTTGACTTAGCTGATGATGTGCTTAAAAAAACGTTATGAACACCGTTCATTGATCAAACTTAGTTGAGCATGATAATCAAACTTAAGTCTGAGTTAGGGTATGAGTACGACTTTCAATATCCCCGAGTTGAGACTTAAAACTATACTAAAACTGATCGCAAAACACGGCAGAGATTACCAAGTAACGTTTTAACTTTCTTGATGTGTCGCGCTCGAGAATCAAAAGGGCACCAAACCTTCGAGGGCATCAAACCTTCTAAATATCCTCACGTTTTGATCACCAGAATCAATAATTGACGTTACGCACGGTGTTGCGTCTTTTTTCTTTTACAGCCGGGCGGTTGCAGTAATTAGTGTTGTTTTTTTTCTTCAATAAATTAACGAATGTTTTATATTTTACCACACTTTGAATTAGTTAAAGACGTGCTTAAAGAAAAAAAGTCACAGAAAAAACAACAGTATTTCTATTTATTTTAAAATAAAGCTTAATTTATTTCATGATAAAACAAGTTTTTAACGTGTAATTTGTAACACACAGAACTTTTCGTCGATGGATTTGACTATTGTATATTAGATAACGTCGGAAATTACGGGATATTAATGTATAGTCATTAACGTCATTCATTGAGACAGACGTCTACGTAATTTTGTTAATGCACGTTGCAAAAATAAGTAATTAAAGATTCTTTCTGTGTGAAAGGTTAATCACTATATATGCCATAAAAAGACCCTACTTGGCAGCATTACTTTGTAAATACTGTCTTGTTTTTTGCCTTCTCCTTGAGAACTCAACTTCATCCAAAGCGACATGATGTGCTTCCTTGATAAATGAACTTAATAAGGGATAATGTTTCAGAGAAAACATCAAAACGATCTCGACAATCAACAGCTCTTGCTTAACATTTAATTTCTCGATGCCTGTGACTGACACAAAATATATTCAAATAGACATCACAATTATTCCCTATGCGCGGTAAGAACTTTGAGCTTTTAGTCCGTATAAAAAAATTAAGTCACGGGGGGAGGTGAAATGGGTTACGCTTGAAAACGTTACACCGTATTCCTGAAAATCTGCTCATAAACTTGCCTAAGTAGATCAAGTAGTAACACTAGCTTGTATCGGTGTATACGTAATTCAACGTACCTTTAATAGAAAGTTTTTAATGTATGGAGTCAGTAATATTGCATATACATGTTTAGTTTACAACTTCATGTATAGGTTAAGTTATTTTGATTGATGGAGGGGAGTGGATGAGAACACGGAGTACTCTAGTGTGTTTCATGTATCCTTGAACGCACGTTCTAAAAATGGCCATAACAATCAGTAAATGTTTGCTAGCCAGAAGATGGCGTTCTTTTATCGAGATCACGCGATACTACTTGACGGGCTTTAAGGTAATCCATCCCTCATTAAATTTTGATCATGGTCCATCAAGTGATATTGGGAATTTTATAGTAAATAGTAAGCCTTTCTCGACTATGAGAAAAAGAGCCTATAACTCCAAGTCAATAGATGCATGCATGTGTACTGAAGACTTTAAAGCATTTGAAGGACCATGATTATAATTTAATGATATATGGTTTACCTTAAAAGAAGAATTTAATTCATGTCAGTTGATTTAGTAAAATGATTTCGAAGTGAAAGCTTCTGAAATCAAGGGGTGTTTCGGGGTACAAACGGCAGTTTTCACGAAATCTTCTAGATTTTCTTTTATATGATCTGGTTTAATCAAAAAATGAAAACAAAAACAGTTTGAGCTTAAATTAAGTATTGATTAAGGTGGTTAACAAGGTTTCGTGAGTCTTCCGTAAAGTTTGTTATTAACATATTAGTTTCACATTATACGCATCCATTAACCTACATTTCAGTGTTGTGTTATTCATTAAACTGCAAGTTATGGAATTAATTGTTCTCTAGTTCCTTCGATTAATGAAAATTTCGCGTTATCAGATTATGTAGAAGTAAACAGTCTGAAATTAGAAAGGGTAATTATGTTCAGAATCGATAACTAAATTATTATATATATTGATAATGCTACATTTAAAATGATTCATTAATTGCGAAATGCACCTTAATTTCTCATAACATCATGGATTCAATCTCAGAAACCAGACAGTTTCACGTGTATCAGATGACACTCAAGTTATCTCAATAACAAGAACTTAACAAAGTATACTGATTGTTACGATATATTTAGAAAATCAAGATTCGATTTGAGTGCTTTATCGCAAATGCACACTAATATAACCACGAAAGCCGTCGCCCTGAAGCATATGAAGGCAACATACGAAACTTTTTTTCCATTCTAACACATTTACTAGCCTGCAATGTTTAAAGTCAATCTATTTAATTATGCGTTACTTTAGAACTGCATTTGTCGGAAAATAACGCATGCCATAAGCCTTAAATGTGTATAACATACTTATATTTTGATGCTACAGATTTTTATTTGTGCACCAATTTAAGCCTAAGTCTAAAAGCTCATTACCATATACTTTCTTTTTTTTATAATACTGTTACTATACCCGTTTATTTTTATTTATTTTTTTGCTATATCAAATAAAGGTATGTGCATAAAAGTATACAGCGGATTCAAATATGCTTTATTTCCGGCCATACCTGGATGCTGTAATTTCTGTCAGATAGTCACTAAGTAAACCGTCTATGGCGTAAACAAAATCTGCCGTAAGAAATAATCTGAAAGTGACAGCGATACCGCGTCCGGCAAATAATTGAGGCCATGAAATCCATTCCACATTTACGAAATAACAACTCAAGTAATACTAAAGTTCGTATGCAAAATGACATTTGACTATTGAATCATAGAACGATGCTATCAACATCAGCATATTCAAATAAGTCAATAAAAATATAAGATTTTAAATGTTTGTGAACTTCCTTTTCTTTATTTCTCAGTGGCACGGTTATAATGGATTTTTGTGGCGTTATTTCATTAAAAAGGTATCTGTGGTTTTTATTCATTTTCTTAAAATTGAAGCCTGTTATTCGCATTCATCTCTCAAGGGAAACATATCACAAAATTTGTTGTTGTTGTCAAGGAATTTCTCGCCGAAATGTCATATGGCGAATTCAAGCAAACAGCGGATGGGGTAGATTCCAAATGCACAGAGGCACCCAGGTAGAAAACCCGCCTAATTTCCTACCTGCCTAGCTGGAAGGAAAACAATATAATCCGAGTCAACCGGTGTCGGGATTTGAACCCACAACGGGGAGAGAAAGTCAATGAGTTTACTCACTCGGACATGGAGGCATTTATATAGCCATTCCTGGTTCAATTTGTATTCAGATCTTATTCATCCAACGTCCCCAGTTGTACGTGAAGTCTCAGTCGCCATTTACGCCACGACCTATTTTATCCGAACTTATATTAGTGCCGAAAGACGGTATCCATAACTCAATAACAAGGTTGACGACCGAAAGGTTCTAATTAAATTTTGATGATCTAGTAACGGTAGAGCATTTAATCTACATACTTTATAAGAGTATGTTTTCGTATAACGTTAATACGCGCATATATGTATACCGCAAAGTCTTGACTTTATGGAAATTTGCTGTATGTCCTATTTCCCCCCCTTTTTTTTTACAAATTTTTAGTGGAAGAGACAGGAGACAGGGAATACTGAAAAAACATTAACTTTCTGTGATATTAAATTTCGTTGATTATATAGCTAAGGGAATTTCGTGGGTACATTTATTCGTGGATAAAACCCTCCTCCACGAAATCGAAGAAAATTAGTGTCACACGAAAATTAATGATTTCACAGTATTGATAAATAAATCACCTTAATACAAATCAAAGCAATCTTGCAAGTTAGATTAAGATCTGAACATCAGATAAAATGATCCTTATGTATCATAATTAGTTTAATAAACATTAATTTGTTTTAAAGTTAACCATCGCAGTGTCAATATTTCAGACATCTCGAGGCACCAAAGACTCACGGCAAGCTAATCGCAAGATTATGCGAGAGACCTTGCCGGCATTCGGTATAATACTCCTGTTAAGGCCATGAAAAATGCTTGCCCCAATGGATGTTTCCTAAACTGTCAACCAAGTGTGTTTACATTAACCGGCTTACCAAACTGGTGAAATTAGGAATCTCGTGGTAACGTTGACCTATTTTACTCAAAAGGGCGTGTTTGTGATACTGCTTGTGAGCACTTGACCTAGGTATGAATAGAAACTGTTAAAATATCAATAGGTGGAGGAGTTACATACATATTGCGGATCCGCCAATGTGGTTTGAATCCGCAACCTTCGGATCTGCAGCCGGGTACGTTACCACTCCATTGGACCACGGCGCCGTCCATCGTTATATAAAGGAAAATTGTCGGTTTCAGTGGAATTCCCGAAGTAGCATAAATCGTTATTAGGTCTAAAAGTAGCCCATAAATGAACACAACGAAATCGTGTAATCAACATTTCTATCAGGTATTTCTGGAAGAAGTTTTATTTCAATATAGAAATCAATATTGAAATGTCTTGAAAAAATACGGCAGTGTCTTTTAGTAGTCCCATTACAAACAGTAAATATTATAAAAATTGTAATATTCACTGTTTGAAAGAGCAAAATTACCATCTTTAATGCACTATTATTCCACCGAAAAGCATTAAATTAAATGCTTTGAATGACACTATCCTGGGTCCCATTAAATTGTTCTCAGCAAAACTTATGGGCGGTATTGGTTCTCTGGTAATACATTGGTCAACACAAACTCAGTCTTAGAAATACATTCAGGCAAGAATGGGAAAACCGCAGCAATATCGATAACCTGCTATATCCACACGTTTTTAAAGAATTGGTCATTAGTACTTCAAAAATTCAAAATTGTTACGAACAGTCGATCGTAATGCTACGCTCAATGGTTATTAAAATAATTTATAGTTTTAATAATTAATTGATAAATGATGGAACTTTTCCAGATACTTTTCGAACACCCCTTTTATATAGAAAGCGGTTTTTGTGGGAATTAATATTCGTTGATAAAACCTTCCAAGAAATCAATGAATGGAGAGAGAAAGTAGTCCTAGAAGTAAAGATTTGTTAATACTGTGGGTCACGTGACAGCAAGATGTTTTTCATTCTCCATTCCATTTGCATTTGTCCTTGCTTTTCAAACACAAGTTTAGAAAATCAAATCAGTGCACAAGTTTAATTTGTTAATGGAATTAAACAGATTTGCTTCAGACGTTGCAAAATTCATAAGCACACTATAAAGTTGTATATTACAATTTGAAAGTTGAAGCCATTATCTTATTAACCTAGTCTTCTTTGTTGTTATGTACGGACGCACCGAGGGGACATGGTGTTTTTCTTAGTTATTATCTCGTGGTCACGAGATAGTAACTAAGAAAAATAACGAAAAACAAATCTTGCTAACTCGTGGCCACGAGTTATTAAAAAAAAAAAAAAAATTGCTTTCTCGAGGCCACGAGATATAACTAAGAAAAAAAACAAACAAAAAAAAGTTTTCGCTAACTCGTGGCCACGAGATAAAAACTAAGAAAAACACCATGTCCCTTCGGTGCTTCCGTAGATATGCATTAAATGCATATACAATGCATTTTGAGTATTAAAAACTGCTAATCTCTCTCTTTCTCCTTCTTCGTCAAATAAATGACCAATGTTTTTTATTTTCTTATATCTATTTCATTTTCTAGATAATCTGCATGTACCTATATATCGTACAATCCGTCAATAAATAGGTTTGTTTATTGAGTTTAACGTGAAATTGACGTCACTTAAGCCATTACTTATATATAGTTAAATATAGTGCTGCTACACTAGCATCAGGCCGTAGACATGTAGCATCATACTACACCAAGTCACATTATCCTGAAACCGAGTCAACAAATCATGGGGCTACCCACATATGCTGAACGCTAAGGAAAGGAGCTACCTTTTATACGACTAAGACTGTCGCGGCCGGTGTCTTTCCTTAATAAGCATCATCATCGTTATAATTATCATACGTTTTATCATTATCATCATTATTATGTGTAGTAGTAGTAGTGGTACTAGTAGATGTAACAGCTTTAACCATAGCAGCAGAAGAAGTAGTCAGTATTAATAATAGCTTTTCAAATCATGTGTCTGATCGAAAGAAAAACAATAATATCAAAGGCAATAGGGGCGTGTATCATAATAATATACCATATTCCCGACATAATTGCGCTTCCTCCCCCACGAGATACCTTTTACATGTTGATTATTTTAAAGAAGTCCCGTTTTTTGACAAGTTTGATACCATGTTCCCGACACTTTTTGACTTCCGAAATGCCAATCCTGCTGTTAATTCCCAACACGCAAGAATATAATCCCCTCTGGTCTCCAGCCGCGCAAGACACTCAACTGAACAAGTCTGTTGGCGGGACTCTATTTAACATCCGGCGACTTTCGAGAACATGCCCATATTTATAGTGTTACAATTATGCGTATTTTGAATAAAATGGAAATCATGAAGCATGTGAAAGGAAATTTCAGTCTTTTTTTTTTAATGTTTCTGAAGACTTCCAAACAGAAAACATATTTCCCTTGAATTTTGTTACATTCATGCGTCATGCATGTTTAAAATACAAAAATGAAGCACTCGACGTCTTTGTGACATACGTTTTATTTTTTCATTTGCATATAAAAGTAACGAATTTATACAACTGTTATGAACACAATATCTGCTTGAAATAATTTCAAAACAATCAGAATGTGCTTTGAAATTTTTGGAGTAATTAAATAATTTGTACAGATAACTAAAAAATTCCAAAATGTTTCCTTTAATTTAATAAATCAGAAAGATATGGTGCCAGCAAATGCAAAACTTCATTAAAATATCAGTATTTCCTGCATATTTGCAAATATTTCTAAGTCTGACGCAATGGATAATTTTCAGAAAAGGTAAAATAAATCATATTTTACATAAAATTGAATAAGAAATTATAAGAAATATCTTTTAAACAGATTTTCGGCGGCATGATTAATCAAACGCTGTATCTCGAGATTGTATTTAATAACGGTACCGTTAGAAAGCAAACAGTCTGCATCACTGATTTTGCATACAATTTCCATGTTCAGTAACATTGTGAAGGGTAAATAAACCAGTCTGGATTATTTGCCAATGAGAGCAATGCTGTTAGGCAGAAGTTTATAAATAGAATTTTGGTCATTATCTGATAGGTCGAAATCCGGTGAAATGTTTGGGTCAATAGCAAAAGCATACATCTGCCGCCGAAAGAAAACACTGTGATTTTGCCGCTTGTTTTGAGTTACACTGATCTGCGAAACTGATACAACGCTTTTTAAAAGATATGTTAATTATTAAAAGATATGTTTATTTATTAAAAGATATGTTTATTAAGGTGAAATTTACATCATTCACAAAAAAGATTTTATTCGATTAATATCGCACATTTATGTGTCTCTATTATCTTGTATTTCAATCGATTTATTATCAATCATTAGGACTGAGTGCTAACAATAACATTTTTACAATGACTTTTGTGTTGCATTCAGTTTAATCCCATTTAAAATGCGTGTTGGGTGTTTTGGACAAAGAAAAAATAGCTCTTAATGACTAAGTTTACATGCAGGTACATATGTTCGTCGGAGTAAATATTTAGTGTTTTCTTTTGTATGTAGATTACGTATATTTATTTCGAAGCGACCTGATGCCAATAACAAGTTTGTCTCCAAGGTTTTATAGATAATGAAATTATATATTTATATTCTTTTAGGTCATATCAACGCACTAATTTAAGATGTTGTTTACAAACGTTTGACAGAAACGTGCTTAGGCCAAAATCCGATTACCACAACATGAACGGTGTATTTAATACAAATAAGCTTTTGATTTGCAAGAATAAATCAGCATGCAAAGGATATGAGATAATTAATAGCTTGGTTACAAAACACAACCCCAGTTTCTCACAAAAAGTTATTAAAATACGATATGATTTAAATAAACATGATTTTGACACTGTCGATTTTGCTGACATAGACTTAAAACCCCACAAAACATTATCTCATGGAAAACGAGCGTGGAGGTCGTAAATAAACGGAAATGGGTCGCGTTCCTCCCAGTTTCATTTTTATTGTAGAACATTGTATTGGTTTTAAGCGGATTGCCACTGCGTGACGCTACATCCTGATTTCCATCGACGAGTGTTGTTTATAACACACGCACCTACACACACAATTTGCGCTAATTGCGATGTTTAAATAATTGAAATGTTACTATCAAAATATTTTTATCATCCTTATTTCACTGAAAAAATCATCATCTTCTTGTTCTTCTTCTTTTGATGGTATAGGGATTGGTAAAGAGATAGAGCGCTAGGCCTCCCAAGCTACTCAGTCCCCTCAGGAAAACCTAGCACCGTAAAAAAAGTGGAGCAATACCTAACATCTGTAATTCTTAAAACATCATTTACTTTCTACAATATACTCATGGTTTTGATGCAAGAAGAATATAGTTAGTATATTAGTTTATTACGCAAACCGGACAATGATGCTGTTTTTCCATTAACGATTCAAAATGTGAAATTGCAATTATGAAATGCATTTGATATGCTTTGAAATTAAAGAAATGCCAGAAAAGCAATTATTGTACGATAATTATCAAACCACTAATTAAATGCAAATCATTGCTGTTGTTTCTTGTTCAGTAATTGTCTTTAGTGTTGTTACTTGTAGACAGAGGCTTAAAAGACGTGTCAAAAGAAGACTAACGGTCTTCCGTATTCACACTGGAAGGGTTACCAATTTCCATTATCTGTCGATACATTTTCCTAACACAATTACAGGAGAAAATCGGTTATGCAGCTGCAACAAGCCGGCTTGATTCCGCTTTAAATTACGTCTTTCAAAGTGCCACTGTTCAACATGGCTTTAAGCAAGCTATCAGTATTTTTGAATGAGAAAAACTAAATTCATGTATGGCTTATCGTAGAACACCAGTAACTGCTCTGTTTCTTAACCGATCGCTACATACTAGAACCCATTGTAGGTGAAAAATTAAACACTGCCGTCTATAGGAATATTTCTCGACACGAGTAACATCTTCGGGAAACATTTCAGAAACTCTCATATTTAAACATAACATAAAATCGGACTGATTGCAACCAAGGAAAGTCATACGTGGTATTATGTCATAATGATGGAAACTTTGAAATTTGAATTTATTTAATTTCTAATATAAAATTTGTTCATAGCAAAACATTTAAAACTTTCATTTTGGGTAATTTATGATCGGGTGCTTAGCTTTTATGTGTTGTAATGAATGCGAAGACAAGGAAACTCCCAGCAGTTGTTTGGGCACCAGTGTATGACATCAGCCTCATATCAAAAATGTCTGAATTACCTATTAAATTTAAGCAACTTAAAAATACTATTTGAATCGGTCCCGGTAGTCGTGTGGTTCGAGCGTCCACGGAGGGATCGTGGGTTCGATCTTCGGCCGCGATATACAAAAGTATTAAAAATGATACTGATATAAGAGTAGTTCCAGGGTTGGTTTGCCCGGTGTCAGGATAATATGACTTGTTTAGTGTCATGCCACATATCTGCTGCGTGATACTGCAGTGTGACAGCACTATATCTGTCACAAAACAACAAAAAGCCAAACGACTGAACCGCGGTGGTTTGGACATTAAGCCCAATAAACAATCAAACTAACAACTACTAATGAGGTTATATAATCATTTACTCATTAATATATATGTAGTATTTTATACCAGCACGTAAAAAAGTTATATGTAAAAAGCCAATAAGACTATTTGACCATGGATAGTTTCCTGAAATCATAGTTACATATAATTATTTCAAACATTTTTTCTTGTCAAAACACTAGTAACTGTTATGCAGTAATATCTTTCTTTTTGATAATTTACAGTTTACAGTAATATGTGAAAAAAATACCGATGGCAGAATTTGCTTTGTCTGATTTTCGTTTTTATTTTTCCGAAATTTCTTAACTTAACCATTTTTAATTCGATCTAAAAACTTGCTTAAAATTCATTTTATTTTTATTGATATTTCCTGAATTTAACCAGACAGAAGTTTTGCCATGGGGGGTCTTAAACACTTTTAAATCCAAACGGAAATAGCTCATAAAAATTGACGTTTGCTAATTGTCCAGTTGTTCTGCCATCGGGGAAAAAAGTGCTGACGAGGCCATGCAAGCAAAATGTATCTCTGTCAGTACATTTATTCAAATGTATTGGAACTTTGGAACTTATTTGAAAAAAAAAGATATCCTCTAGACACCACTATCTGACACTCTCTATGTTTCGAAGTTTCGAAAGCTGCTGAAGATGGTCTTGAAAAACATTTTTATGACATGGTAACACCGTTCTAATTAAGGTATACACAGCTGCGCGGAGTCTATTTAACTTCCTGTATAGGTCATTTCTGTAGGCGATGTTGGAAGTAAGTTCTAGTAATCTCAAAAATGTCACGAGACCAGGGTTCTGATTGATTTCCCTAGACGGCAGCTGATATAAGAAAGAAATAGTGTCATACTATCGTAACATATATCAAAGTAACCGAAGCTGTCATGAGATAAAAGTAAGATTATACTTGGTAAATTCATGCTAACGTGTTATTGAATTTGTCGCATGAAACGGAGATAAAAAATAAGAAATAAAAAAATGTTGCCACGATCTATAAAAAAACCGTGTTATTCTTTTCAAAATCATTTAAAAATGTTATCGTCCTATGAACGGTTTTCGATCATATAAGAGTATTAAAAATTCAAGAGCGAAGACACTGGGAGAAAATATGTTCACTGTTCTCATAACATGAGTCTTGCATTATCCGAGCGATATTTTATATCAGACCTCGATAATTCGAAATTGTACTGTTCATTTATTTTCTATGCCATATTTTCTACTACTTAAGGACGTTTCAGCGGGTTACCACTGATGTTTTTTTTAATTTCTCATTTACATTGATTAGAATGATAAATGAAACCCACATTGTACGATTCATGTATTAAAACATAATTAGAAGTATATTTGCCAAATGGTGAGGGTCCGAAAAGCACATTTTAGTGTTTTTATGCGAATTTGGCTAACATTTCAATAAAAATAAGTTTAATTAAAAAACAAACGTGGTGACCCCCTAATTTTAATTCATATATCATTAAGTTAAAGTCTAAAGTGCTAACGTGCAAAAATTTAGAAAAAATCTGTCCGTTAGAAAAAAAACCGCTGAAACGTCTTAATCGAATTATACGTGTTCATATTACAATTTAATGTCATGAAAACAGAAATTGTATGAGAAATGGAATGTAAGCGGATTAACAGTATAAGCTAATTCTCGACTTCCAACAACCTCCCAAAGCTCTAAGTAATACTCAAATACTTAGGATGAGATGTGTTTCTACAATTCAAGAATTTAGGTATAACTTCAAGCTGAGTATTGTTGAAGGAATTCGAGCATGGTTCTAAGAATGACGACATTTTAATGACGATCGTGTTACATCAATTACATCTAAGATAAATTCACACATCTATATTCTAATATAAAACACACATATACATTGTATACATTCTAAGATTAACACACATATAACACTCTAAGATATACACACATGTACATTCTAAGATAACCCCCCCCCACACACACACACACATATATTTATTCTAAGATATACACAAATATATTTCCTAATATAAAAACCAAATATACATTCTAATATATAAAAACATCATAATTTATACATACATATATACTCTAATATACACACACAAGTATACATTTTTATATGCACACATAATTGATGACATTGTTTTATATTATAGCTTTAATTAAACCTAGTTGTCCTAATAAATATTCCGTGTCTCGTCCCGTGACATGCTATTCCTATTAATGATACAGAGGATTATAGACATTTGAAGGAATTAAGATTCCATTCCATTAGCTATGTTCCGGTCTTCTACAAGTAAACAAACTATGAGTATCACATGCCTATGGAGACTGATGAACAGCAACATGCACGCAAATAACTTTGCGAATTTCAAATAAAACTTATATTATGAAAAAAAAAATAATAATAAAAAAAAAACACATACACACACACGTACACAACAAACAAACAAACACAAACTTATATTTTTATTACAGTATTGTTCTTTACTTATATTTGTTTGAAGTGTGCTTTTTGTATTTCCAAAAATGATGGCTGACTTTCTTATCGTTATGTAACATACTTCTTAAATAGAATTTTGAATAAATTTTGACGGCTAAATAAAAACGCAAGTTAAAAGTTGTTTAAATTAACGATTTACTCAAGTAATGGCCTTGTTTAAATGTACTGAAAAACTTACAGAAACAAGGACTATTTAACTCTTGTTCATATTGAAACATAGAATATATTTTGCATAATAAACAAACTACTTCATATTTTCATCAAGCTTTGCTTATTAAAAACAATTGACCTTAAGAAAGGCGACCCATACACCTACGAGAACAATTTTTATATCTAGGCCAGGATTTCAAGAAACAACTGTTATTGAGATGCTTCTGAATAAAGAATATATTTTTGCAATTAGAAATTATAAGTTGAATAAAATCAGCATTTTTTTTCCGTAAAGAACTTACTAATAATGACAAATAAACGTAATGCTTACTTCTACGACGAATACAAAGGATGAAACGTTCAGTAACATTTAGGTTATGAAGAAACTCAATTTATTACGCTGGCAAGGTCAATAACGTATTATTTGGATTTTGGTTGTAAACCTTTGAAACTGACCAATAATGAGACAAATATGTAAACATGTATGTAGTGTTTGTAGGAAATACAAGCATAAGCATTACAAAAAAATGCTAAAAATCGCCGTTAGCCAAGTGAAGATCAAGTTACGCTGTTACGTAAAGGGAAATAATATGTCGAGGCACTTGCAGTTGAAGGAGAGGTTCATAGCATCCTCCAATAGAATCTGCCCAATTATGCGCCTACCAGTCTAGCTTCGTCTAGCAAAATGCACTTCCGGTAGCCTATAAACCAGTCCAGATTTCCCAGCATTCAAAACAGTTTCTCATAACTTGTTCCCGGTCATCTTATCTGTTCATCTTTTTGTGGCCGACTGAGAAGGATCCCGTTTCACTATTACGTCAGCGGTGCGGGAGTAAAAGGTTGCTTTCTTGCTCGATAATCATATTTAAATAACGTTTTCTGAACTCAAGAACACATCTTGAAACTTGCTAACCATGCAATCAACTCAAAGACCTTAACGTAATCCGCCCATCATTAGATAATAATCATAGTCCTTAAAACGCTTAGAGAAAACTTCAGTGCAGATGCAAGCTCTTCAAGGTCTTGGATATTATATGATCTTTTGCTAAAAGTTTATAAAGACTTGCATTTACTATGATTTTCAACTAAAATTCATACATCTCCTTTTTCATTAAGAGAATAAAAAGTGAGCATACATGTTATTTATCAGACTGTTCCTGCAATAAATTGTCTTTGGTTTCTTCAAAGCTTAATATGTTTTATTTTGTTTGGTTTCGGACCCATTCATTTGGTGATGTTTTGAGAAATTCGCACCTTGTTATAAGTTTTAATTACTGTATTAGTCTAGCGTAAACCTGGCATTAGTTTCACGATATATCTATACTTATACACACCAAAAAATCCATATCACCACAAATTTTAAATTTTGGAAAAATGAATGTTATTTTCTATGAGAACATTTTAATCACATTTAAGACATATGTATATTTTTTTTTTTATCTATTTTTGTTATATATCTCGGAGTTTTAAATCTTGAAATTTTCGAACTTAGGATCTCAATTACAGATAATTTGTGAAATACAGACAGGGCACTAATTCTACCATTGATACTTATGTTTTTAATAGGAAAAATATATCCCAACACCCTCGGTTTACGAAATATTTCAGTACGTGACTTAGTTTATACATTAGTAATAACACTATTTTATATGAGATTAAATACATGTATATTTGTTGTATTAATTTTATTAGAGAAACAAGCAGGATGAACTTAGCGAATTTCGGTATTAAATAGCTTTTGGCATGTCTTTTGGAAATGACACCTGGAGTGATAATTTTCATCTATATCTAATCAATCGCAAAAACAAGTCCATTTAATAAGTCATTGAAAGCAACCCATTGATCTTAAGAATGGTGCTTAGTAAAATGGTTGCCTTTAGGTATATTTTGTCCTTTTCAAGCTTCTTCAAAGAGGTTTAATTATTTACGCACACTGTTCAGGAATACATGTATGAAATTAGTTTCAGCATTATACCCTACATGTATGTGCTTATTCAAGGATTTCAAATGATTTAATCATAACAATTATACCCCTGAGTTTACTTTCTTTCTCTTAAAAGTATTATTAATTTTCGATTAACATTTTAGAAAGGAATATGATTGAGGAAGCTTGAGTACGTATAAATTAACTGTCATTTTCAGGCTTCAAGATGATAACAGAGTGGCACTTCATTTGAAAGCTGAAAGAGAACAAAGTTGACAGAGGATTATATAAGGGACGTCAAACCTATCCTTACAGCTGCCTCTACAGATGCAAATGGTATATAGCATTATACTTATCTTATCTAAAATGAATGTTATCGATATCCTTTTGCTGTGATTAAAAGTAAAAAAAAATGTAATTCCCCTCTCTTGACAAGAAAAGTCCATCACACATGTTCTTTATTTATTACTAGATGCAAATTACGTTGTATGCATCCGTCGTGATTTGACTTATCTGATTTAAAAACTAAAGTATCTTTAAATCTTATTTGAATCAAGATGGAATAACTCAATCTGAATTTTCTTCATGTGACACGGATCTAATGTAAAACATTGTAAATCGGATTTTCTTTACCAAAATAGAGTGTTGCTAAAGTGAGCATGCTAAGACTAGTTTTCACGTATATGCTCTCCTTTTACATAATGCTTTTTCCGGTGTGACCACGTGGTATGTGACGTCATTTTACGTTATCACAAGCAGCATAATTATTTTTCCTCGAGAAAAGAAGAACATAGCTGAAAATATTTTATTTCTTCAACAATTTTAATTGGAAATAGCGCATGCGAAAAGAAAAAATATGCCCAACGCATAGGCTCTAATGATTCTCTTGTCAGATGTTCAATATTTCCTATCATTCGGGGAAATCTTCATAGTCCGTGGATTTGTGTTTGTTATCGCAACAAGCGAATCACTAATATGTTTTATCAAATGTTAGGAGATACTGTATATCTGACAAATGAATCATTAGGGCATGTGTGTTAGATACAATTTTGAAGAAATGAAATACATGTACAACCGTTTTCTCCTCCTCCTAAATCGATGCAAAATTTGACATACAACGTGATAAGATCACCCGGTATTTTATTTTATTTTTTTGCCCGATGTTAACATATAGCTACAGAGCAGAACAAGACCGACCTTCATTTTCTCAACGTATAGATTGTTACATTACCAATACAAAATTCTACTCAATACACAAACTTCCACCCACACAATCTCTTTACTTAAACCCTTACCATTCTTAACGTCTTAATTGGACTTGTCATTTGTCATTTTGGACTGTGCCATTATTTGTTTATAGGGTGCTTGTTGAAAAATTTATTGACTGGATAGCAAACAGACTTCAAGGATATGCGGGAAGTCACACATGCTCCCCATGTCTCCTTCTGTCTCCCCCGCATTCGACACTTCTCATATATTAGTATACTTAAATCATGTATTTAAAAAGTGTGTGTGTGTGGGGGGGGTTTTTTTTTTTTTTTTTTTTTTTGGCTTTTTTTTTTTTCTTAACATAAAGAATTGCTTAGAATATGTTTAGCCAATTGCTTAACGAACGTAAAACGAAACAAGGAAGGAATTCTATTAATACATTATGTTTTGAACACTTACATGTATTTATTTAAAATACGTGTTTATATAAATTTTGAATATGTCTTTAATATATAACGGATGACTTTTCCTAGAAATCTTATTTCTGAACCTGGAATGCTATTTGATAAATACCTCTTGATTATAATTCGAGATGTCCGAAGGTGGACTGATCTGAATTGATGCATGCTTGGCCAATGAATCCAAGAAAAGTCATCTGATTTGCCAAATATATGTCTTAAAGTCATACATCATGATGCCACTCTTTAGTGGAATATGTGAATAAATAAGAATCAACCTGTTACGTATATTCTTTCATTTTTCAAGAAGGAGATTTGTAATAAATGAATGCTGAACGTCACAGTTTGATGTACAGGATGTCGCGAACAGAATTTCGTTGACGTCAAATCTGACGTCATTGAAATTTAAAAATAAGTGACAGTGAACTTATTAGCAGATTAACGGTTGTTAGATACATCGGCGGCCTTAATAACGCTGATAGGATCAATTATAGGTACATTGCATCGTAGAGTAAAGGCCAACACTTTCAATTCGAGATTTGGAAATAATATAAAATTCGAGACACATGAAGGAAAGCAATCTAGACCTAATCCGTATTTCAGAAATAAAATTTAATTGTTTAAAATTAGAAACAACATGTACAACTTATATAAAACCTAACTACCTAACTAATAAATTAACCATAAGGAAGATGTTCACCTGTTAAGATTTATAAGAAATACTCCTAATTATTTTTTTAATATTATTTTATTTATTTTATTAATACTAGATTAGTAGACCATGCCGTTGCGCGCGCAACATCCCGCCAAATGTTGCAGACGGCATATGCAACTACTACGCGTTTCGCACGAAATATTTGTGGACGACTAATATTTAAGTATACAAAAAACATACATGCTATTTACAAAGTTTAAACGAAAGTAAACCGTCAAAATTTGCATTTCTTTTTATTCATAACTTATTAGAAAATAATATAATAGAATGTTTCATTCACACGCATTTATGAGATATGATTGCAACTGCTTGTCTGTTAAATAAGTTATATAAATAAACTAAATTTGGACTACGTTCACTAAGTGGTAAAAATAGCCCAATATTTTCGAGAAAATTAAAATGCATTTAAGAAGTGTTTTTCAACCTTAAACTTGAAAAATGAACATTAAATCATGGAAAAACATTGCTAGTGTCAGATACATGTAGTGTTGCCATAGAGGATAACAATATTTTTTTTTCAATAAGTACCAAAGTTCCAAATAAATTTAAATAACTGTACTGACAAAGATACATTTTGCTTGCATGGCCTCGTCAGCACTTTTTCCCCGATGGCAGAACAACCGGACATTTCGCAAACGCCCAGTTTCACGTTTGGATTTAAAAATATTTAAGACCTCCAAGGACAAAACTTTTGTCTGGTTTAATTCAGCAACTATCAAGAGAAATAAAATGAACTTTAAGAAATATATTTTAGTCGAATTAAAAAAGGTTAAGATAAAATAATTTCGGGGAAAAAAAAGAAAATCAGACAAAAAATATCCTGCCATCGGTACCATTTTTCACATGTTACGTTTTTTTTAAAGTAAACTATAAATTATCAAAAAGAAAAATATTACTGCATAACTGTTACTCGTGTTTTGACAAGAAATTACTGTTAAAAATAGTTATATGTAACTATGATTTCAGAAATTTTTCTTTCCTTGATGAAATACAAACTATTGTTCATGCATATTGGCTTTTTACATATAACATTTGTTTTTAATGCTGGTATAAAATACTGCTTATATGTTAATAAGTAGATGAATATATACCCTCATTGGTACTTGTTAGTTTGATTGTTTATTGGGCTTAACGTCCGACCCACAGTAGTTCAGTCGTTTGGCTTGTTGTCGTTTTGTTGTTGACCTAAACCTTGACCAAAACCCTTTAGATAACTGTAAAAGAGGCTTGATACTTCATTTTCATAGTAAAACACATTATTTCCATGTGCTTTTTAATATTTCAATGATTTTTCTTATCATAACGTTTTCTATATATCATTGGTATTGTCTGGTACTGAAGGGAGGGGCCAGCTGTAGGATTCATTGATCGATACCGATATCTGATTTGAATTTGAAATAAAAAAGATAAGAACCGAGACAACCTATAAGTAAGACAAATGAATAGACCAACTTGGTGCAGTTTATATTCCAAAATAGATATAATGGGGCCTATAAAGACGTCTATCTTGATATTAAATCAAAATCAGAAACCGAAACACACTTTATCAAAAATAATGCAATCTTGTCCTATGTAAAATATATATAAACGAATTCAGATAAAGCATATTTTAATCTAACGGATTGATAAACTACTGATTTGACGATTTGATTAAAGTGGTACATATGCAATGATTATATCTTTTTTAATCGCGGGGGGGTGGGTGAGGGAGTAATTTTCAGGCACTTTGGAGCATGAAAAAGTGTTCTGATGATATTTACCTATCAGTCAGTACAATGCCAGCAATAATTGTGACTTGACTTGACTTGACTTGACTATTTGAGTTTACCGTCGCTTCGACAGTATTTCAGTCATAAAGCGACGTCCAGCTAATTACAGATGGAGGAAGACCCCGAATGCACGGAGACATCCGGGTAGAACCACCGACCTACCGCAAGGAAGCTGGAAGGCTTCCTCACATGAAAATCCGAATGACCCTGCCAGGATTCGAACCCACGCGGTGAGGGGCTGAGTGAGTGTTAAAGTCAGCGACTTTACCCTCTCGGCCACGGAGGCCCCTAGCAATAATTGTTAGATTACTGCAACACCAAATTGAAATGCCGAGATAAGTTATGCCTACAAGTATCAATTAACACTGATAGAAAGATAGATACCTATAGCGACACAAAGAGGACTTGTTAACATTCACTTTTTTCGATTCTTATTTAAATCATCCTTAGTTTTAAAACAATCTTCTCCTTCCTGAAATAGTGCAATAAAAATCAAAAGAAAAAAGTACTGTTATCGCATACTTTATGGCAAATGCAGTAACAATTCAGCAAGAAAAAAGATAAAATTATTTTGATTGGATTTTTTGAAATAGATATATGATGCAGATAAATAAAACATTCTTTCCTTAAATAATACAGCTTTGCACTCAACTTATAGTGTGTTGATTAAATGTATCATTGATTTTTTCCGGCCTACAATCACATTTAAGGAGTGTATCATGATATACAACCAAGTCGGAAGTAGAGAACAGGAGAAATGTATTTGTTTTATGTGCCCTAAATAATGTGTATGTTTTAAAAAAAGAAGTTTTACGAACAAACGAAAAATAAAATTCATTTAACACAGACATAGATAACGAGAGATGAAGAGGTACGTAGAAAATAAACAATAAAATTCAAAAGAGAAAAATACAAGCAATCTTACAATGAGATCACATTTAATCAGTGTAAACATCCTTTTTCATTCTTTAATAAGTCGTGCAATCTTACTAATCATGGCTGCTCTAAATTTCAAGAAATCGATCCTTTTTATTAAAAAAGAGCTTTTTTATGCAGCTCTTAAACGGTCAAAATAAGCAAATTTAACGGAATTCTAGGGGGAAAAACAATGTAATCTTACTTGATCAACAAGTTAGATTCATGAGAATATCATTTGCAAACACGAAATATTGAGTCTCAACAGAAATATTCTTAAATAGTATATTTCTAATCATTTGTCCATTCTACTCTTTATTAACAGAAAGGTTTTGTTTTCTTTATTAAATAAAGCGAGTGTCATCTAGGGGTCCATGAGGGTCCATGAATATTTAAACACGTACACGGCATTGGGTTAAACATGTTATTTCCATTAGAAGAATGTTAAAATGAAGCTGGGAATAGTAAAGGATGACACTTGATTGTACAAGGGGAAAGAAATATAAGCGTTACAATATGACCAATTACC
>CM037779.1:3085934-3135934 GCA_021229015.1 Solen grandis
ACATGTTTTTATGAAAAACCAAACAATTAAAGCCGGCACACTATTCCGATGAAAGTATTACACTTACTATAACTAGTTATTAATCATTATTTAAATTATCAATTAATATCTTATATTGCTGCTGTGTTTAAGGGGAGATAAGCGATACAACCTTATATTAAGGCTGTTGTCGTTCGTGCCTCATAATGAATGACAAGAATCTTGTCAAAACGGAATAAAGTGTATATAACGTAATATATCAGCAGTCATTAATGAACAGAATTAAGGAAATTAGGAGTTAATAATCTTTCAATTACAATAAAATTGTGAAAAATAATAAACAACAATTTTCAGGCATATCAGTACGCATTTAATGTAAACAAAATATGAATCTTAATATTAAAGACACTTACGTCGTTTAAACTGATCGTTAGTTTTTATAGAAACATTCTTGTGTAGGATTTCACCAACGTAAAATTATGTAAATTGGTCTTATTCTGGCGACAAAGCAAATAAAACAATATATTTGGAAAGTTTTAACGGATGTCTGTGTCATCATTTTGAACATTATAGGTGGCGTTTGGTGGAAAATCTGGAGATGACTTAACATGGTAGTCCATTTTTAGCTCACCTGAGCACAACGTGCTCATGGTGAGCTTTTGTGATCACCTTTTGTCCGTCGTCCGTGCGTGCGTGCGTCCGTCGTCAACAATTTGCTTTAAACAACATCTCCTCATGAACCGCTGAAGGGATTTTGACCAAACTTCACAGGAATCATCCTTATGATGCCCTCTATCAAAGTTGTACAAATTATTCAGATTGGTTAAAAAAGTAGGTCACAGGAGCTAAAAATAGATTTTAAAAATGCAAACTTTGAAAATCTTCTTCTGCAAAACTGCAAGGCCTAGAGCTTAGATATTTGGTATGTAGCATCATCTTATGGGCCATTACCAAGATTGTACAAATCATAGCCCTATGGTGATAAATGACCCCGCACCAGGGGTCACTTGTTTTACATAGAGTTATATAGGAAAATCTTTAAAAATCTTCTTCTATGAATCCATTAGGCCTAGAGCTTAGATATTTGGTATGTAGCATCATCTTATGGGCCATTACCAAGATTGTACAAATCATAGCCCTATGGTGATAAATGACCCCGCACCAGGGGTCACTTGTTTTACATAGAGTTATATAGGAAAATCTTTAAAAATCTTCTTCTATGAATCCATAAGGCCTAGAGATTAGATATTTGGTATGAAGCATCATCTTATGGTTTATTACCAAGATTGTACAAATCATGACCCTATGGTGATAAATGCCCCGCACAAGGGGTCACTTGTTTAACATAGAGTTATATAGGAAAATCTTTAAAAATCTTCTCCTCTGAAACCATAAGGCCCAGTGCTTATATATTTGGTGTGTAGTATTGTCAGGGCTAAAATGTTTAAGATTGAGTTATATCAGAATTCTTGTCTGTTTAAAAACCTTGTAATCAGTTGTAGCAATGGTACTCAGGTGAGCGATCCAGGGCCATCATGGCCCTCTTGTTTTATTAGAGAGATCAAACTAATTTTTACATATCTATTAAGTATTTAGCTTTACTATATAATAGTAGGGTACCCAGGTAATGATTTAGTACATGGGTAGAAGCATTACCCGACGCGATTCCCATGTACTCGAGTACTCGTCCCAGCTCAAATGTTACTAACTAATTTATGAAACTTGAAGGGTCTAGCTTCTTTGCGTCTGTTTTGGAGATTTTTCCAGCCTTTCTCTTGTAGCATCTAATTGTTGCTTATACTTGTATGGTTTCTATAACGGCTAGTGATGTTCTTGTTGCTCTTTTTTGTACTCTTTCAGTTTTGTCAATTTAGTATTGGTCCTAGCCAAGAAATTAGACATCGAAATTTCGAATCTAACTTTCGACTTGGTAAAATCAAAACTACACCTAAAGTCTCAACGTCAACAAAGCTAATTAGCATATTCGTCTCCTGTATGTACCAGCAGTACCTTGCTACTGTCCTTATGACTCATTCAGATATAAATGGTATTACTTCAAAGGGTTAAGACAGAGTTTTCTGGGTTGTGGCATTTAAAATTTTAGCGGTTCAAGCAGTTTGAAAGATTATATTCATGCATGCATACAAAGTGACTATTCAGCAACATTCACTCAACTATATGACACTGAGCAGTAGTATACTGTACTCGTTTGGCAAACAGGGTTCATACAGACAACCACTGCCCAATTTGAAGCACTTTTTAAGTACCTTTTCCCAGTTTCACTTGTCGTCAATGATTAATAAATAAATTAGCATGCAGTATTAATAAAACACTAAAGACTAGAATCAATCATGTATCCATTCATTACATATATACATAAACATGTAACTTACAGCATGCATAGCAACCATATATCCACCTACTGATTTGTTGGCTCAGAACTAAAATAATACTTCAATGTTAACGTTTCTGTAGACCCATATTAATTGTCAATGTCAATTATTTTGTCACAAATACAACATTTTGATTTCCTTTTGCCGTCAACATCAACGTCACAAGAATACCAACCATTTTTTTTGTTAAAAATGCACTTTCCTGACACCATTTTCATGATTTGTTTAATGTTATTTCTGTTAAGAGAACAACTGATGTGACATAAATAAATGAATTTGTACCTGAACAATTTGAACCAAATGCGTTTGGTCCCATTACTATTATATTGCACTTATACTTCATTGTTTTGGCATAAAATTGGATCGTTTTCAGAAAACCTTGAAGCTTTTATCAGACATGTGGTCATTTATTCATTTTCAAGCATGTATTCAGGCAAAATTAAGCTCTTTTAAAGCTTTTTAAGAGAGTAACCAAAATCAAGGACTTTTAAGGATTTTTGTTTTTGCTTTTAAGCATTTTCTAAGAAAGGGCCTCAAATTCAAGTACTTTTTAAGACTGCTTGAACTCTGGCAAATAAAAACATTTTCAATGTGAGCTTATATACGTTTCTCGCAATCGAAGTGAATGTTTTGCCAATATTTAGTTACAGACCATAATATTTCAGTCCATTTCGCTTATGACTGATATGAGACTGAATCCGACTGATGGGTTATGACCCATAAAATATCAGAAAATCAAAGTATATTCCATAAATACATTCTAGCATCTTCATTTCTATAGAAATCTTCATCATATCTTGTGGCAATTTTATATGGCCACAATCACTTGGGCGAGTTCAATGATGGTCTCATGATCAAATATGAGTATCATACTTAGGGGTGTTTAATATATTGAAATAATGCAATGTATCGCAATACCATTTGTCTTCCAGTATTTCACAGTAAAATTTCAAATATTGCCATGTATTGTGTTTGGGTCACATGGGGTCTTAAACTAGGCCACAATGTCAAATCTTAGAAAAACCTTGTGAACACATTAGAGGCCAAATTTTTGGCCCAACCTTAATGGCATTAATTTGGTCAGAATATTTGTATACATGATATCTCAAATGAGTTAGAAATTGGGTCATATGGGGTCTAAATTTAGGGTATCAGTCTTCATGAAACTTGGTCAGGGTGTTTGTCTTCATGATATCTCGGATGAGTTTGAAATTGGGTCATGTGGGATCAAAAACTAGATCAAATCTTAGAAAATCATAGTAAAACCTTGTGAACACATCAGAGGCCACAGTTTTGGCTCAATCATCATAGAACTTGGTCAGAATGTTTGTCTTCATTACATCTCGGATGAGTTTGAAAATGGATCACTTGGGTTAAAAAAGTAGGTCACCAGGGCAAATTTAGAAAAACCTTGTGAACACTTTAGTGTTTGAAATTATATTTTGTCAAATGAGATCATTCCATTTTTCAAAATTTTGTCTCTATTTTATTCATTTAATCGGCATAAACTTGTCACTAAACACTATTCTGTTAAATCAGCTGATCAATTGAAAACCAGCCTCAAGCACCTTCAGTGCGCATTTGCATCGAGTTGTGTTGAGAGGCAGAGCTTTAAGTGTTTACCAATATCATGCATGTGTAACATGTTACAGATATTTATGAACATTGATAAAAAATTAAACACAACAACCATAGTGAACAAACATTTACTCACCAGCAATATGATTTAGCCAAAATTACAAAAGAACTCTACCCTATTGCTTAGTTTAGTTTAAACATGTTTTATTGCCGTAAATAATGATGATACAACATTGAAGATTTTACAAAATAAGTAAAAGGGTCTGACCACAAGTTCTAACAACATTAGTATCGGTCATCGCTTTAAAGACACTTGTGTAATTTCAATGTCTACACATGTTAACATAGAATAGGCAATATATAACTAATAAAGGGAAAAAAAAGTTAAAAAATTAATAATAATAATGTCCAAAACACAACAACGTATATGAACTTTCATAAACAGTATCTTTTATTCAAATTTCAATCACCACTTTTTTGACGAAGAGATCAAAGTTGGGGTGCGGTTCAATGCTCATTTTTTCACAGCTAGAGCGACGCATTGACCTTTGACATAACATGTTACATGTCATGTGATGTAATTCACGCTGGGAACAGGTGGATAGGGCGGAGTCTCAAAAATCAATACTATATTTGGAATGTGCGACTGCATTAAATTTCAAAACGTAATGTCAACCACTAAGAAGGTTAGTATTATTTAGTAAGCATTAATTCCATTAAATCGGTCAGGCAGCTGTGCCACGCCAAACCGATTTAATTCCATTAATGCTTACTAAAAAACACTAACCTACCTAGAGATCACATTTTTGGCCCTACCTCCATGAAACTTGGTCAGAATGTTTGTTTACATGAAAATCTAAGTTGAGTTCAAAACTGGGGAACAGGTGGTCAAAAAGTAGATCACTACGGTGAATCTAAAAGTAATCTTGTTAACACTCTAGAGGACACATATTTCGCTCAATCTTCATGGACTTTAGTCTGAAAGTTTGACTACATGAAATCTTGCAAGAGTTTGGAAATTGGTCACTTGGGGACAAAAAGTAAGTCATCAGGGGAAATCATAGAAAAAAACATGTAAATACTGTAGAGGCCACATTTTTAGCTCACATGAGCACAACGTGCTCAAGGTGAGCTTTTCTGATCGCCTTTTGTCCGGCGTCCGTCGTCCGTGCATGCGTGCGTCCGGCGTCAACAATTGCTTCAAACAACATCTCCTCCTAAACGGCTTGGCCAATTTGAAAAATATTTTGCAGGAATGTTCCTTGGATGAAGCTCTACTAAAGTTGTATAAATGGTTCTGGTCCATTGCATAATTAGGTCACATGAGCTAAAAATAGATTTTAAAAATGCAAACTTTGAAAATCTTCTTCTGCAAAACTGCAAGGCCTAGAGCTTAGATATTTGGTATGTAGCATCATCTTATGGGCCACTACCAAGATTGTATAAATTATAGCCCTATGGTGATAAATGACCCCGCACCAGGGGTCACTTGTTTTACATAGAGTTATATAGAAAAATCTTAAAAAATCTTCTTCTATGAAACCATAAGGCCTAGAGCTTAGATATTTGGTATGTAGCATCATCTTATGGGCCACTACCAAGATTGTACAAATCATAGCCCTATGGTGATAAATGATCCCGCACCAGGGGTCACTTGTTTTACATAGAGTTATATAGAAAATCTTAAAAAATCTTCTTCCATTAACATAAGGCCTAGAGCTTAGATATTTGGTATGAAGCATCATCTTATGGGCCACTACCAAGATTGTACAAATCATAACCCTATGGTGATAAATGACCCCGCACCAGGGGTCACTTGTTTTACATAGAGTTATATAGGAAAATCTTAAAAAATCTTCTTCCATTAATGCATAAGGCCTAGAGCTTAGATATTTGGTATGAAGCATCATCTTATGGGCCACTACCAAGATTGTACAAATCATAACCCTATGGTGATAAATGACCCCGCACCAGGGGTCACTTGTTTTACACAGAGTTATATAGGAAAATCTTAAAAAATCTTCTTCTATGAATCCATAAGGCCTAGAGCTTAGATATTTGGTATGTAGCATCATCTTATGGGCCACTACCAAGATTGTACAAATCATAGCCCAATGGTGATAAATGACCCCACACCAGGGGTCACTTGTTTTACATAGAGTTAAATAGGAAAATCTTAAAAAATCTTCTTCTATGAATCAATAAGGCCTAGAGCTAAGATTTTTGGTATGTAGTAGCATCTAATGGTTCATTACAAAGATTTTCAAAGTCTTGGCCCTACGGTGATAAATGACCCTGCGCCCAAGTCTTCTCTGAAACCATATGGCCCATTGCTTAGATATTTGGTGTGTAGTATTGTCAGGGGTAAAATGTTTTAGATTAAGTTATATCAGAATCCTTGTCTGTTTAAAAACCTTGACATCAGTTGAAGCAATGGTACTCAGGTGAGCGATTCAGGGCCATCATGGCCCTCTTGTTAGCTTGACTATTCAAAGAATATGGGAGCTATTGTAGTCACCCTTTCATTGGCATTGCAGCTTTTGGTTAAAGTTTTGCATGCAAGTTACAATGAACCTTATATCTCAATAACCATTTATGGTATTGACATGAATGTTTATGAATATGTTCAGAGGCATCAGACAACCAAGGTAGATAACTCTTGACTTAATTTAATATAAATTATGGCCCCTTTTTAGCTCACATGAGCACAACGTGCTCAAGGTGAGCTTTTCTGATCGCCTTTTGTCCGTCGTCCGTGCGTGCGTGCGTCTGTGCGTGCGTCCGTGCGTCCGGCGTCAACAATTGCTTCAAACAACATCTCCTCCTAAACGGCTTGGCCAATTTGAAAAATATTTTGCAGGAATGTTCCTTGGATGAAGCTCTACTAAAGTTGTATAAATGGTTCTGGTCCATCGCATAATTAGGTCACAGGAGCTAAAAATAGATTTTAAAAATGAAAATTTAAAAAATCTTCTTCTCTGAAACCACAAGGCCTAGCCTTTTGATTTTTGGTATGTAGCATGATCTTATGACTCTCTACCAGGATTGTACAAATTATGACCCTGGGGTCAAAATTGGCCCCGCCCCAGGGGTCACTTGATTTCACATAGGCTAATATAGGAAAAACTTGAAAAAATCTTCTTCTCCGAAACCACAAGGCCTAACCTTTTGATTTTTGGTATGTAGCATCATCTTATGGGCCACTACCAAGATTGTACAAATCATAGCCCTATGGTGATAAATGACCCCGCACCAGGGGTCACTTGTTTTACATAGGTTATATAGGAAAAACTTGAAAAAATCTTCTTCTCTGAATCCATAAGGCCTAGAGCTTTAGATATTTGGTATGTAGCATCATCTTATGGGCCACTACCAAGATTGTTCAAATCATAGCCCTATGGTGATAAATGACCCCGCACCAGGGGTCACTTGTTTTACATAGAGTTAAATAGGAAAATCTTAAAAAATCTTCTTCTATGAATCCATAAGGCCTAGAGCTTAGATATTTGGTATGAAGCATCATCTTATGGGCCACTACCAAGATTGTACAAATCATAGCCCTATGGTGATAAATGACCCCGCACCAGGGGTCACTTGTTTTACATAGAGTTATATAGGAAAATCTTAAAAAATCTTCTTCTATGAATCCATAAGGCCTAGAGCTTAGATATTTGGTATTTAGCATCATCTTATGGGCCACTACCAAGATTGTACAAATCATAGCCATATGGTGATAAATGACCCCGCACCAGGGGTCACTTGTTTTACATAGAGTTATATAGGAAAATCTTAAAAAATCTTCTTCTATGAATCCATAAGGCCTAGGGCTTAGATATTTGGTATGAAGCATCATCTTATGGGCCACTACCAAGATTGTACAAATCATAGCCCTATGGTGATAAATGACCCCGCACCAGGGGTGACTTGTTTTACATAGAGTTATATAGGAAAATCTTAAAAAATCTTCTTCCATGAATGCATAAGGCCTAGAGCTTAGATATTTGGTATGAAGCATCATCTTATGGGCCACTACCAAGATTGTACAAATCATAGCCCAATGGTGATAAATGACCCCGCACCAGGGGTCACTTGTTTTACATAGAGTTATATAGGAAAATCTTAAAAAATCTTCTTCCATGAATGCATAAGGCCTAGAGCTTAGATATTTGGTATGAAGCATCATCTTATGGGCCACTACCAAGATTGTACAAATCATAGCCCTATGGTGATAAATGACTCCGCATCAGGGGTCACTTCTTTTACACAGAGTTATATAGGAAAATCTTAAAAAATCTTCTTCTATGAATCCATTAGGCCTAGAGCTTATGAGCATCATCTTATGGGCCACTACCAAGATTGTACAAATCATAGCCCATGTGATAAATGACCCCACAGGGGTCACTTTTTTACAAGAGTTAATAGGAAAATCTTAAAAAAATCTTCTTCTAAAATAAGGCCTAGAGCTAACATTTTTGGTATGTAGTAGCATCTAATGGTTCATTACAAAGATTTTCAAAGTCTTGGCCCTACGGTGATAAATGACCCTGCGCCCAAGTCTTCTCTGAAACGATATGGCCCATTGCTTAGATATTTGGTGTGTAGTATTGTCAGGGGTAAAATGTTTTAGATTAAGTTATATCAGAATCCTTGTCTGTTTAAAAACCTTGACATCAGTTGAAGCAATGGTACTCAGGTGAGCGATTCAGGGCCATCATGGCCCTCTTGTTTGCTCGAAATTTTGGTTTAAGTTTTGCATGCAATAGAAAATTTGGTTTAACTTTTGCATGCAAGCTACTATCCAGCTGGTATCTCAATAACCATTCATGGTATTGATTTGAGAGTTTATGAATGTGTTAAGCGGCATTAAACAACCAAGGTAGATAACTCTTGATGGAATATATTACAAGTTATGTCCCCCTTTTTTACTTAGAGATTTTGGTTAAAGTTTTGCATGCAAGGTACTTTCATGCTTATATCTCGGTATCCAGGCATGTGATTGATTTGAAATTTCTTTAATACATTTAGAGGATATCATACTAACAAGGAAAATAACACTTGATGGAATATTTTACAAATTATGACCCATTTTTAACTTTGAAATTTTGGTTAAAGTTTTGCATGCAAGGAATTTCACGCTTATATTTCAGTAACCAGGCATGGGTTTGATTTGAAACTTCTTTAAGAGGTTCAATGGTATCATACTATAGTGGCAGGTAGTTTTTGACTGAATATAATGCAGATTTAAGGGCCACTTTTTGACTTAGTCTTTTTGAATTAAGTTTTGCGTGCAAGCTACTATCCAGCTTATATCTCAGAAGTTGTTTATGGTATTGACTAGAAAGTTTAGGAGTGTGTTCAGGGGCATCAGAAAACCAAGGAAAGGAACTTTTGGACTGAATTTTATACAAATTATGGCCCTTTTTTAACACTTGGATACTTGGTTAAAGTTCTCTGTGAAGGCACATAAAAATATAATTGTAACTTCTTGACTGAGTATAGAATTATGCTAAATCATATCATGACAAATTGACTATTGATGTATATGTATCATAATATACTACTCAAAGTTTGCTAAGCACCACTTACTATTTTCCCGTAGATTTACCTGCTAAGACAAGCGACTTTAAAGGCATGCTACATTAAAGTTTACATTAAAACAAATCTTGCTTTTATGCAGAAGTATTGTTTATGTACCAAACTTACTACCAGTTTCAAAAAATAAGCCTTTCGGATCCTCAATACTGGGAATTAATCATAATTAGAAAGTGCGAAATTTTGAGAAAACACAAGGATATTTGTAACAATGTTGACCTGTTCATGGTCATTTTTTTCTGTATTGATCACAAGATTTAACTTCCATTTATAAAATGCCATTTCTTGCACAAAAAAAAACACACTTTTGTGAATTTGCCAACTAATGACAGGAATTGGCTAAATCGTTTTAACTCATTTTTGAGTCTCTTTTCTATCATTTTGACAAAAACTATGCGTAAAAATGATGGTCAGCTAACGCTTTCCTTTCAGGTACATAGCATTACATTAAGCATGTGTTTTCATGTGACTCTATGGGAAAATAGCCGGTGGTGCTTAGCAAACTTTGAGTAGTATATTATGTAATAAAGAAATGAAGTACATGAGGTATTATAACAGACAAGACTGACATGGTTAATAATTTTGTACCCAGGTATCGGCAATTTTCTACCCAACCTGCGGGTACCTGGGCACTTGTTTCAGCCCTAATACAGATCCTTTTGACATTTCCATTAAAAATATTTTTAACTATTTCAGTTTCTGAAAGCAACTTTTAACAAAATGCAGTTTGTTATTTCATTTCAGACAGTCAAGAGTAAGTTGCTGAAGTGGATAGCAATATATCAGCAAGTCATTCTGTTATAAGAACAAAATATGGCAAAGCATTGACTGGCAGCCATGGAAACCAAGCCGGAAGATCAAACAGGTTTTAATAGTAACACAGATACAGACGATGTTGAGTCACTTGGAGATTCATTTGTGAAACTGAGTCTTGATGAAGTTAACAGTGATGAGAAGAGGCCTGGAACAGTAGAGCAGAAAGGTATCTTGATCTATTTCTAAAATGCAGTATGTGTCAGACAGGACAGACCTAATTGACACTAAGATCTGATGCCTTTGGTAAGTTCAAAATCATTACAAAAAAAGTGCATAATTTCATAAATATTTCCTTTGGTTTATCTTAGTGCAACATAAAATATCAAAACAAAGGCAAATATTACCATAGAGCACATTCAGACTGTCTCATTTTATATAAAAATAAGAGTGGTTTCTTGAAATAAATTGTCAGAAACTAAAAGTACACCAAGAAAATTATTAAAATACAAATGTAATTTCACAAGGTGGCTGGTAGAAAATGATCAAATTTTCCGGACACCTTATTCTGTTAACAGCTAGCTGTATCTAACATGACACCCTTAAAATAATTCCACCTAGAGCAATGACGGGTATTAGCGACAGTTGGCAATTGCCGACAGTTATGATATTTACATTATTTATTATTTCAAAAATATTAACAATGTTAAATACAATGTCATTTATGATGTGCTGGAAGTCTTTGGCTCCATTTGGTTTACTCTAGAAGAATCCTGCATAAAACAACATGGAGTTATTTCAATGTACTGTGTGTTTCTCCAGTATATTTGGCACTGTTATTGGTGTGGTTAAGGTGGGTGTGTTTGGTAGTCATTGCATGTCATGTCGATATTGCGCGAATTGGAATTGAAAATTCTTAAAAGTGTTCAAAATATTATGTGGGTATGGTAACAGCAATGATATATTTGAGCTGTATGTATCGTACTGATAGGAATGTTGATAACTACCAACCCAAAATGACGATTCTGCTCTTATTGAAATGGCAGAAGATGACCCAATTCATTTTATATTTTATGCATGTAAAAGATTAAGACATAGATCTAATAGAGTATTAGTAATAATGAATGCAAAACTAAATAATGTTTATACCGTTTTGAAAGCATAAATGCAGAACATCATATTTTTGATCTCATAGAGCAATGTATTACCTAATTTACTGATTTAAACTAAATGATATAAATGGTATTAAGCTGATAAACATAAAATTGTAAAGTTACTAGTAGGCTTCAAGTTCACATATCAAGTGGTAAGTCGGCTTCAATCAAGTACTGAAGTACATCCTGGCACATCGGAAAGTGGCCAACAGCCTGTCCAAGATCCAATCCAAATTACCATTTCATCAAATCTTGCAACCCCCTATTTCTTCGCCGAATGATACTGGACAATGTTTTACAGTCTCCATCTTTTGAATCTCGACATCAGTTTACCCCAAACAATTTTCCAACCTGGGAGATCTTTGTTTCATCTGAATTCAATGTATTAAAAGTTCCGGAACCAAAGAAAAAGGCAACGATTACTGGTAGGCACATGGAGAAAATGCCCATTAAGCACAGTGGGACCAGTGGGCTGAAACGTTTTGAAGAGTTTGATGCAAGGGAAAAAAACAGATCTATACTATATAAGAATAGATGTAAAGGAAAGAAAGAGAAAAGGCTAGGGAAGAAACAACAGAAAAACAAACAACAGAAGCAGAAAGTGCAAGAAACAAAAAAATCAGCGCGAAATGACACTATGATAGAGAAAAAGAGAAAGCGCAAAAACAGTGGTGGCTCATCAGAGTCAGATGGTGAGAATGTCAAAGTCCAGTTCATGGATTCAGTCGAGGTCATTTACGAATTGAGGATGTGTCCCGGGTGTACTTTGTTTTCGATGAGGGTGGTGACGTTGACACTTGGGTAAAATGTTCGATGTGCCTAAGGCAGTGGCACATGCTCTCTCTCATCTGTTACAGATTTCCGCTGACAAGATTTTAATGTGAATTTTACCTTTAAATATTGCATTTAAGCATAATCAGACTTATGCATAGATAAATAAAATGAAATGAATTATTGAAATTGTTTGGTTTTTTGTCAACAAATTTTATTCAAATTTTATTCAATATAAATAACTGAACCCATTAAACTTAATTCCTCAAAATTTAATCTCAATGAATAAACAAATAAAACTTGACAAATCAAATATCACTGTAAAATCCATATTTACAAAATGGCATAATGCAAAATTCTAACAAACTAAAACATCAGTTAATCACATAACAGTTTGTTTGTCCGAGTAGTACCATGTTTGTCCTCCAGTGGCTTTCACAACATGAGCACACCTCTGCCTCATCAATAACATATAGTTCTGTATAACCCATTTGGGATTCTTTTGACATTCCTGCACTAGGCCCTTCTCCAGTTCACAAAGGGTGTGAGGGGCTGCAGTTCAACCCCTTATTCCCACAGATGCTCAAAAATATTAAAGTTAAATCTTGAATAGGGAAGTGAAAATAAATATTGATTTTTTTGCTTACCAACATTTCCTTTAGCAAAATGATGACATTGTGCATTAGTACCAGACACAAAACTGCTGGATAGTCACGGTTGAAAGATTTTGAAATTAGCTACAGTAACCAATCAACTTTATGTACAGCTTTAAGCTAATTCATTAAATGATATTTGAAAAACAGAATTTAAAAATTGTTGGGTTAGAAATGGCTCTAAGTGTATAGTCTCAGTCTTTTGACACCTTGCGGTTTATATCTCATCGACAAAAGAAAACTTTCTTTGAATTTTTACTGTATAAGGCAACAGTGGACAGACTGTGACCTCTTTATGTCATGCAGTATTCAGAGGAACATCCATAAAGGAATAGTTTCAGTTGGACTATTTGGAGAAAAAGGGTAGCTATCCTTCTCACCTCGATGTCAGCTTAAACTTGAATAAAGGCCCTTTATTCTTCCAAAAGCAGTGTAAATTCTTCGGACAGAAAAGCGAAATGTGTTTTACAGATTTGTAATGAGATGTACATACTCCTTGAAGACAGTATTACTATGCTGCATTAATAAGAAAGAATATTTTTTACTTATTAACAAAATTACTTGATTTGATAATCGCATATTTTTTTTCGTAGAGCTGTCGCATGTCTCCCATGCACTTAATGAATTAAATATTTAAATATTTTGCATATAATTAATAAATGGCTGAATAGTCATTCTATTAAGCTTATATCTCAGCAGTCAGTAATCAGAAATGGGTTTGACATGAAACTTCATAAAGGTGTTCAGGGGCATCAGGCCATCAAATTAATTATTAACTCATATCATGGCCCCTTTTGAAATTAAAAATTTTGGTTGAAGTTTTGCATGTAACTGTAATGGACAGCTATTGTGCAGCTAATTTTACCACAAAAAGCTCAAGTTGAGCTATTGTAATGAACCTCAGGCCTGCCGCCTATGTCAGTGTGTGTCTTCAACAATTTGCTTTGATCCTTTACAAAAGTTTCTAAAATAAATTTGTCCATGAAGAACTCTGGTGGACATTCATTTTAGAAAAATATAGATTTTTTTTCTAAAACATGATTGTGGTCAGAATTAAAACTTATTTTTCACAAATGATCACATCATGACTCTCTATCAAAACTATTAAATCAAAGTTGAATCCTTGAAAATTGAGGGGTCATCAAGTTATATAATCTACTGCTATATGAACATTATCTCAATAAAATGATGGCCAAGTTTGACTTCTTTGCAAAATCTGTAAACATTTAGACACAGTTTTAAGTTATACACTGGGGTGCAAGCAGTATCCATGAACAGGAAGTATCCATGATTTGCTTATAATGTCATCAACTATGACACTACGTTGGAAAAAGTTCCATTTACTCACAGATCGTCACAATATCAGTGTGGAAACCAAACATTTTCCATCATAGCGTTTTATTTGACAATATTACATGTATAAGCAAATCACAGATACCCCTCATTCACAGATATATACTGCTCACAGCCAAGTATGGGTATTAAACACCTTCAGAATTTTATCTCAAGTTTTATAATGTACTGATGGTCTCCTCATAGCCCTGAAACAAAACTGACCTGTTTACAAAATGTCAGGCTTCCAGTGTTTAGCTTGAATATTTATACATGTATATTCTCAAATACTTAAGATTTCTCATTCTCTGAAACAGATGGTCAGAATTAAGTTCTACTTTTGCACAAATGATTTCCTCATTACCCTCTACTGTAATTCCTAAAACAAAGTTGATCTGTCAAAAAATGAGACCCATACATAATCCTGAATCTGTCTGATGTTGGTGTTACATGGTCAAATATATATATAATACATAGTATATTATTAACACCATCATTTTGTATGACAAAGATGTAAGAAAGTGGGACATGTGAAATCTTGCATTTTAAAAAATATTCCCAGTAAGAGAGAGTGCAGTTTAGAGAAGTTCTGCTGTAGATCTTACAGTACATATTCATTTTTGTGTCACCTGCTGTAAGAAGAGGTAACACATAGGGATCACTTTTCCGTGGTCTGGCTGACCATCTGTTCGTTCATCCGTGCTCAAGTATAGATACTTAAGTGTCTATAGGAACAATAGGTAACAGTTAATTTCCTTTGATGTCATTCATTCTGTTTGTTTTATGTGGCTATAATTTGCTCATATGTGGCTAGAGAGAACAAAAGATTAGCCACATATGTATCCATACGTGAGAATGTCTGTCTGTCACACTCTTTCCATCACATTTCAGCAGGTGACACATGTGTTTCTGAGAACACTCTTGTGTATGATTATCTGTTTCTTTCTATATATTGCATGACTGTGATTGTTCCAGTAACCATGCCACCGCCTGCCAGCCCAGCAGAGGGTGTAGGAGGAGCCAATAAACAGGAAAAACATGGCAACAACAGGGTAATTATTATACATTTGTACATCTTGAGTAAATCAGGGGCTTGGGGCTTAACCATGATATGATAACTGCATATTAAATAAAGAAGTTACATTAGTTTCGCACCAAGCCTTTAATAATTAGTAATATTTGAGGATAAAACCCCTCATGAAATCAACCAAAAATTTGTGCCTAATGAAAATCAATGATTTCACAGTATATCAAATTAGTTATAAATTCATAGAAATTTTAATCATAATATTTTACATTTTTATCATGCTAAAGCTGTCAGAAATGGTGAAATTATTAATTGGTAATGATGTACAATACAGTTTCAACAGTTTGCTCTGACGTTCTTGGTGAATTTCAAGGTGGAATAACAAAACCCTGTTGATTGGCCATTGTAACCATTACACTACTCTAGCCTATCATGTTAACTAAAACTATGATGAAGCATAACAAATTCATGATTAGAATATCTTTATAAAAGGATTATCATGGAGTTTTACAAACCAATCAAAAGGAATTTATTAACTAGATTTTTCAAATAAAATTTTGGTTATTAGATTGTCAACTGGCGCCCGGTCGGGCAGGTGGATGGGTGGTCAGATATCACTTTTTTTCCGGATGAAAATGTTTTATAAGGATATATCTCTGCAATATTTGGCCAGTAGTTAAGTTGCAGTACAAAAAAGGTTGGGAGTGTTTTCTGGGTAGGTGAGGTCAAGGTCACACTTAGGTCAATATCTAAAATGTTTTTTGGTTTTTTTTCCAGATCATAGCTTCATTATTTATCAATGGATTTTAAAATAATCTTGCACAAATGTTCACCACCATAAGACAATGTGCTGATTGCAAGACCCAGTTTCTTGACTCTAAGGTCACGGTCACAATTAGAGGTCAAAGATCAACATTTGGTATTTTTTGTGTCAGGTCCATAACTTCCTCATTTATCAATGGATATTAGATATATGACATGTCTGTTTTTTGTGTCAGGCCTGGAAGTTTTTTCATTTTTGAATTATTGAATGATTTGGTATAAATGATTATTATACAAAGATGACAGGTCATAGTTTGTACAAATTATGGGCGCAGGGTTAAAATGGGCCACGTCCCAGGTGCATTTGGTTTTACTTAGACTTACCGGTACATTGTATATATATGAAAAACTTAGAAAAAAAATCTTCTTGTCGGAAACCACAAGGCCTGGAGTTTAGCTATTTGGTGTGTAAGGGTTTGGGGGTTAGGGATAGTCGACTTCTGCCACATTTTTTCAAATCATAGCACTTGGGTAAAAATTAGATTTCGTAGGATTGAGTTGAGTGTAGTGACCAAGAACCATAACTCTGTTACGTAATTATGGAGTTATTGCCCTAAATTTTCATACTTAATATTTGTCTGCACCATAACTTAAAAAGGATAAAAGGTTTCAAGATGAACCTTCATATATGGATAGATCTCATTGAAGGGAAGTGCAGTGCCACAAAACTATATTACCCTCATTTGTGTCATTTTAGAGTTAATGCTTAGTGGGACTTCATCCAAATAACAAATGTTTGTATTAATAATGTATCAATTTTATTTATTTTCCTTGTTTAGCCATACATTTATATGTCTCGAATTTGCGCCATGACAATGGCAGAAAATTGCATCTGATGTTCCTTGTTTCTTGCATGAAGCTCTACCAGAGTTCAGTTGTTCAAATGGTTCCAGTCTGTTGCATATCTGGGTCACAGGAGCTAGATTTTTTAAATTGAAATCTTTAAAGTTGCAATACTACCCAAAATCAATGCAATAGATAATGTGAAAATATGAAAATGCAATTTTTCTTTTGACTATATGCACAAAAGTGCCACTGTAGGTCAAACGATTAGCCCAACTGATGTCGATTAAATCACCAATATATCAAATGATTGTAGGAAATTAATTCTCCTACCCCTTAACAAAGATTTCCGGAATCGATTGAGCCCTGTACGTCACACTCCTAGGTCATGCATAATCATAATCGTTTGTAACCAAACAGGTGTCTGGCGAATGTCCCAAGGTCTTACCCGTGCACGGTAGCATGGTTCCCTTGTGAATGTTAAGGTGTTTGTTTATACTATACACTATATAAAACACCTAAAGCCACAATAGTTCTTTAGAGAAAACGAATGAATGTATTCTCTGGTTGCATAACATTTGTTTATTTCAATAAAGTTGAGCACTATACTCCCAGATGAAGTGGTGCGTGCACTCTTATTTTTAAATGATTTGTATTTATATTTACCGTATTTACTCGACTATAAGACGGGTTTTTTGGTGTCTGATCAGGGTTTAAAAGTTGGGGGGGGGGTGGTCTTATAGGCGGGGTCCACCAGTCTGGTAAAGTTTCCCCAACTTTAGTTGCCGTATGAATGAAGCTTCGTAGCGGTATGCAATTATGCAGCCGTATATTCTTCTCATTTTCAATCGTTAGATAAATATAAGAAATGAATTGCATGATATAAATGACTAAATATTATTGTAAGATTGTTTAATCAAAAGTTTTTTGCACCAATATGAATTTATTGGAACATTTTAAGCATTTTATCTTTTCTGCAAGCGGTTTCGGGGAAACACACGGTGCTCATTAGAACTGCTTGTTCATAAAATCTTCTCGTGACACCTCGACGTAAATAAAGCATTGAAATACACAAGATGTTTTCGTTATGATTTGTTTAATTTATGCTTTTATAATAAATTAATTAACATTTACAATGAAAAAAAAATGGTATTGATTAACAATCCAGAAAAATTGGTAAGAAAATCGGTGTAGTTTCACACTAACGGTTCTCACGGGCACCGTCAAAACCCGTACATACCAGACCGTACACAACCGTATCATTACAAGTTCTGAAAATGAAAATGAGTTGTTTTCGAGATTTATTATGAAAATTAATATTAAGGTAATGCATTTAATCAAAAGTTTGTTTCTTTTTTTGTGAAATTATTCCGAACTTAGAGAGATTTTCATGGTATACTTTAAAAATTTTCGGTGGTAAATTACCGTTCGTCAAACTGCATTTGAATTTTTTTACCCTGTCTTATAAACGGTTCAAAGAAAAATACTACAGATTTGGGGATTGGAAAGGGGGCCCCGTCTTATAGGAGAATAGTCTTATAGTCGAGTAAATACGGTAAGTAAATTAGGCAGTTTCCGAAACATGTTTGAAACACTTTTACAGCCAAATTGGTGGCCTTGGAATTTCGTACTTGTTGGTAAGATTACGGTATTGTAAATACTCCGTAGGTAATATCCGTAGTATTGCATCTTTAAAAAAGCACAGGACCTAGAGCTTAGATATTGGTGTGTGGCATTTTTTTATGGACCTCTACCAAGGTTGTTCAAATCATGGCCCTGGGGTCAAAATTGGCCCCGCCCCAGGGGACACATGCTTTTACATAGAATTACATAGGAATTCTTGTCAGAAACCACAATGCCTGTAGCTTACCTACTCTACCAAATGTGTTCAATTTATGGCCGTGTGGTCAAAATTGGTCCCACCCCAGGGGTCATTGATTTTACATAGACTTTTATAGGAAAAACTAGAAAAATCTTCTTGTCAGAAACCACATGGACTAGAGTTTAGATATTTGGTGTGTAACATGGCTTAGTAGACCTCTACCAAGTTTGTTCTTATCATTGCCCTGGGATCAAAATTGGCCCTGCCTTTAGGGTCACTTGATTCTATATAGACTTATTTAGGAAAAACTAGAAAAATCCTTTTGTCAGAAACCACAAGGCCTAGAGTTTAGATATTTGGTGTGTAACATGGCCTAGTGAACATCTATCAAGTTTGTTCAAATCATGGCCCTGTACTCAAAATTGGCTCCTCTTTAGGGGGTCACTTTATTTTACATAGACTTATATAGGAAAACCCTCAAAAAATATTCTTGTCAGAAACAACAAAGCCTGGAGTTAATGTTTACTAGTGGACCTCAACCAAATGTGTTCAAATTATGGCCCTGGTGTCAAAATTGACCCCACCCCAGGGGTCACATGATTTTATATAGACTTATTAGATTAGCGCTATGACCTTCAAAGTTTAGATGGCAGGTACAGTTTTTGTGTGGAATTTAGATGATCTTGCTGTACTTCTGCATGGATTATGTATTCAGTATGACTCATAATACAATAATTGGCAATGAAGGCAATGTTTCTCAGGTATGCAATTCAGGGCCATATTGGCCCTCTGTTTTTTAAATCTTCTCAGAAACCACAAGGCCTAGTGAAATTTGGTGTGTCACATGGCCTAGTGGACCTCTACCATGTTTGTTCAAATCATGGCCCTTGGGTCAGAATTTACCCAGTCACAGGTGTCACTTACTTATATGGGGAAAAAATAAAATCACCTTTTAGAAACAAGGCCTAGAACTTAGATATCAGTTCTTAAATGTGTTGGGCGTGGGATTACACCCATCAGAGTATCCAGGAGTATCTCTGTTGATCAGAAAACAAATTAATACAAATCCTTTTTGATGGTTCCTGGGTTTTGACCAGTAGTGTGTATCATTATTCCTTTAACCTCAGTCTTACTCAGAAGAGCCATATAGGGCCATCTTGGCCCTGTTTTTACTATAAGCTCCTAGATCTTACATTAACTCTGCAAGCTTCTGTAATTTTGAACTGTGTATGGCAACATGCTGGTTGTACTTAATTATTATGCTCCCCTGTGTTGTCCTCAGGGAAAAGACACTGGTACATCAAGCAAGGGTGAAAAGGGTCAAGGCAAGGACCAGCAGAAGACTCAACGTTCAAAGGATCCTCCACCAGGCTTTGACAAGTCATTCCCATGCAATCCACCCACTGAAACTGATATTAATCGTTTGCTACAACTTGAAGGGAATATCGACAAAAAACGTAATACCAATGGTATGACGATGAAATGGAATATTATGTAAAATGTAACCAATTCAGAAATACAGGTTTAATACAGTAAAAAAACTTTTTTTATGGTACATTAAATTTGGTTGAAACTATATGAGAGGCATTTCTGTGTTTATATCTCAATGTCAAAATAATTCATTTTAATGAATATTTAATGTATAAGGCAACATTGGAAAAACACCTTTATATTTTGCAGTTTACAGAGGAAAATTCATAAAGGAATCATTTCAAGCTCACCTGAGCACAACATGCTCAAGATGAGCTTTTGTAATCACCTTTCATCCTTTGTCATTGTTTATTATTAATGATTTAATTTAAATGTCCATAGAATAGAAATAGATGATCATTTGGTGATGCTGAAATACCAGTAAACTTTACTATGGAGAAATCTGGTTGATTAGGCAACTAAAAAAAAAACAACAAAAAAACTAAGATCTTCTTTCTAAAACATGATTGTGGTCAAAATTAAAGTATTTACTTTTATGATGGCCCTTTACAAAAATTACTAAAACATTTTTGTTTCCTTGAAAAATGAAGTTTTTCAGGAGGTCATCTAGTTCCCCTTTATAATCTATGCAGAAAGAAATTCAACTTCTTTGAAACCAGTGTTGACACATTCAGCCCATGTCTTCCTTGGTTTTATCATGCCCTCTGTAGCCGGGAATGGCCATGCTTTAGACTGAATTGATGCATGATGTTACCCGTTCAACATACCCATACAATCTTAAACTGTTTATACCTCCTGAATCCCTAACTTGGTATGTAGAGTAACTGAGGAGACCTCCTCATGGGTTTGACACCACAGATCCAGCAGATTATGGATCTATCATGTCAGCCTAGCTGCTGTAGGTTTGGAGCTTTAGGTGCCCATGTTTTACTTCCATGCAGTAAAGTAGAGCGGACATAGGTGGGGAACACTTTCCTTCAGGTCTTGAGTGATAATTATGCGCTTAGATGTCAGAATTGGCAGGATTTCTTGAACTTCCCCCTTGCAGTACCACATTTGGTGATGTTGGGGGTCAAATATATAACAGATGATATATAAGAAAGGAGGAAAATATTGGGACATGATTGTTAACTTTAGCAATTAAAAGACTATTTCCAGTTAAGAGGATGAAGTTTAGAGAAGTTCCACGGTAGATGTACATATTTATTTTGTATAATCATTCGTTTCCACTTATATATTGCATTACTGTGTTTGTTCCAGTAAACTTGCCACCACCTGATAATGCAGGGGAAGCCCATAAACAGGAAATACATGACAGCAACAAGGTAATTATTATACACATAGTAAAGTTAGGGCTTTGTGAAAGACTATGTTAACTACATTTAAAAGCAAAAGTATGGTAGTTACAATAGTTTTGAAACATAATAAAAGTTAGTAGCATATATTAAGTTTGATTTAAGAAAATATTAAAAGAAAATATGGGGAGGATGAAAGAAAAAAAAACTCATCCTTTTTGTCCTATATCACATTTAATCATTATCAATTCATAGGAATTTTAAATATAATGATATTACATTCTGTTTATGCTGCTAAAGCTATCATGAATAGTGAAAATTTTGATGAAGTGACAATGATATTTGATTTGATAAAATGCAAATGCAGTTACAAACATTTACATTAACATTCTTGATGGGTCTTTAAAGGTGGGATAGCAATATTCTGTTTGATTAGCCAATGTAGTAGTTACAAGATGGACTACACCTGTCTGTCATGTGAACTAAAGCCATGATGAAGTATAACAAATTCTGTAGAGATTACATGATTGGAATGTCTCTTTCAAGGGAATTTAAGACTATAAAGTAAAAACTCAGGTGTAGTCTTTGGTTGCTGACCAGGTTTATAAATATTAAAACACAATACATACATACCAAAGTGATTTTTTACTGTAACATGTAATAATAAGAAAATAATAATATTAAAACCAATGACATTTTTAGCTCAACTATTCGAAGAATATGAGAGCTATTGTAGTCGCCCTTGTGTTGACGTTGGCGTTGCAGCTTTTGGTTAAAGTCTTGCATGCAAGTTATTATCAACCTTTATCTCAATAACCATTCATGGTATTGACTTGAAAGTTTATAAATATGTTCAGTGGCATCAGACAACCAAGGCAGATAACTCTTGACTGAATTTAATATAAATTATGGCCCCTTTTTAACTTAAACATTTTGGTTAAAGTTTTGCATGCAGTAGAAAATTTGGTTAAAGTTTTGCATGCAAGCTACTATCCAGCTTGTATCTCAATAACCATTCATCATATTGACTTGAAAGTTTATGAATATGTTTTGGGGAATCAGACAACCAAGGTAGATAACTCTTGATGGAATATATAAAAAATTAAAGCCCCTTTTTAACTTAGAAATTTTGGTTAAAGTTTTGCATGCAAGATACTGTCAAGCTTATATCTCAATGACCAGGCATGCAATTGATTTGAAACATCTTTTATACGTTTAGGGGGTATCATACTATAATCAAGGTAGATAACTCTTGATGGAATATATTAGAAGTTATGGCCCCTTTTTTAACTTAGAAATGTTGGTTAAAGTTTTGCATGCAAGGTACTTTCATGTTATATCTCAGTATCCAAGCATGGGATTGATTTGAAACATCTTTAATATGTTTAGGGATATCATACTATCGAGGAAGATAACACTTGATGGAATATATTACAAATTATGGCCCCCTTTTAACTTAGAAATTTTGGTTAAAGTTTTGCATCCAAACTACTATCAAGCTTATATCTCAGATTGACTAGGAAGTTAAGGTGTGTATTCAGGTGCATCACAAAACCAAGGAGGATAACTTTTGGACTGAATTTTATACAAATTATGGCCCTTTTAACTTGGATACTTGGTTAAAGTTTTGCTTGCACAGTGTTATTATGCTTATGTCTCAGTAACTAAGCATGTGTTTGATTTTAGGCTTCATAAAAATATTAAGGGGTATCAGACTATCAAGGTATATCATTTTTGACTATTATTATATATAGGGCATGTGAAGGGTGAGAATTGAAATAGATTTCATTTGATTTATTAACAAGCATTTTGAATAGTCGAGTGTGCTGTCCTCTGACAGCTCTTGTCATGATTGTGTTTCTGAGATAGAAGGAAAAGGTGAAGTTTGTGGCTTGTCACTGACCTTAAATTAACTAAAATCAGTTTTCAGGGTATTTTACAAACCATTTGAGAGAAGCTCTCTAGATCTTGCATAATTTTTGTCCACAGGGAAAAGACACTGGTACATCAAGCAGTGGTGAAAAGCACCAGGACACAGACCAACAGAAGACTCCAAAGGCAAGGAAACTCCCACCCACTCCATCTAATACTTCAGAGATGCAACAACCCAAATTGAAAGGACCAGAAAAAGAGGTCTTAATGAAAGGAAAAGACTCAATAGGTATGGCAAGGAAATTATAATAACTTTACTTCTGAAGTATAAGTAACAATAAAATATTTTATTGTTTTTAGATCACCTGAGCATAACATGCTCAAGATGTGCTTCTGTTGTCATTGTTTAAACCTCATCTCTGAAATCACTGGGTAGAACTTAATAAAACTTGGCATGTATGATTCTTGGGTGGCCTTTCACAAAAATTGCTTAAATAAGCTTGATCCATGCAAATCACAAGTTGTCATGGTCCTTCACAAAAAATGCACAAAATTTTGTTCAGTGCAGACCTCTGGTAAAACTTTCAAACTCTTCTCTGAAATTAATTTCAGTGACTCTTTTATTTCTTTTTTTTTTTTTTTTTTAGCTCACCTGAGCACAAAGTGCTCAAGGTGAGCTTTTGTGATCGCCCTTCGTCCGGCGGCGTCAGTCGTCAACAATTTGCTTTAAACGACATCTCCTCTGAAACCGCTGCACAGAATTTAATGAAACTTGGCAGGAATGTTCCTTGGGTGAGGCTCTACAAAAGTTGCTAAAATAAACTTGATCCATGTAGAGCTCTGGTTGCCGTGGCAAAAAGAAGAAAAAAAAACATGAAAACTTAAAAAATCATCTTCTTCAAAACTACTGGCCAGATTTTAAAATAAATTGGTACAGATGTTCCTTGGGTCAACCTCTACCAAAGTTGCTAAAATTTTTCCGATCCGTAAAAAAACATGGCCGCCAGGGGCGGGGCTTATTTGCCTTATATGTATATAGGGAAAACTTTAAACGACATCTCCTCTGAAACCGCTGGACAGAATTTAATGAAACTTGGCAGGAATGTTCCTTGGGTGAGGCTCTACAAAAGTTGCTAAAATAAAGTTGATCCATGAAGAACTCTGGTTGCCATGGCTACAAATAGAAAAATTATTTGAAAACTTTAAAAATCATTTCCTTCAAAACTACTGGACAGATTTCAAAATAATTTGGTACAGATGTTCCTTGGGTCAACCTCTACCAAAGTTGCTAAAATTATTCCAATCCGTAAAAAAACATGGCCGCCAGGGGCGGGGCTTATTTGCCTTATATGTATTTAGAGAAACCTTTAAACAACATCTCCTCTGAAACCACTGGACAGAATTTGATTAAACTTGGCAGGGATGATCCTTGGGTCAACCTTCACAAAAGTTGCTAAAATAAACTTGATCCATGTAGAACTCTGGTTGCCATGGCAACAAAAAGAAAAAAAAATGAAAACTTTAAAAATCATCTTCTTCAAAACTACTGGCCAGATTTTAAAATAGATTGGTACAGATGTACCTTAGGTCAACCTCTACCAAAGTTGCTAAAATTTTTCCGATCCGTAAAAAACATGGCCGCCAGGGGCAGGGCTTATTTGCCTTATATGTATATAGGGAAAACTTTAATCAACATTTCCTCTGAAACCACTGGACAGAATTTGATTAAACTTTGCAGGAATGATCCTTGGGTCAACCTTGACAAAAGTTCCTAAAATAAACTTGATCCATATAGAACTCTGGTTGCCATGGCAACAAAAAGAGAAAAAAAAATGAAAACTTTAAAAATCATCTTCTTCAAAACTACTGGCCAGATTTTAAAATAAATTGATACAGATGTTCCTTGGGTCAACCTATTTATCTCAGGTGAGCGATTTAGGGCCATCATGGGCCTCTTGTTTTTTTTAGCTCCCCCGAGCACTTGTGCTCGGGTGAGCTTTTGTGATCGCCTTTTGTCCGTCGTGCGTCGTCCGTCGTCAACAATTGCTTGTGAACACTCTAGAGGCCACAGTTTTGGCCCAATCTTCATGAAACTTGGTCAGGATGTTTTTTCTACATGATATCTCGGATGAGTTCGAAATTGGGTCATGTGGGGTCAAAAACTAGGTCACCAGGTCAAATCTTAGAAAAACCTTGTGAACACTCTAGAGGCCACGGTTTTGGCCCAATCTTCATGAAACTTGGTCAGGATGTTTGTCTACATGATATCTCGGATGGGTTTGAAAATGGGTCATGTGGGGTCAAAATCTAGGTCACCAGGTCAAATCTTAGAAAAACCTTGTGAACACTCTAGAGGCCACAGTTTTGGCCCAATCTTCATGAAACTTGGTCAGGATGTTTGTCTACATGATATCTCGGATGGGTTTGAAATTGGGTCATGTGGGGCCAAAAACTAGGTCACCAGGTCAAATCTTAGAAAAACCTTGTGAACACTCTAGAGGCCACAGTTTTGGCCCAATCTTCATGAAACTTGGTCAGGATGTTTGTCTACATGATATCTCGGATGGGTTTGAGAATGGGTCATGTAGGGTCAAAATCTAGGTCACCTGGTCAAATCTTAGAAAAACCTTGTGAACACTCTAGAGACCACAGTTTTGGCCCAATCTTCATGAAACTTGGTCAGGATGTTTGTCTACATGATATCTCGGATGAGTTCGAAATTGGATCATGTGGGGTCAAAAACTAGGTCACCAGGTCAAATCTTAGATAAAACCTTGTGAACACTAGAGGCCACAGTTTTGGCCCAATCTTCATGAAACTTGGTCAGGATGTTTGTCTACATAGTATCTCGAATGAGTTCAAAATTGGGTCATGTGGGGTCAAAAACTAGGTCACCAGGTAAATTCAGGTAGGATCAAAATGTAGGCCACTTAGTCAAATGTTAGAAAAACACTTTAGATGCCAGATTTTTTGTCATTTTGCCTAAAACAGCCATCTTAATCAGGTGAGCGACACAGGGCCATCTTGGCCCTCTTGTTTTTGTAAAAGGTATCTGTCAACATTGAATTATTTTATTTTCTGGGAATTTCAAACTTGATATGTACAAAAACTGCTACTCATTTACTAATACAACTTCTCCTACATATATACATTCAGATTATTTCATTATTTTAAAACATTTTAAATTTTTATTACGTTTGTTGCTTATCTATTTTGTTAAATTAATTTTTGATTATCAAATTATTTGCAGATGCTAAAGGCAGCCTAGAATGTCTACAGGAAAGTATGAAGACAATTAAAGTTCTTGTGAAAGTGCCAGGAAAACCATCTAGCCACTATTGTACAGTAAAACTGACAGATATTTTAAGATACAATTTTTTGGCGAAAGACAGAGAATACACTGTAAGAATTTCAGAAATGTTTAAACAAAGATTACAAATTGAACTGTCTTTTAACAGTAGCAACATTCTTGTTTTAACCTTTGCAGAAACAAGTGAGCAATCTGAAAACATAGATTTAGTAGTGAAGAAAATTTTTGAGAGTATGGATGAAGTTGAAATAAATAAGGTCCGACTAGGTGGCCTAGATCCAGTGGTTCTGGATGATAAGATGGGGCATGAGCTTGAAGAACAGGGTGTGAAATTCTGTTCTGAATATGATGCAGAAACTGAATTGTTTGTATATATATATCTTAAAAAAGATGTTAAAAAGGTGGACAAAGTCATTCAATCAGTAATGAAAACTACTTCTGAAGAACATGGTGCTAAAGATGCTAAAATTATGACCAAAAAGGAAGAATCACCATATCTGAATGTTGATAAGAAAGCATGTACTGCAGACTTTTGCATTGTGTACAAGAACATTTTTGATTCAGAGAAAGTCAAAGAAGAACTTTCTTCACATGGAATACAGCTTGTATCTTCAGATATCACTGTTGATGAAGAAAATAATCTCATTCATTTGATACTTGGTAGGAATTGGAAAGGTGACAAGGAGAAAGATATGCAGAGAATAAGAGATATCACTGAAGATTATCCAGCTAACACAGTAAGTTATAAAGATATAAAGTGGTCAGAAAAGGAATCTACTATTCACTTGTCTGATTTTCTTGAAAAATTCTTTTCAGACATATTGGAGAAAATCCCAGAAGGGGAATCTCTGTTTTGGTATGTAAATAAAAAAGTCAGGAAAGTAAGTGTATGTACCAGTTCTCAATCATACACTGATGACATCACCAATAAGGCAAAGTCTTGCTTGCTGTGCAAGGAAATTGATGTGAATGAGAGTCAAAACTTGGAAACTTTGGACGATGTTATAACAGATATGAATAAAAATAACCAAGGTCAATGTATTTGTTTGATGAAAGACAACAAAATAAGCATCTGGGGTTTAAAAGATGACGTGAAAGAAGCTGAGTTGAAACTAAAGGGAATATTACAGCAAAAGGAAGCAAGTAGGAGTCAACAGGATGTAAGTCTTGGGAAAGGCACACATGAAAATGGCTCACCTGTAAGTGAAACAAATGAAAATGATCCACCAAAAAAGGAACCGTCTAAAAAGGAAATTAACCTACGAGTGACTGGTTTAAATGACAATGGTACATCAGACACAAGCATTGAAGAAAATAATGCTACAATCAAAAATAATGTTGCAGGAAACAATGCACCTCAGGAAAACAGTCACAAAGATGATAAGAGTGATGATGAAACAGCTGAATTTGATAAGGTGGGAAATTGCACCACTAAAATAGAATATAAGTATGATGTTGCTTTCAATGCAAAGTCAAAAAATGCTATACAATTTTTAATGAAACAAGGGGCTCTGGATGATCTAAAAAGAAAATATAAGTTTGATATTGAAATAAATCAGTTTGGTGTGGTCCTGAAAGTTTCCAACATGGCACAGTCTGAAGCTGCAAAAGCTGAATTAACAAAGAGGGAGAAGAGCTTTGAATTTGTGAAAAAATCTGTAAGCCTACCATACTTGCAAAAAGATGATCTGGATAAAGTTATAAGTCAAAGTGATGCAGATTTAGCACCTGTTGTTGTTTTTCAAGATGAGTCTACTGTGCCTGGACCAACCGGAAAACAGTTATGTAAAGGAAAGAGATGGACTCACATTAAAGGACATGAGCTTGTTCTTATAGAGGACCAAGTTGAACATCATTGGGAAGAATTGATGATAGAAACTGTGGTCGATAATGAAAAACATGGTAGGCTGATTTTGTATTTTTACAGTAAAATGTAGATAATCAGATAATTGATGGAGAAAAATATGTTGTTGTTGTTGTTGTTTTGATTAAATCGTCTGTCTTTTTCATAAACTGGTAATTTTTTAAAGGTTCATATTAAATCCAGTGTGTTAGTTATATCTGGGATTACCCTCTGTTTGTCATCCATCATCATAATATATAATATATAACAGATATTTTATACCCCTTTCCCTCATAGAGGATACCATGAAAAGACCTATGCGAACAGCATAAAACCAGATCAGCCTGCGAGTAACTCGCAGGCTGATCAGGTTTTATGCTGTTCGCTGCTCCTCAGTGGTCTGGTAATGAGGATTTTACAATTAAATTTGGTAAGGTTTGAGTTTGGCTTTCTGCAGAACAGGCTTTATGTGGTACCTATTGAGTGCGTCAAAATGAGTCTATATGAGGGAAAGGGATACAATGACCATTTCATTTAGATACCACTTTTACAATTTCCCATGGATATTTGCTTAAAACAAGTTTGACTACATAGATAATTTCAATATTCTTCTCCTCTGATACCATTTTTCAAAATAAAATTTTGTTTTGCACTAATGATTAACTCATGGTTATTCAAGCATTGTTGATCCCTTGAAAAAAGCGGCCTCTAGATGGTTGGCTAGTTTTCTTAGATAATCTGTATAGAAACTTAAGAAATCTTTGTATCAGAAATTTGAATCTGATTTCTGCTGAAGGTAACCAGTTTAAATCAAGTGACCTGAAATGTTTTTAATTAGGCTGAAAATACTCTGGTGAGCATCATACATAATGTATATTGTATTCAAACTTTACTTTTGTCTCATTTGTATACATGCAGATATATACATATGTGCAAATTATTTAATTATTTAAAAAATACATGTATACAACCATTCTATTTAAGAGTTACAAGAGACATAATGACTAGAACATTAAAAAATATTCACAAAACATTTAGTACATCATAATATTTAAATGTTAGGTGACCATCACTAATCACACTTTAAAGGATGTCATAAAATACTGAAACACCCGAAAAATTTAAAAAGTAGCCTAAATGCTTGTATATGTGTATAATTATAACGTAATTGGATTGAAGACAAAATTAGTTAGAGTGTCCGCCTTGGGACAGGAGGTTGTGGGTTGGATCCTCGGCTGTGACATACCAAAGGCGTTGAAAAATGGTACTGGTATAGCTCCCTCCCTTGGCACTCAGCATATAAGGATAGTTCCAGGACTGAGTGTGGTATCATGCCACATGTGTTTGGCGTGATACTGCAGGGTGGCAGCATCATATCTGTCTTAAGAAGACATCATCTCCAAATGACTGAAATACTGTCAGTGGGACGTTAAACCCAACAAACAAACTAACAAAATTATTTCTGTTAAAATATGCCTTTGACACTACTGTATTGACAGATGGGCCTAACCAGTGTGAGGATGGCAGGTGGAAGGCAACACTTAGTATCCCAAAAGCAGAGGACAGTAAGGATCTTCATGATTTAACTGTAATATTCATGATGATGCTGAAAAATGTTCAAGGACATCATACAATTAGTATGTCAATAGAGCCAATTGGAAAGATTAGAGTCAAAGAGTATGCCAGGAAGATGCTATATACAGTGCAGACATGGTTGGAGTGCAATAAGAGAGTACCAGTTTTAATGTATTTGTGTGCCCCTGAGAGTTATGAGACATATATTGGATGCTTTAATCTGCCTTCAGAAACATACCCTGAAGCAGAGGATATCACAGGTTCGTAACATTTATATCTAAACCAATATAAACTGCAAAATACACCCTTAATACTGTTGTCAATCAAATGTCTCTTTGAAAACTGTGTACCCAACAACTTGAGATGATCAACTTTTAAGGTAAAGTCCCTGTAATGGTTCCACTAAGTCTTGGATCACTTAACCTCTACCAATAAACCAAGGTACCTTAATGAAACATTAGGAAACCTTGGTTATCTCTGTGGAAGGCCATGAGGTCCGAAATGTAGTGGAACCATTACAGGGACTTTACTTTAAAGCTTGTATAGCTTGCACACTAATTCATGTATTGAAACCAACCTGATTATTTACTATAAACTCAGTTTAAGATTCAATATGTAACAATAAACTAATAATTAACTGCAAACTAAAATTTCACACTTAATTTCTATATAAGGTGAATAAAAAATTCCTTGTCCAGGTTATTTCTCAGCAGTCACTTCATTTTTCAGGGGGAAGTCAATGTTACTTAATGGGAAGCTTCACTAGCAAGAGGAGATGTGCATACTATCAAAATGTTTTGATTCAATGCCTTTTCAAAGATTTATTGTCCTTTTTGTGTCACCTGCTGTACACAGAGGTGACATAGGGATCACTTCTCCATCATCTGTCTGCCCCTCTATCGATCTGTTTGTCACACTTTTTCTGTCACATATCTTTCAGCAGCTGACACATGCGTTCCAAGGAACACTTCTTGTAGTTTCTGTATGATATTTTGTCTGGGCTATTTATCACAGCCAACAGTGTGAAATTAATGATTCATAATGGGGAGCTTCACTAACAATTGATGATTTTGGGTGGGGAGGTGGGGATATTGTTTCGGTGTTGTCCATCTGTATGTCCATCCATCTGGAGCTATATCTTGGTATGGGTCGGTTAGAATTTGATGAAACTTGGCATGAATGTATACATTAATAGGGAAATAATGCATGATAAATGCAATCATTGATTAACATCCACCCATGCATAATTGAATTATGGCCCTTTGTTATTTCTGAATGAACATTTTTTAAAGGAATATCTTGGAAGTGTGGTTACTGTTGGTTTGATTAGTAAATGATGATGCCATCAACATCCCTCATGTGCATAATTGAATTATGACCCTTTGTTAGTTTTAAATAGACATTTTTAACTCACCAGAGCACAACCTGCTTAATAGGATTAGCTTTTGTGATCACCCTGTGTCCATCGTCATCCTTCGTTTGTCGTCAACAATTTGCATCAAACAACATCTCCCCCGAAACTGCTGGACAGTATTTGATTAAACTTGACAGGAATGATCCTTGGGTGAACCCTCACAAAAGTTGCTAAAAGAAACTTGATCCATTTAGAACTGGTTGCCATGGCAACGACGAAAAAAATAATGAATTTTGTACAGATGTTCCTTGGGTAACCCTCTACCAAGATTGCTAAAATCATTCCGATCCGTTAGGGGTTCTGGTCACCAGGGACAGCACTAATTTGCCTTAAATTACCCTTTACCATAACTGTTCAAACAAAGCTGATCCCTTGATAATTCAGCTTCCTATGGATTATTTAGAAAATAAATTTACACAAACCTGATGGTAATATTAATGACTAATTTCTTTCCAAAGCTGACTTGGTATTGGACCATTTTCTCTAATTATGGATTATAAAAAATGTCATATTTAAATTTCTTTGCATTTTAGCATCCACATTTATGAAGCAATCTTGGTCAGATGTATACATAATGTTAATAAACAAAGATTATTATGCCTTGTATGGGAGTTGTGGTCCAGAATACTTAAGAATGCCTTTAGAGCAGTGGTACTCAGGTGAGCGATAAAGGGTCATCATGGCCCTCTTGTTTAGCTCACCTGAGCACAACGTGCTCAAGGTGAGCTTTTTTGATCACCCTGCGTCTGGCATCCATCATGCTTCGTCAACAATTTGCTTTGCATCTCTGAAACCGCTGAACAGAATTTGATTTATCTTGGGAGGGTGAATGTAGAACTCTGGTTGCCATGGTAACAGAAAGAAAAAATTTATAAACAACTTTAAAAATCATCTCCATCAAAACTTCTGCCCTGATTTCAAAATGATTTAGTACAGATGTTCCTTGGGTAACCCTCTACCAAGATTGGTAAAACTATTCAGATCTGTAAAAAAAACATGGCCACCAGGGGCTGGGCTAATTTGCCTTAAATGTACATAGTGAAAGTTTAAACATCTCCTCTGAAACCGCTGGACAGAATTTGATTTAATTTGGCAGGTATGATCCTTGGGTGAACCTTCACAAAAGTTGCTAAAATAAACTTGATCCATGGAGAATTCTGGTTGCCATGGCAACAGAAATAAAAAAAAGTGATGAAAACTTTAAAAAAACTTCTGCTCCAAAACTACTGGCCAGATTTTAAAATGTTTTAGCACAGATGTTTTATGTATAACCCTCTACCAAGATTGCTCCTTTAGAGCAGTGGTACTCAGGTAAGCGGCATAGGGCCATCATGGCCCTCTTGTTATAGAAAAAAATCTATTTAGAGCCTTACCCTGGAACTGGTTGGTTAGATTGAAATGAAATTTTACATGATATAAACATTGATAAGGACATGAGTACATTAAATCCACTCACGCATAATTGAGTCATGGCCCTTTCTTACTTTTAAATAGTTATGAGCCATATCGTGGAACTGGTTGGTTAGATTTTAACCTCATCATTATTCCCTACAGAACTCCACTTAGTTATACACAATTGCTTTGAAACTAAATCACCTCCATAATAAAACACTACAGTATTTATTAAATATCCATTACCTAATGTTATTAATAGTTTGTTGTTTTTTTTATGCTCACCGAAGGTGACGCATATAGTCACCGCTTCGTCCATCCGGGCGAACGAGAGGGCCTTTGTTGGGTATAGGCTCAGGGTTTTGGACATTGGGTTAGGGTTAGGTTTCTTTCTGTTGGGTATCGATTGTTGGGTATTTTTTGTATTGTTGGGTAAGATTTTCTGTATTGTTGGGTAGGATTTTAACATGGCAAATACCCAACATGTATACAACCGTATGAACGTCCGTTCGTTCGTCCGTCACACTTTCCTTGTCAGGACTATTTCTCAGGAACTAACGGCTTGAATTCAACGAAACTTTATGGGAAGCTTTATTACCAAGAGGAGATGCCCATATCGTCAGCATGACCCATTTCCTAAATTTTTCAAAGAGTTATGGCCCATTGACTTTTCGGCCTATAGTACATATTGCATGATTCTTGTCCGGGCTATTTCTCAGGAACTAATGGCTTGAATTCAACGAAACTTTATGGGAAGCTTTATTACCAAGAGGAGATGCGAATATCGTCAGCATGACCCATTCCTAAATTTTTCAAGAGTTAGGCCCTTGACTTTTGGCCTATAGTTCATGTTGCATGATTCTTGTCCGGGCTATTTCTCAGGAACTAATTGCTTGAATTCAACGAAACTTTATGGGAAGCTTTATCACCAAGAGTAGATATGCATATCGTTGGCGTGACCTGGTTCCTCAATTTTTCACAGAGTTATGGCCCATTGACTTTTGGCCTATAGTCATTTGCATGATTCTTGTCCGGGCTATTTCTCAGGAACTAATGGCTTGAATTCAACGAAACTTTATGGGAAGCTTTATTACCAAGAGGAGATACTCATATCGTCGACGTGACCTGGTTCCTCAATTTTTAAGAGAGTTATGGCCCCTACTACCATGTTGTTGACTAATATTCATGTCATTTGCCTACTTTAACAGGAGATATCATTTAAACAAAACCCCACAAAATTCAATATGCTAGTAATGTCAATCATAATCATGTCAGCTAATTGTTGTTTAGGCCATTATACACTATTTCAAATATCCAGTCATATGTCAAGAGTGTTGGTTAACCTCTTTGATATGAGCACACATTGAAATGTATGACTTAATTTTTAGAAGTATAAAAACTTTAAAAAAATCAATGAAAGATCTGATGAGTAACACGTATTATCATATTAAATAGTAAACTGTTACTAAGTCTCCAAATTAGAGTTGGTAAAACATCGCATCTGATGAGGAGAATAGATATGATTTAGGAATGGGGATTTCAACATATCCTCCCACCCATTGACCAAGGCCTTATTTGTAACAATGACGTTCTTCGGGGAGCATCTGTCAGTTCTACTGACTTTCTTGTTACTTCAGAATCCATCAAATTACGGTCCACAAATATACAAGTTTTCTCAATATTGTATCTTCTGAGTCTTGAAAATATGGGCATTACAGATAAAGTCACCAAACTAATTTTATTTGTCACTCAAATTTCAAGGTCAAAAGATCTTCAGTAAAAGGTCATCTTTCCAGTTTCATTCCACTGATATTCTTTATTCGGCGGGGGATATTAATTCAACAAATCATCATATAAGTGGATTTACTATTTACACTTCTGTACTCGCCTTTTCATATGACCCTTTGATATCACTACATAAAGCATAATAATTATTATGGTAGTTTCATTCCTGTGTCCTTAATATTGTTCAGGGAGTATCAATCACTGATATTTTGTTTCTTTCTGCTTGTATTTACATCTAATGCTTAATTTGAACTCTAAGTGTATGACGATCACAATATTCATTATTCTGTGTTTAGTGGAGACCATGACAAGAAGTGTGAGCCTTACACTAATTGGATCAAGAAATTCTGATTTTCAACAAGCTGAAGAGAAAATCAGGAAATTGGCAGAGGAAATCAAGCTCAAGGTAATGGATTGAAGAGATTTCCTTAGCATGTATGATACTAAACCAGTGTTGGCAGTAGGCAGGTATCCAAATGTATACAGGCAAACCAGTAGTTCATTAAGTAAAGGCGATGGTTTGCTCCCGTTTGCCAATGGTTGGGATAGGGTACCCTGCTTACATTCTTTATGCAGCAATAAAAAAGTGTTCAGCCACTCACGGTTAGCGACTGTTTGGTTCATTGAACAAAGGGTTGTGTTGGCAGTAGGCATGTAGCACAGAGTATTGAGGTAAACCAGTTGGCAGGTAGTTATATGTATGCAGGTAAAGTGCAGTAGGCAGGTAATAGGCAATAACAGCCCAGTGTATGCAGGTGAACTAGTGTTAGCAGTAGGCAGGTAGTTAAATGTATGCAGGTAGAGTGCAGTAGGCAGGTAACAGGCAATAGAAGCCCAGTGTATGCAGATGAACCAGTGTTAGCAGTAGGCAGGTAGTTAAATATGTGCAGGTAGAGTGCAGTAGGCAGGTAACAGGCAATAGCAGCTCAGTGTATGCAGGTGAACTAGTGTTTGCAGTAGGCAGGTAGTTAAATATGTGCAGGTAGAGTGCAGTAAGCAGTTAATGTGTTGCAGTAGGCAGGTAGTTAAATATTTACAGGTAAAGTGCAGTAGGCAGGTAACAGGCAATAGCAGCCCAGTGTATGCAGGTGAACTAGTGTTTGCAGTAGGCAGCTAGTAAAATGTTAGCAAGTAAACCAGTTTTTGAAATATCCCACATTTAAAATGCCATTTTAGGTAAATTACCTCATATTCTATTGTTTGTTTAAATTTTAATTGCAGTCTGTCAGTTAATTGCAAACTATTCTCTACTTGTTGCTAATTAGGAAGGATCTGATGACATCACATGAAAGGTTGAGTGAAATTGCCCTTTGATTAGCCAATCAAATTGTCTGCAGCAAACAGATATTCTGATTTTGCAGATATCCCCAAGATAATCCAATTTTTAGATTCAAATTGTTTTGAAACGTGCAATCTTAATGGACAATTCCAATATCATTTTCTTACTAATTTTTATGGCATAATGGTCCACTAGAGATGACCTTTTAGGGGATGTTATCAGATCTTCATTGCACAGAGTATCAGATAAACTGAGCTATTGAGGAGCTAAATTGAGGAGCTGATTTTAATTAGTTTGATTTTAATTGTTTTCATGTTTTATAGATATCACTTTGGTAAAAAAATATTTTTCTTATTTTTTATTACTTAATAATATGATAAATCTTATTCTAGTTGTATTAAAGTCATATTTTCAATACGTCTTTTTCTCACAATGCATGTTCATTTTTACAGTCATGGGAAAAGAAACGGATGCAGAAGGAGGATGAAAGGAATGTTAAAACATGTGGTAATGTGTTTGTAATTATAATCCTACTATTATAGGAGAAGTGGTCTCAAAAGTCTTTTTTTGTCCTGTGGAGAATTCAGATATCTTAGAATAGAGAGATACAGTTTTCATACTTGGTAGGTAGATACCTTATTGGAAGGGAGAGATTGGGATTGATTTTCAGGATGATAGGGTCAAGATGACACAGTTGCTAAAAATAGGGGATGATATTTATATATAGATACCTTATGGGAAGAAGATTGGGACTGATTTTCAGATAAGTAGGGTCAAGGTCACTCAGGTACTAAAATAGTTTTGCTTGCCTTGGACGACACTAAGTCTTGTAAACTTAGTTTTTGTGTCATTTCATGTGTTTACTGTTTGTATTATCTGTTAAAAAATATTTTCTCGTTGTATCCCCATCTATATGAGCACGCAGTTACTTAATAGACATGAAACATGATGATTCCATGAAAAAATAACAACAATTTTAGATAAATATCATGATGGGCAATAATGCAACTGGTAGAGTTGTCCCCAAGTAGCAGTTGTCCTAGGGGACAATTGCCCAAAGTAGCAGTTGTCCTAGGGGACAATTACCCTAAGTAGCAGTTGTCCTAGGGGACAATTACCCTAAGTAGCAGTTGTCCTAGGGGACAATTACCCTAAGTAGCAGTTGTCCTAGGGGACAATTACCCTAAGTAGCAGTTGTCCTAGGGGACAATTACCCTAAGTAGCAGTTGTCCTAGGGGACAATTACCCTAAGTAGCAGTTGTCCTAGGGGACAATTACCCTAAGTAGCAGTTGTCACAGGGAACAATTCCTGTGAGTTACAGTTGTCCAAGGGACATTTGCCCTAAGTAGCATTTCGCCTAAGGTACAATTGTTACTGAGACTGGAGTTAGCATTTTGTTGTTTATATCCTTTTAAAAAGGATGTTATGCATACTGTTCGTGATCTAGTGTCATGAACATAATAATAAGGGACAAGATGGAGAAGGAAAACACAATGGAGCACCGGTATATACTATTGCAAATAGTAAAAGGGATAAAGTCGAAATTTGTACTTTTCATTCAATGAATCGGGGTGTATTGGTAGTGGGTATTATTCATTCTTTACAGCCATTTATACACTTTTTACAAGATCAAATCTGGTTATGATTAATATTCATAATAGTCATTTTCCTGATTGTTCTTAAGAGTTAACATAAAATGTAGGAATACACTTAGTATTTAGAACATCACGTGATTTTTGCAGATGAAGAAACTAGGAAGGACGAGACAGTTAAAACGAAAGCCAGAGATATTGCAGTTACAATGGAGACTATAAAAGAGGTACTTGACACAACACATCTCAACACTAAGGATCAGAAATGAAGTAGAACATATGAGTAGAGTCATTTATTTATATCAATGTTTTAACCTGAAGTTCCCTTGTATACTTCATTGATGGTCCTCTATTCTCCAGGGTTGCAGCCACCTGAATACTGTGAAATCATTAAATTCGTAGGACACTAATTTTCGTTAATTCGTGAAGGGTTTTATCCACAAACATTTATCCCCACGAAAAGTTGTCTCTTATGTAACCATTATTTAGAACATAGATTGATGAATAAATGTACCCATGAAATTCCGTTAGGTACATAATCAACGAAAATAAATGATTTTGCAGTACCTCAAAACCATTGTTATATTTCAACCCAATTTGTTTAAAATAAAATTTATTAGCTATGTTTTAACAAAAAATATTACAGGACTTGGTGTATTATTCATTTTAACTATTTTAAGCAAACCGTGATTTTAAACAACAGCAAGAATTATCTTTGAAGATGATGAACACCCCCAGATACTCATTTGTCACTGTTACTGTTACCATGTCAGACAGTCTTGAGAAATATAACAAAGGGCTATCAAAAAAAAAAGTTCCACCAAAATCCGACCAAAAGAGGGTGAGAAGAGGGTGAACAAATCTCGTTTACAGACGGACCTACCGATGGACATGACCCTAATGTAGACCCAATGTACTTAATATCGGGTGTTTTAATTAATGTTAACCATGTTTTATACTTATGGCTGCTGATGGAAAATGCTCTACAAAGGAATGCTACAGCTTGTTCTGCTGTCTTAGAGGGAAATCAGCCTCATAACAAGGAGATTGTGACATTGTCAAAAATGTTACTAGTATTTCACCCTTGATTGGTGCTCAGCATGTTTATAAGGGTAGTTCCAGGACTGCTTGTTGCAGTGTCAGGATGGGACTGAGTGTGGAGTCAGTGTGGTAGTTCTATATCTGATTCATGTAGACAAAGTAACCATGTGACTGAAATATCGCCTTTGGGCTTTAACCAAGCAAATAAACAAAAGAATGCTGACTAAATTTTAAAGAATGATTTACTGAAAGAATTTTTCTGTATTCAGTACATGTACTTCTTAGCTCACCTGAGCCTAAATCCTTGATTGTCCATCGACAGCCTGCCGTCCACAATTAGCAACTTCATTTCGTAAGCAGTCTTCTTTAAACTTGGCCACAATGTTTATGGCCATAATCTGTCAGCCAAGTTAAAATAAATGGCTAATATCAGCCCAGAAGATCAGGAGTTTTGTCCAGGTTTCACTTAGCTGTCACTCTAGCATCCATATTTATGAAGAAAAATTCTAATCAAACTTATAATCAATATTAATGACCGTAATATCTATACTGTTTTTACACCCTAGCATCTTTATTTCTAAAGCAGTTGTGGTGATGATGTTTATGGTCATAATCTCTCAGTTGATTTTGATTTTGGCTGAAATAGGCTCAGAATGGCTGAAGATGGCTCTTGAATTATCAAAAAATACTACATTGTATATACTGTAAAATTGTTAATTTTCATTGTCATTAAATTTTGTTGATTGTTATTTTGTGGGTTGATTTATTCTTGGTTCCAGAAATCGTGAGGTCTATAAAAGAGACAAGTTTTCATGGGGATTAAAATTTATGGATAAAACCCACCACAAAAGCAACAAAAATTAAGTGTCCCACAAAAATTTATGATTTCACAGTACTTGTATATAGTTGAGATTAACAGCTACATGTATTTATAAGGAATATTTGTGTAGCATGGTCAAGTTTGAGCTTGACTCAAGATAATTTATGTATGTAAATTGCGTTTTAACAAATGTTCGTGCGTGTCATTCGTATCTGTTTTGTTAGTACTCTTGTCCCTTTGTTTCGTGACACGTTGTGTTAAAGGTCTCGTGCTCAGTGTTACGTATAGTCCCGTGGTGAGAGAAAATCATGAGTGCGTGAGTGAAAACAAGTTGTTATGACGTGAATGAATGATTTTCTATTTGATTGGTCAGCCCAGCCCTTTTCTCACCATAACAAGATTTGGCGCGAATAATTTTACCTATATATAATTTCCTTCTAACATTTATTTTATTTCGGATCGCTGAGCGGGACGCTAGTTCCATTGGAAACTGCTTAATTGGTCATCAATATAAGAGATTGACTTTATATTGTTTGTTTGTTCAGTTAGAATTGTCCTTACCTTTGGACATTGCATATATATTTATACTTTGGCAGTAGACGCGTCTGGTAAGACTTTTATACAATATCATTGCTGAATATGTTTAATTTGAGTTACTCGCTTGGTATGCGCTGAATTGTAATAATGTCGTAATTGTGAACTGTTTAATATGTCCATTAGTTTTATTTGTATTATAATATTGTCATTTATGTTCTAGGTTTTTATTATGTGTGCACTACATTGGTGCATCCAATAAATGGACGACATCTAACTATGGATTGTTGTTTCTGAACCCCGACTACATTTGTAATTCTTGTTTTTCTTAAAAACATAATTTGAATATTAAATACTCTTTATTTTAAAATCTTGTTTCAATATATTATTGCTTTTGTTTCAGCAATACCAAGCAGAACAAAACTCACAAGGGAACAAAAGAAATCAAACGCCAACAGGTATTCTTTATTCGATTTTATTCCTTCAAAACATTTAAGTTTGAGGACATAGGAGGACTTACATCAGTCAGTTGTATCATAGTTTTTAAATTACTAAATCATGAGTTGAATTGAGTTTTTGAAGTGTTTACCCTTTAACAGGGGGGTTGTGAGTTCAACCTCTGGCTGTGACATACCAAAGTCATAAAAAATATCCTTACCATAACTCAAAAGGTTAAAGTTTTCAAGATGAAACTTCATATGTGGGTAGATCTCATTGAGGGGAATTGCAGTGACCAAGAACTGTTATCCTCATTTTAAAATCCCTGTGACAAAGCGGCATGCAAGGGGTATTAGCGCTATGACAATGGCAGATCTAGTTAAATATAGAATATGGTATCCAAATAGCAGATGCTTACATTATCAAGTGTCATGTTCAGCAACATGGTGTCTTCACCAGTTCAGCCTGTGAAGTGAGCACGTGGATGAAGAGTGATTGTGATCAGTCATATGATGGCACAAAAAAGTAAAAATTCTAAATATAAGTTTGTAATTTTAAATCTAGTTTTAATACGGTTTGTAATGCTATTGTCTTTGATGTGGAAAATTACCCATTTTTCATACAATCATGGAATGTTGCATTGGGGTATCACGAGTGTGTAAGATGGGTATTGATAGACGAAATACAAATAGATAGTTAATAATCAAATTCTTAGTCATTGACCATCTGTGTACGAGCTGCTGAACTTATTTTAAAAATAAATGAGCGTTTTTTAAAATCTGAATGGTTAAAAATTATTTCAAAGATACTGTGAATGTTGGTACATAACTGATACAACCCATGTTTTCTGTTTCTGTACCTTAGCAACATGCACATGTGCCAACCAATTAAATGGAGAATGAACTTTATATGACAATACCATTTATAGACCATGTAATCTTGAACTTTGAATATTTCAGTTCAACTATTTCAGAATTATTTTTAAATGAAAAAACTACTTGTTTTAAGCATTATCCTTTTATGATCATTTATTAGCTCGACTATTCGAAGAATATGAGAGCTATTGTAGTCACCCTGGCGTCGGCGTTGGCGTTGCGGCTTTGGGTTAAAGTTTTGCGTGCAAGTTACTATCAACCTTATATCTCAAAAACCATTTATGGTATTGACTTGAAAGTTTATAAATATGTTCAGGGGCATCATACAACCAAGGTAGATAACTCTTGATGGAATATATTACAAATTATGGCCCCTTTTTAACTTAGAAATTTTGGTTAAAGTTTTGCATGCAAGATACTCTCATGCTTATATCTCAGTATCAAGCATGGGATTGATTTGAAATATCTTTGATATGTTTAAGAGTATCATCCTATCAAGGTAGATAAATTTTGATGGAATATATTACAAGTTATGGCCCCTTTTTTAACTTAGAAATTTTGGTTAAAGTTTTGCATGCAAGGTACTTTCATGCTTATATCTCAGAGTCCAGGTATGGAATTGATTTGAAACATCTTTATAATATGTTTAGGGTTATCATACTATAAAGGAAGATAACACTTGATGGAATAAATTAAAAATTATGACCCCCTTTTAACTTAGAATTTTGGTTAAATTTTTGCATTCAAGCTACTATCCAGCTTATATCTCAGAAATTGCTTGTGGAATTGACTAGAAAGTTAAGGAGTGTCTTCGGGGGCATCAGAAAACATGAGGATAACTTTTGGACTGATGCAAATTATGACCCTTTTCTAACTTGGATTTTTGGTTAAAGTTTTGCATGCACAGTGTTATTGTGCTTATGTCTCATTAACTAGGCATGGGATTGATTTTAGACATCATAAATATATTAAGGGGTATCAGACTATCAAGGTATATCATTTTTGACTATTATTATGTATAGGGAATGTGAAGGGCAAGAATTTAAATAGATTTCATTTGATTTACCAACAAGTATTTTGAATAGTCGAGCGTGCTGTCCTCTGACAGCTCTTGTATTTGTTCATGATTTAAAGTATTCTACTCAATTACCTAAATATGCACACTTTTCATGAGGAAGACACATATTATTATGATACAACAAATGTCTGGTAAATTCATTCAAAATATTACATAACACAGTCATAGGATGTGCTTCACTGTACGTAACATGTACGTGACTTATAAGGAGGAAGGTGAATGGGGTGTTAACTTTAGAATCTGTTTTATATGTAGTATTTCTTTTAGGAAAATTTGTCCCCCACCCCCTACTAACAAGGCATTCAATTGGTATTGTTTATTAGTTTATTAGTTTATTTTGTTTTACTACAGGTGCAGCTAAAGAGGATGAAAGAAAAGATAGGTAAGTGCATGTCTAGTGGACATGATACAAAGTGGCAGAATCTGCATTTTTTATAATTACTCATCTCAGACTTGTCTTATACTTGTAGAAGTTGTGTCTCTGTAACTGTTTCACCCAATAAAAGAAGGCTAAGGTAAATGATTGACCAAAAATTTCCATTTTATATAAGACACTTTTACAATTTATGCTAATTCCTTTCTGTGCTTCCTGGTTTGTACCAATATATTGTATCAAACAAATCTTGGCCCTGATATGGGTTCAAACCCATCACCTTCACATCCAGAACTCAGCTTTATGCTACTGACAAAAGTGCCTTAGATCTTGTTAGACCCTGCAATTTTCACTTAAACTAAAATATATTGCATTTTTAGCTCACCAGAGCAAAATTTGCTCAGGGTGTGCTGTTGGGATCATCCTTTGTCCGTCGTCAGCAATTTTCTTTAAAAGACATCTCCTCTTTTGGCATGTATGGTCACTTCATGGCTTTCTACCATTATGGCTGAAATAAAGATGATCTGTTGAAAAATGAGGTTCCTTGGGGGTCAGCTAGTTTCCTTTTATACTCTATATAGAAAATTTCAAAATCCTTCTCATCTAGAACCTAATGTTCAGGATAAATTAATTGTTTTGCATTAATGATAACTTCAAGGTTTCATACTATAATGGCATGTAATCATTTGATCCTTTGAAAATTGAGGTCTCCAGATGATTGACTAACTTAAAAATTCTTTTTATCTGAAACTTGAATCTGGTTGCTGCTTGAAGAAACCAGGCAAAATCAAGTGACTTGAATGGATTTAAATAAGCTGATGTACAAATGTACTCTGGTGAGCTATGTAGGGACAAATGGCCCTCTTGTTAGCAATTAAAGAAACAAAAGAAAAGTGAATAAAACAAATTGTTCATTATAATTGAAATAAACTTTAAACCTTTTTTACTTCAAAATTTCCCTTTTCAATTTTCAAAGAAAGAAAATTTCAGAAGAAGAAAGGTCCTGATTAAAGAAGGAGAAATAAGGTGGCTGTAATACATGTAAGTGGAATGGAACAATATGAGTTGTTAATCTGTGATATTAAGGAGAGCATATTATTTTTGTCTTTACAGAGATGAAGATCAGTTTACTCCAGAGACTTACTTGATTATCACAAAACCAGTGCCAGTGGGAAAGATTAAGACGGAACTTGATAAACTTTGTAAATCTATTAAAATTATAGATGGCCCACGTATACAGGGGATCTTACTCATCTGTCAAAATGAGGAAGGTAATAAAAGTACAGTTTTTAGCTCGACTATTTGAAGAATATGAGGGCTATTGTAGTCACCCTTGCGTTGGCATCGGCGTTGCAGCTTTTGGATAAAGTTTTGCATGCAAGTTACTATCAGCCTTATATTTCAATAACCATTTATAATATTGACTTGAAATTTTATAAATATGTTCAGGGGCATCAGAGAACCAAGATAGATAACTCTTGACTGAATTTAATATAAATTATGGCTCCTTTTAAATTTAGAAATTTTGGTCAAAGTTTTGCATGCAATAGAAAATCTGGTTAAAGTTTTGCGTGCAAGCTACTATCCAGCTTGTATCTCAATGACCATTCATGGTATTGACTTGAAAGTTTATGAATATGTTAAGGGGCATCAGACAACCAAGGTAGATAACTCTTGATGGAATATATTACAAATTATGGCCCCTTTTGAACTTAGAAATTTTGGTTTAAGTTTTGCATGCAGGAACTTTCATGCTTATATCTCAGTATCCAGTGATGCGATTGATTTGAAACATCTTTAATAAGTTTAGGGGTATCATACTATTAAGGTAGATAACTCTTGATGAGATATTATAGTCCCAATGTAGAACCATCCCAAAACTTACTTAGTATCTCATCTTGTAAGTCAAATTTAATTATAGCTGATATCAGACAATATGTTCTGGAATTATTTAAAAAATGCCAGATTTCACTTTGTTTACATTCATTTTAGCAACCACATTTATCATGTGCACTTTAACAGACTTGGAAACAATCTTAGTGGCAATGATGATTATGGCTGATATCAGACTGATAGGTCAGGAGTTATGGTCCTTGAAATAGTAAACATTTATTCACCCTGCTCCTTAATATGTTAATTTACTCTATCGTCTTCAGATAGAAGTTGCTGTTGATGAAACTATGAGATAAAATGCTAATGACTTTGTTTGATTATGGCTGATATCATTCCATGAATTCAGAGTTATTACCCTTGAATGTTAAAAAAATGTATTCAGTTTCTAGATTCTGCACTTTTCAAACAATCTTGATTAAGCAGAGACAATGTATCATAATCTCTTTGCTTATGTGAATTATTCCTCAGTAGCATCAGGTCAAGTGGATGACTTTCAATGCAAAATCTGCTACTAAATTTTTGGGTTTTTGCATCGCAGTGTGAAAACCCTTTGTTCTTGTTCTGTTTCTTTTTTCTTTTTTTTCTAACCCTTTTTTGTGAACGGCATAGCTCCGAGGTGAGAAAAGCCACATCTATGAAACTTTTATCAGTAATAACCACGTATTTGAAGATGATCCTAACGTCGAGAAAATTTTCATTTTTGTTTTGATTTTGCCGCCAGGGGGCGTTTTATATGAAAATGTTTAATAAGCAATATCTCAATTATTTGAGGTCCGATTCAAATGCGGTTTTTTGCATAATGTTCCTTGTAAATAGCCCAATAAAATATGATAGGTTCCAAAAATTTGCGTATATAAAACTTTTGTGCTACAGGAGGTTGAATGTTCGAATCTCACAAAAACTGTGATATAAGGGTAGGTCTACGAAAAACCTACCCATTTTTATCGGCACAAAATAGCTCTAATCAAAAAATAATTTATAGAGAGAATATGAACAAAAGTTTTAGTTCGTGAATAGATCTTTCCAGTGGTGTTTAGTTTTTGAAGATCCAACTTCATTTGGTCTTTTGACGGTACTCCAAAGTTTGATCCTTTATCGAAAAAAACGTAAATCAGTTTGTTAGATCAAAATTGGGACATCTAAGAACAGATCAGATAATTCAACCAATGCATATTGCATACTAAATTGAGCTATTTTGTTCATTTCTAGGTACCCAATGGAAGAAATATTCATCAATATTCTCATTTTACCGCTAGGGGGCTCTATTATCAAATCACTTTTTTGGTGATACCTAAAAAAGTTGAAGTCTGATTTTAATGCAATTTTCAGCGTTTTGTTTCTTGTTGAGAGCACCAAAGAATATGATTGTTTTCAAAGTATCAGGTAGTGAAACTATTTTCGCTACAAGAGGTTGAATGTTCGAACCTCTTAAAAAGTGGAAATAGGATAAGGTCTATGAGAAACCTGTTCAATATTATTTTAGATAAGATAGATGAATTATATTTGCATTATTTAATTTGCTAAACATATATACAGAGAATATTTCGGTAAGCGAGTTAAGGGTATGTATTGTTTGTCAACAGCATGCGGCAAACTTCACTAATTGGATGAATTACAATTTCAAAAACATGAGTTTTTAGTGTGTGTGTGTGTGTGTGTGTGTGTGTGTTCAAGCTTCATCATTTTCTCCACTGGTTGTGTAGTTTTCTTCAGCTCAAAATAGATCCAAATCTAAAATATTTTGTGGAGAGTATATGAACAAAAAATTAGTACGTGAAAAGATCTTTGTAGTTGTGTTTAGATTTTGAAGATCGGACTTCATTTGGCAGCAGTACAAAGTTTGGTCTTTTATCGAAAAATCGTAAATAAATTTTAGTTCAAACTTGCGATTTCTTGCGTGTTCATTCTCTAAGCAATCACTTTTAAACTTAACCACAGTGTTCTTTCCTAAATTCGGGCAAGAAGGTTAACAAATGTTATCAGCCTATTATATAATGAGTTTTTCCCCATGAATATTAAAAAAAAGAAGACAAAAAATATCGCACTTCATTTCTTATCTTCAAACTTTATATTTTCATTTTTTAACACACTCGTTCGATAAAATTCGATTAAGGCTGTTATAATCAAATAAGGTCAAGAGATATCCCTTTGTAATATAGTACACGATTGTTTTGTATCTTCTTTTTCCAAACTTTCTGACAACATATTTCTTTTTTATATGTTAATAATTTTCAGATGAAGTTAATATCAATCAATTATGTCTGCAGTTGAAACCAGTACTCTTACTAGTAAAGTTAAAAGCGAAAACCGAGAAGCCGGTTTGTGGTTCTAGTTTTAAATGATCTTTTAAACTAAAAGTAGTGCCTGGAATCAAGTAGAAACATTTTACATGTACATTCCGCATATTTAAACTATCTGTTTTGTTGATTCATGGACACCATTCAGTTCGATTTTTTTTCTTTTAGATGCCATTAAGCTCATTAGAAAGAAGAAGAAAACTTTTGAAGTCCAACAACTGAAGAAAACCGTGAGTATTTTAGATAATCCATGTGATAGTTACAGAGACATAGATAACCACTTTGTTTCCATTCTGTAACTCCTACATGCATGAATGGACTTTAATGTAACCTGGTAGAAATGTTCACTATATTGAGTCGATGTGTCGTGATTAAGATCTGAGTTCGTATTTCAAAGGTCAAGGTCACAATCAGGGGTCAAAGGTCAAAAAGGGGAATTTTTTTTTTGTTGTGTCTCCGTTATTGACTGATTTTAAAATAACTTAAAACAAATCTTTTTCTAGAGAAGATAATGTGTTGTGCGCAAGATCCAGGTCTATAGCTCAAAAGTTATGGTTAAAATCACAGGTCAAAGGTTGAAAAGTGTCACTTTCTTCTGAGCCTGGGCATTAATGTTGTTTAACATAAAACAACTTTGAAATAACATAGCACAAAAGGCTTCCAGATATGTGGCACATGCAAGATCCATGTCTGTAGCCTTAAAGTGTTCTAGCTACAGTTAGTCAAAAAGAAAAATGGTCCTGCCATACACATGGCCCAGGTTTTAATACTGATGATATTCTTTGGGGACAGTGACTGTGACAGGTCTTGTTTGGTTATAGCCGTCCAAAGTTAAGTTTGGGCGGCTATATGGGAGCCTCAGTGTCAGTCGGTTGGTCTACTGGTCGGTCTGTAGCTTTTTTTTGTCCAAGATATTTCTCACTAACTACTGGATGGATTTCAAACAAACTACATAGGAAGTTTTGCTAGCATATTTTACTGTTGTTACGGTTGAATGACTTTTCTCTGAGTTAAGGCTCTTTGATGATTTCTTGAGTTTTTTTTTGTCTGCACTATTTCTCCATTACTACAGGATTGATTTCAATGAAACTACATAGGAAATTTCACTAGTAAGCGCAGATGTTCATATTGTACAGTTGCTACGGTTGAATGATTTTATGGCCCTTGAATTAATTTTCTTGAGCTTTCTTTGTCCTTGCTATTTTTCAATTACTACAGGAAGGATATCAAAATTACTATCTTCTTGATCTTACTTGTCTGCACTTATGCTTAAGCACAGATGTACATGTACATAATTATACAGTTACTATTGTTAAATGATTTTTTTAATAATTTATGACAATTTGTAGAATTTTCTCCTGTACTATTTCTCAGAGCAATTTTTGATACACATGTTTATCCTAATAAAATAAAGGCCAAGTTTGATTTTGGGCAAAATCCGTAAATTTTAAACTCAGTTATTGCCCCTTTTTGACTTACAATTTTCAAAAACACCTATTCAGAGGGATAACTCCTTAATGAGTTGACAGATTTAAATAATTTTTGGTACACCTGTCTATCCTAATAAAACAAAGGTCAAGTTTGATTTTGGGCAAAATCAGTAAATTTTCAACTCAGTTATGGCCCTTTATGACTTAGAATTTGCAGAAAACATCTTTGTCTGCGAGATAATTCCCAAACCTATTGACAGATTTAAATAGTTTTTGGTACACATGTCTATCCTAATAAAACATGTCGGCAGATTTAAATTGTCTTTGTTATACTTGTTTAACTCAATAAAATAAAGGTCAAGTTCGAAAGTGGGCAAAATCCATAAATTTTCAACACAGTTATGGCCCCTTTTCAACTTAGAATTTGCACACAAAAAAACACTTTGGCTGTGCAATAACTCCCAAACAGGTTGACATATTTGAGGAATGTTTGTCCCTCATGTTTATCATAATAAGATGGAAGACTTGATAGATTCTTAGCAAAATCCATAATTTTTTTACACAATTATGGCTACTTTTCAACTTAGACTTTGGAAAAAAACAACAACCTTGTTTGCCCTAGCTTTTGGCAATGATGATGTTCTCCAGTTTCTAATTTGTTTACCTTGTGACTTTGGATTGCTGTAGATGTGAAAATAAAAGATTGAAAATTTATGGTTTGGGCAGTTTCTTCAATTATGTAGTGTGTGTGTGTAAAAGTGCATATGCACATACCAGAGGAGTCCAACATTGAGAATGATATGACAATAGAGACAAAATAGTTAAGTTGAAAAATCAAATTTTTAGCTTTAGGAAAAGAAGAAACTGAAAGGGGTATTGAATGGTTTAATTTCAGCGACTTTTTAGCTCTCTGGGAAAGTGTTCTGCTTGGGGAGATTTGTTGTCTTCTGGCAACTTTTTGTTAAGTATTGCTTTGCCTTTTACTGCAAAAGTTTAGATTTATTGACATGCACTAAAGAAGTCAAGCATGCTGTCTGAAGGACAGTTCTTGTTTTCCAACACCTGCCACAGTTTAAAATTTCTTTACATATGCATATTAGCATATATGAGGGTACATCAATGATTTTGTTAACCGATTCTGTAATGTGAAAACAAATAAACCAAAATCACACCTTTAAAAAGACTCCTATTTGTAAGTAACAACCATTGCCTGATTTGCATTCACTGACTCATAATTCAAGGAGTGATTATCAGATTATTATATAGGAATGTACAGTCAAACCTGCTCGATGGGCCATCTTATATGCATGCCATCTGCCAAAGTGCGCCACTTTTGAACATTTTTAATAGAAATTACTACACAATTGCCTCTTAAAAGATGGCCATCTGCTCAACACCATCACTGGCCACCGATTTTAGTCCCAAATAACCCTGTAAAAGACAGTCAGTTAACATGGTGGCTGCCATTGTGCATGTTCATTTTCTGTACCATACTGTTTCACAGAAAATGGCGACATTACACGGAAAAATATGCCATTCATACAAAATGTATTTGTTATAAATGAGAAAAAATAAGATTGATCCGTTTTGAAAATTATTACCAGAATGTATGCATTTATAATGGTAGCTACGTGTAATTACTCATGTTTAACAAACTGTCATCTTTTGCTGTTCACATACTACATTTATACTTCAGTTCATGCTGAGTAATGCCAGTTCACACTTTCCTAAACTCGATAATTATTGTACTCGCCAAAGCATTTGACCACCATG
>CM037779.1:3136034-3186034 GCA_021229015.1 Solen grandis
TAAAATTGGATAAATTCAAGGTATGAGTGACTGAAAAGTTTGAGTTAGTAACGGAAGGTTGAGAGTTCGAACCTCGCAAAAAACTGCAGATGAGGGTAGGTCTACGAAAAACCTATCCATTTTTGTTAGACATCAGATAGAAGAATTCTGTTTGCTGCAAATTATTTACAAGACATATATGCAAAAATATATGAGGTGGCGAAATTAATAAATGCATGGTTTTTCCTCTAGAAACGGTCAAACTTCACTAAATTTTAGGAAAAATTAAAATTTCATAAACATGTTTTTTGTCGCTCCTGACTTTATTTTTAGTTCATTCTTCATGATATTTTCACAAGTTATGTATTGTTATGTTTGAAAGGGCCTCACAATTAAAAAGTTAAAAAATAAATGAAAAGGTCAAGGTCATATTACGATTATTGTGTTTTTATTCGGCCCCAAAGAGCTCCAAAACTACAAATATTTCAATGAGAGTATATGAACAAAAGTTTTAGTTCTTCAAGAGCTCTTTCCAGTGATGTTAAGTTTTTGAAGATCGGGGTTGAATTGGTTGAGTTATGGCAGAAAGGCGAAAAGTGTACTTTTAACGAAATTGAAACGCTGTAGTTTCATGAACTTTGAGTCAAAAATTATGATTTCTTCAGGATTAAGACACTGAAAAGTGAAGTGATGTATACTGCAAGGAATATTTGTTTGGTCACGTGATTATGACGTCATGCATATTTAAGCAAGAATTATTAAAAAAATCATATAAAATCGGCAAGTTGACGTATGAAGTTGAAATTTGCAGGAATGCCGTAGCCTACGGTGTGCAAAATGTCCTGAAAAATTCAGATGATTCCTTCAACAAACATGGCAGATATTCATGTTTTTCGGATAAGGGCTTGTACACGAAAATCTAGCAAGTTGAAGTAAGAAAAGAAGGCGGTTATTGGGTTGGTTACCCTCTATCCGGACGTTCCTACGCAGGAAATAGTGCCCGTGTTGAAAGGTGAATTGCGATGCGTATTTGAGAGAATGAGGTGCATTTTAGGATGCAATTGTGTACACCAGGACCGATAAGCATATTGCCTTTGTCATTACGGCTTTCTCCAAACATTTATTATTAGGTTTTCGCACCTCGCAGTGCGAAAACCTATTGTTCTTCTTCTGTTTTATTTTTTTTTTTTTTTATTAGGTTTTCGCACCTCGCAGTGCGAAAACCTATTGTTCTTCTTCTGTTTTATTTTTTTTTTAGGTTTTCGCATCGCTTGCGAAAACCTATTGTTCTTCTTCTGTTTTATTTTTTTTTTTATTTTTATTATTATTTTTCTAACCTTTTTTTGTGAACGGCATATCACCATGATAGAAAAAAGTCACATTTCTGATTTTTTTACCACTTTTGTCCTAAGATCTGAATTTGATCCTCACGTTGAGAAATTTTTCATTTTTGTCTTAGTTTTGCCGCTAGGTGGCGTTTTGTAAAAATGACTAAGGGCTAATAACTCTGTTATTTGAGGTCCGATTCAAATGCGGTTTTTTGTATTGTGTTCCTTGTCAGAAACTTAATAAAATATGATACGTTTCAATTATTTGCGTATATAAAACTTTCGTGCTACAGGATGTTGAAAGTTCAAATCTCGAAAAAAACGATGAAATAAAGGTAGGTCTACGAAAAACTTGCCCATTTTTTTCAGAGATGAGATAGGAGAATTTTGTTTGTTGCATATGATTCTCAAGACAAATACGCACAAAATATATGGTGTGGCGATTTTGAGAAATGCATGGTTTGTCAACAGTATGCGGTCAAACTTTACCAATATTTTCGAAAAATCAACATTTTAAAAGCATGACTTTTACGGTTATTTGCAGTTCCTGACTTTATTTTTTATTCAATCTTCATCATTTTTTCACTGTTAATGCATTTTTATAAAACAAATAAAATTATAGAAAAAAAATCACACATAATATGCAAAGGTCAAGGTCATATACCAATTATTATTATTTATATCGGCATAAAATAGCTCCAAATCTAAAAATATTTTATAGAAAGTATATGAACAAAAGTTTTAGTCTGTGAAGAGATCTTTCCATTGGTGTTTAGTTTTTGAAGATCGGACTTCATTTGATCAAATGACCACAGTCCAAAGTTTGATCCTTTTATCAAACAATTGTAAATCCGTATGTTTCCTCTTTTTTGCTGCTCCTGACTTTAATTTTTGTTTAATCTTCATCATTATTTCACTGTTTATGCATTTTTATAAAGCAAATAAAATCATAGAAAAAAATTCAAGCATAGTATGCAAAGGTCAAGGTCATATACCAATTTTTATTATTATTATCGGCATAAAATAGCTCCAAATCTAAAAATATTTTATAGAAAGTATATGAACAAAAGTTTTAGTCTGTGAAGAGGTCTTTCCATTGGTGTTTAGTTTTTGAAAATCGAACTTCATTTGATCAAATGACCACAGTCCAAAGTTTGATCCTCTTATCAAACAATTGTATATCCACATGTTTCCTCTTTTTCGCTGCTCCTGACTTTATTTTTTGTTCAATCTTCATCATTATTTCACTATTTATGCATTTTTATAAAACAAATAAAATCATAGAAAAAAATCAAGCATAATTTGCAAAGGTCAAGGTCATATACCAATTATTATTATTTATATCGGCATAAAATAGCTCCAAATCTAAAACTATTTTATAGAAAGTATATGAACAAAAGTTTTCGTTTGTGAAGAGGTCTTTCCATTGGTGTTTAGTTTTTGAAGATCGGACTTCATTTGATCAAATGACCACAGTCCAAAGTTTGATCCTTTTATCAAACAATTGTAAATCCATATGTTGCTTCTTTTTTGCAGCTCCTGACTTTATTTTTGTTCAATCTTCATCATTTTTTCACTGTTTATGCATTTAAATAATACAAGTAAACTCATAGTAAATAACGATGAAAATATACAAAGGTCAAGGTCATAATACCGATTATTGTTATTTTTATCGGCACAAAATAGCTTCAAATCTAGAAATATTTTAAAGAAGGTATATGAATAAAAGTTTTAGTTCGTGAAGAGATCGTTCTAATGATGTTTAGTTTTTCTTCATTTGACAATTTACAAAAATATTCGAATAAAGTTAATATCAATCAATTATGTCTGCAGTTGAAACCAGTACTCTTACTAGTCAAATTAAAAGCGAAAACCAAGATGCCGCTTTGCGGTTCTAGTTTATTATTATTTTTCTAACCTTTTTTTGTGAACGGCATATCACCATGATAGAAAAAAGTCACATGTATGAAATTTTAATCAGTTATTAGCACGTATTTGAAAATGATCCTAACGTTGAGAAAATTTTCATTTATGTCTTACTTTTCCCGCCAGGGGGCGTTTTGCATGAAATTTATTAATGGCTAATAACTCACTTATTTGAGGTCCGATTCAAATGCGTTTTTTTGCATTCTGTTCCTTGTTGATAGCCAAATAAAATATGATAGGTTTCGAGGGTACGTGTCGCTGAAAGTATTTGACCTACAGAAGGTTGAAAGTTCGAACCTCTCAAAAAACTGTGCAAATGAGGGTAGGTCTACGAAAAACCTATCCATTTTTGTTAGAGATCAGATAGAAGAATTCTGTTCGCTGCAAATGATTTGCAAGACATATACGCACAAAATATATGGGGTGGCGAATTTAAGAAATGTATGGTTTGTCCTCTGGAAACGGTCAAACTTCACTAAATTTTAGGAAAAGTTAAAGTTTCAAAAACATGTTTTTTATCGCTTCTGACTGTATTTTTTGTTAATTCTTCATGATATTTTCACAAGTTATGTATTGTTATGTCTGAAAGGGGATCACAATTAAAAAGTTAAAAAATAAATGAAAAGGTCAAGGTCATATTACGATTATTGTGTTTTTATTCGGCCCCAAATAGCTCCAAAACTAAAAATATTTCTTTGAGAGTATATGAACAAAAGTTTTAGTTCTTGAATAGCCCTTTCCAGTGACGTTTAGTTTTTGAAGATCGGACTTGATTTGGTCATATTACGGCAGTCCAAAGTTTGATCCTTTTTTTGGAATAATTGTAAATCAGTTTTTATGCTTCAAATTGTGACATATAAGAAATAGAATGTTCGACTAGTGCGACTTGTATACTTGATTGAACTATTTGCTGCATTGCTATGTACCTAATGGTAAAATTTTAATCAATTTTGTTTCTCATTTTGCCGCTAGGGGGCGCTTAGCTTGAAAGCACTCTTCTACTTATAACTCAAAAAGTTAAAGCCTGATCCAAATGCGGTTTATTGCATTATGTTTCTTGTTGATAGCCTAATAAAATATGAAAGTTTTTAGGTATGAGTGGCTGAAACTTTTTGAGCTAGCAACGGAAGGTTGAAAGTTCGAACCTCGCAAAAAACTGTGCAGATGAGTGTATGTGTACGAAAAACCTATCCGTTTTTGTTAGACATCAGATAGAAGAATTCTGTTTGCTGCAAATGATTTGCAAGACATATACGCACAAAATATATGGGGTAGCGAATCTAATAAATGCATGATTTGTCCTCTAGAAACGGTCAAACTTCACTAAATTTTAGGAAAAATCAAAATTTCGAAAAGATGTTTTTTGTCGCTCCTGACTTTATTTTTAGTTCATTCTTCATGATATTTTCACAAGTTATGTATTGTTATGTTTGAAAGGGCCTCACAATTAAAAAGTTAAAATGAAATTTCAAAGGTCAAGGTCATATTACGATTATTGTGTTTTTATTCGGCCCCAAATAGCTCCAAAACTAAAAATATTTTATTGAAAGTATATGAACAAAAGTTTTAGTTCTTGAATAGCCCTTTCCAGTGATGTTTAGTTTTTGAAGATCAGATTTGATTTGGTCATATTATGGCAGTCCAAAGTTTGATCCTATTTAACAATTGTAAATCAGTTTGTATGCTTCAAATTGTGATATATAAAGAATAGAATGTTTGACTAGTGCGACTTGTATGCTTCATTGAACCATTTGCTGCATTTCTAGGTACCTAATAGTAAAATTTTACTCAATTTTGTTTCTCATTTTGCTGCTAGGGGGGCGCTTGGCTTGAAATCACCCTTTATTACTAAAATAATTAAAGTCTGATTTTTATGCAATTTTTTGCATTCTGTTCCTTAGTGACATCAATTTGAAACAACACTAAAAAATTTATGCGATATTTCATGAAAATGATAGTAATTCAATGCAACATTAGTTCGTTATAATGTTAAGTGGCATATCGCATTGTTGCGTGTCATTTTATACTGTTGTGTGTCGTTTGCAATTGTTGTTTATCGAGTACAATTGTCGTATGTCACCATCATAAAGCAACACACAACATATAATGTTGCAGTATCCGAAGTCTGTAAAAAATGTTTTCAAGTTTGCGACTACATTACAGACAGGTAATACTTAAAAGTATTCTTCTTGGTAAAAAGTTTGCTTAAACATTGCGACAAAAATGTTTGAAAGATCACTGTATTCAACAGTATTCAAAAAGCTATTGAACGAAGAAATATGTTTTTCGAAACATGCGACTGGTGATTTGAATGGAATTGCTTTCGTGAAAACTGATGATATCGCGACTACATAACTGACAGGTAATATTCAACAATATTCTTATGGGTAAAAGGTCTGCTTAAACATTGCGACAGAAATGTTTGAAAGATGGCTGTTAACAGTATCAACAAGCAATTGAACGAAGAAATGTTTTTCGAATCATGCGACTCGTGAACTGAATGGAATTGCTTTTGCGAAAACCGATGATATCGCGATTGCGATTCTAGTTAGGTTTTCGCATCGCTGGGCGAAAACCTATTGTTCTTCTTCTGTTTTATTTTTTTTTTTTTTATTTTTATTATTATTTTTCTAACCTTTTTTTGTGAACGGCATATCACCATGATAGAAAAAAGTCACATTTCTGATTTTTTTACCAGTTTTGTCCTAAGATCTGAATTTGATCCTAACGTTGAGAAAATTTTCATTTTTGTCATAGTTTTGCCGCTAGGTGGCGTTTTGTAAAAATGACTAAGGGCTAATAACTCTGTTATTTGAGGTCCGATTCAAATGTGGTTTTTTGCATTGTGTTCCTTGTCAGAAACTTAATAAAATATGATACGTTTCAATTATTTGCGTATATAAAACTTTCGTGCTACAGGAGGTTGAAAGTTCGAATCTCGAAAAAACGAGGAAATAAAGGTAGGTCTACGAAAAAAAGTCCCCATTTTTTTCAGAGATGAGATAGGAGAATTTTGTTTGTTGCATATGATTCGCAAGACATATACGCACAAAATATATGGTGTGGCGATTTTGAGAAATGCATGGTTTGTCCACAGTACGCGGTCAAATATAACCAATATTTTCGAAAAATCAACATTTTAAAAGCATGACTTTTAAGGTTATTTGCAGCTCCTGACTTTATTTTTTATTCAATCTTCATCATTTTTTCACTGTTAATGCATTTTTATAAAACAAATAAAATCATAGAAAAAAAATCACCCATAATATGCAAAGGTCAAGGTCATATACCAATTATTATTATATTTATCGGCATAAAATAGCTCCAAATCTAAAAATATTTTATAGAAAGTATATGAACAAAAGTTTTAGTCTGTGAAGAGATCTTTCCATTGGTGTTTAGCTTTTGAAGATCGGACTTCATTTGATCAAATGACCACAGTCCAAAGTTTGATCCTCTTATCAAACAATTGTATATCCATATGTTTCCTCTTTCTGGCTGCTCCTGACTTTATTTTTTGTTCAATCTTCATCATTATTTCACTGTTTATGCATTTTTATAAAACAAATAAATTCATAGAAAGAAAATCAAGCTGATTTTTTTACCAGTTTTGTCCTATGATCTGAATTTGATCCTAACGTTGAGAAAATTTTCATTTTTGTCTTAGTTTTGCCGCTAGGTGGCGTTTTGTAAAAATGACTAAGGGCTAATAACTCTGTTATTTGAGGTCCGATTCAAATGTGGTTTTTTGCATTGTGTTCCTTGTCAGAAACTTAATAAAATATGATACGTTTCAATTATTTGCGTATATAAAACTTTCGTGCTACAGGAGGTTGAAAGTTCGAATCTCGAAAAAACGAGGAAATAAAGGTAGGTCTACGAAAAAAAGTCCCCATTTTTTTCAGAGATGAGATAGGAGAATTTTGTTTGTTGCATATGATTCGCAAGACATATACGCACAAAATATATGGTGTGGCGATTTTGAGAAATGCATGGTTTGTCCACAGTACGCGGTCAAATATAACCAATATTTTCGAAAAATCAACATTTTAAAAGCATGACTTTTAAGGTTATTTGCAGCTCCTGACTTTATTTTTTATTCAATCTTCATCATTTTTTCACTGTTAATGCATTTTTATAAAACAAATAAAATCATAGAAAAAAAATCACCCATAATATGCAAAGGTCAAGGTCATATACCAATTATTATTATATTTATCGGCATAAAATAGCTCCAAATCTAAAAATATTTTATAGAAAGTATATGAACAAAAGTTTTAGTCTGTGAAGAGATCTTTCCATTGGTGTTTAGCTTTTGAAGATCGGACTTCATTTGATCAAATGACCACAGTCCAAAGTTTGATCCTCTTATCAAACAATTGTATATCCATATGTTTCCTCTTTCTGGCTGCTCCTGACTTTATTTTTTGTTCAATCTTCATCATTATTTCACTGTTTATGCATTTTTATAAAACAAATAAATTCATAGAAAATAATCAAGCATAATATGCAAAGGTCAAGGTCATATACTAATTATTATTATTTTTATCGGCATAAAATATCTCCAAATCTAAAATTATTTTATAAATAGTATATGAACAAAAGTTTTAGTCTGTGAAGAGATCTTTCCATTGGTATTTAGTTTTTGAAGATCGGACTTCATTTGATCAAATGACCACAGTCCAAAGTTTGATCCTCTTATCAAACAATTGTATATCCATATGTTTCCCCTTTTTTGCTGCTCCTGACTCTATTTTTTGTTCAATCTTCATCATTATTTCACTGTTTATGCATCTTTATAAACCAAATAAAATCATAGAATAAAAATCAAGTAAAAAGGAATTTTTTTTTGGAAAAAAAAAAAATTTTATGAAAAAATATGAACAAAAGTTTTAGTCTGTGAAGAGGTCTTTCCATTGGTGTTTAGTTTTTGAAGATCGGACTTCATTTGATCAAATGACCACAGTCCAAAGTTTGATCTTCTTATCAAACAATTGTATATCCATGTTTCCTCTTTTTTGCTGCTCCTGACTTTATTTTTTGTTCAATCTTCATCATTATTTCACTGTTTATGCATTTTTATAAAACAAATAAATTCATAGAAAGAAAATCAAGCTGATTTTTTTACCAGTTTTGTCCTATGATCTGAATTTGATCCTAACGTTGAGAAAATTTTCATTTTTGTCTTAGTTTTGCCGCTAGGTGGCGTTTTGTAAAAATGACTAAGGGCTAATAACTCTGTTATTTGAGGTCCGATTCAAATGTGTTTTTTTTGTATTGTGTTCCTTGTCAGAAACATATGGTGTGGCGATTTTGAGAAATGCATGGTTTGTCCACAGTATGCGGTCAAACTTTACCAATATTTTCGAAAAATCAACATTTTCAAAGCATGACTTTTAAGGTTATTTGCAGCTCCCGACTTACTTTTTAGTTCATTTTCCATGAAGTTTTCACATTTAATGTATAACTATGTTCTTAAGCGTCACATAATAAAAAAGTTAAAAAAGTATTGTAAAGACCAAGGTCATATAAGAATTGTTGTATATCAATTCGGTTGCAAATAGCTTAAAAACTAAAAACAAGTCATAAACAATATATGAACAAAAGATTTAGTTATAGAAGAGTTCTTTCCAATGATGTTTAGATTTTGAAGATCGAACTTGATTTGGTCATTTAACAGCAGTCTGAATTTTTGATCTTTTTCAGGAATAATTGTAAATCAGTATTTTTGCTTCAAATTGTGATTTATAAGAAATATATGATTCAATAGCGCTTTCTTATACTTGATTGAACTATTAACTGCATTTCTAAGTACCTTATGGTAAAATGTTAATAAATTTTGTTTCTCATTTTGACGCTAGGGGACGTTTGGTAAAAGTCACTAGAGGCTAATAACTAGTTATTTGAGGTCCGATTCAAATGCGTTTTTTTTTCATTGTTTCCTTGTCAAAAGCATAATAAAATATGATGTTTCAATAGATTTTGTGAAATGCATGGTTTGTCATCAAGAAACGGTCAAACTTTACTAAAATTTGGGAAATTCAGAATTTCAAAAAGGTTTTTGTCCCTCTTGACTTATTTTTTGTTTAATCTCCATGAATTTTTTGCATTGTATTGTTTTAAAGTGTCTTATTATTAAATAGTTTAAATTAAAATATTGCCTTGGTAAAGCTCAAATACGGTTTATCTATCTTTGCCCTGAATAACTCCAAACTAAAAGTATTTGCTTTTATAGGAACAAAATATTTAAGGTTTCCAATAGCTCTTTCCGGTAATGTTTCGTTTTTGAAAATCCAAAGTTTAACACTTTGTTGATGAATGAATGAAATCTTTTTCACTTACACTGTATATAGGAATAGTAAATAATGATATCTTAATATTTGTTTCGAGTAAATAAGGATTACATGGCGACGAGAAGTGATACCATGAAAATTGTATCATTTTATACAAGTCCAAACATTACAAAAATGGCGCCAAATTACGTCCCCCATATTCTGTAAAATAATATGTATCTTCCGTAACCCGTGATGATAAATCTTTTTCCCTTGTCATATCTTTGTATCTTCCTGGTCCCATAATATAGTATCTCTGTATCATTTTATATTGTGTTTCTGTTTCGCTGGTGTCTTGCAATTGTATATCTGGTATCCAATTTAATTGTATCTCAGGTTCTCTAGTGAACCAAATATTGTATCCCTGGATTTCCCGTGCTCCATAAAGTAATACCTCTGTATGTCCTACGTATCATTATATTGTATAGATGTATCTCAGGCCATGTCTTGAAACCTTGTATCTCTATCAAATATAATATTTCTGTTTTTGTTGCTCCATTGTCCTGAAATATTGTTTTTTGAAATACCATATCTCTGTATCTGCTGCATTTTCAATGTCTGTAAATATTGTATCATCCGTGTCTTGAAATATTTTACCTCTGTATCTCCCCACATTCGGCATTAATGTATCTCTGCATGTTTCAGTTTCAATAATTCTGTATGTTCTATTTCAGGCATCCAAACAGATTGTATTTCTGTATATCACCTATCCCATTTTAGTTGAACGTTGTATATGTCTGGTATCCCGAAATATTTTTCTCTAAATTTTCCACACACCCAGTTATTATAAGTACTGAATGTCAACAATTTGTTTAATTGGGACCTGTATTTTCTTGCAAGGGGTTACACTAACTGTTCTGTGCATATCGATTTTCAAGTAAATATTTCAAGCTTGTCAATTTGCTTTAAAGAATCTCTAGGATGCAAGGAAACAGGGGTTATAATAAAAACATTTTAAAGTCTAAAGTTAAATGCATGTGCACGTTCACCAACTTTACAGTATTTACCATGTTAATCGGGCTACTTGTTCAAGGAAATTAGCAGCGTCACAAGTGGGATTTGATCCCGGGGGCCCTTCAATCACGAAGCGCTCGTCTTACCACTGGACCACTGCTCCCCGCAGAGATAAAAGTGATTCGAGATAGAAACACTATTAAGATAGCTGTCCTGAGATTGATAAGGATGTCTGCAAGTGTTTTGATTTGCGATTTTAGTGTTTACTGTGGCTGACAGTAAATTTCAGTCATATAGCGAAGTCCAGTTTATTACAGCAAGTGTACAGGCATAGGGAGAGAGCATAATGTATTTGGATATTTAAAAAAAATAAAAAAGTGTTCAGTATTGCAAATCGGGATGAAGTGCAATTTATGGAGGTGGTGGAAAATAAGTAAAATAAGCTAACACAGATTGGATCCACTAATGATTTTGAAACTCTAAGGATATGTTGTGCTGATGAAATGTTTAATGAAAGTCTTCCACTTACATATGGGTGTGGTTTCTGAACTATACAGCAGAAATTAAAAAAAAAAAACGATTCTATCCCCAGCAGGAATATACTAAAGTTGTAGAATATGGTACTAGGAAAGTAACTCAAAATACATGTATAAGGGTAGTTTCAGGACTTGTTCACCCAGTGTCAGGATAATATGACTGGTTGTGATTTCATGCCACATGTCTACGGCTTGATACTTCAGTGTGTTATCACTTTTGTGACTTTTTTCTCTTAAGCACATGTGAATCAGGATAGTCTCCAAATAATTGAAATAACCACACTGTCGTTGGGACTTGAATGCTAACTTGATAAATATGTTTTTAATTCTGAATGTATTGTTATGTGGGTTTCTTTTTGTTTTTATTTCTACCATTTCTAGCTCAAGGCCAAAATAAAAAAAAAAAGGATGTCAAAATGGGTAGTTTACAGACATTTTCTTGCATTTGACTACCCTTAGCGAAATGAAATGGCTTGAAACACCATTGAATTACCATTTCTTTTTGCAGAACCAAATGTAGCACAACCCTTGAAGGACCATTTAAACTCTTTATATACTAAATAGTGCAACCATTGAAAAAAACCATTGAAATTTAATCGAAACACCATCGAAACTCCATTGAAATGAGCCGAAATATGCAAATGAGCTCTCCCTAAAAAAATGAAAAATAAATTATTTTCAATGGTATCCAATGAGTGATTTTAATGGAATAAAATGGTTTTTCAATGGTATTTTGGTGGTGTCATTTTACATAAAATAATGGTGAATCAATGATTTAAAATGAAATATCAATAACCTTCAATGGTAATAAATGGAAATTCAATGGTGCCAAATAATACTCATGCACTGAGTATGGTGGACCAGGGGTTTTAAACAGGCAACATGGCTGGATACGAAAATAATTTTTATTCATGTCATCACATATCACATCCGTATCAACAGTCTAAACAATCTTTTTTTAAACAAATTACAGTGACCAACATGGATATTGATTCCCCATGCTTAAGAGTAGTGTCCAGTTTCATCCTTTATCAAATTAATATGTTTTTTGTTTTTCCATAACACACTATAGCCTATGTTCCAAGTTCTGCACAACCTCCTCTTTCTCCACCTATTGAAATAAAAACACTTATAACGTTTTCAAAACTTATTATGCCACCTATTGGATGCCTTAAATTCACTAAGTCCAAGTTCCAAAGCGATTTTCCTTGAATTCACCTAGATCAGTGGTCCTGATGATCCAATGCGCCATGGGTCAGAGATCAGTTTCCACTTTGAAAGAGGAATGTCCAAGTCCTTGTTGACATTCCTGAACATGTGCTGATGTTACGCATAAATTTACATTGAAATTCTGCTCATATTCTGCAAGGACTTCAGCTTTCTTCCTCCCACATGTCTGAAACTAAAATAAAAATAAAAACAAGTAAAATGATTTAAAAGTAAAATAACTAAGAAGCGCAAAGCCTATAGCCTGCCTTTATATTTAAATATTCTAGTGTTTACTCAGATTTGATCATTGATCCTTATTCCCATTCATACCACTATTAATAATAAAGATGAAGTTCTGACTGTGCATGCAAATTTGTAAATCCAAATTTTTCTCATCATTATAAATTCAAAATATTTTTCCATCTTACAATATCAGTTAACTAGGAGGAATTGAGTTCAGCCACAATCAAACTCAGTTGCAATATTAGTATGACAGCTGTAATTTGTAAACTAAGTTTGAGAGATATAGTGCTGTTACACTGCAGCATCACGCCATAGATAGTTGGCATGATACCACTCCCAAGTTGCATTATCCCCAACACCGCGACAACCGCGTCTGGGACCTATTCTAATATGCTGAGCACCAAACATGGGAGATACAGTGCCATTTTTCTTTTACAACTTTCATACATTGCTGCTAGGGACAGGAACCCAAGGCTTCCAGTTCCGGAGGCAGACACCCTTACTGGGGACGGTGTTATGTAAGGTAAACTGCCTGTCTGATTAACTACCATGAAAAAGGTAAAGGCAGTAGCATTGTGGATGTCTCAAGTTGTTCTTTGATATGCGACACTTCAGTTTTCAAGGATCTTAGAAACTTTTTTTTCTCTCAAAAAATGTATTCATTTCTAATAAGAATCTATTTACCCATAATCCAAAGTCTGCGTTGTTTACAAAGTGTATCAGAGATGGCATCATCCTTGTTGAAAACATGGTTGGACATGTTGGTACACTAAGGCTGTTTCAGCTGAAATAAAAACAAAAAAGGTGTGTTAAATCAGAGTTCATTTTATTACTGCAATGACAAAAATGGACATAATATAGCTGAATTTTATACAGCATTCAATGTTAAAAATTCCAAGTCACTGCCAGCAGTTGGTCATGAACAAATATTCCAACAGATATTCTTATATATCTAAAGGAGTAAATATATCTAAAGGAGTAAAACAATGTTTTTTTCCTTAAATTTTTATAGATCTACATGTAAGATAATCAAGCGATGATTTAGTGTAAACCAAAATGAGTTTTATTGCGGATCGCACATTTGTTAACAGATTTATTGTATATACATTATACAATGATTTTTCACCAGGCCTTCCTTTTTTTAAATTAAGTACGATGCTAACCGTGGACGATATGACCTCCGATCGATTCTTTTCTTTTTAAAATTTCATGAAAGGTTAATTTGCACATATTGAACACAAATATATATATTCTGGAAAAAGCAAATAACTTAACATTGTAGGCGATTGTGTTACACATTATTTTTTATGGATAAATGGAAAGTAATTTCATTACAAACATAATTTATACTCATAACTATAGTGAATATTCTTACCTTTGTCATAAAATGGATGTCATCTGCGAAAATATTGCGAATCAATAACGTTATCACCTATTGTTTACACTGTTTGTTGTTTGTCGTTCTTTTCAAAATGGCGGAATGATGCAACGCTGCGTTATTTTCGGTTTTCAAATTTAAAAGAGGGAAAGTTAAGATCAGTTACGAAACAAAAACTGGGTTTCGAAATAAAGTGTAAAGAGAGGGTTTTCCAAAATAAAATACAAAATATAAGTAAAAATCATTGATCTACGTAGAAATTAGCGTCAACTTTTCGGCACTACTTTTCCTCGTAGGATTGTCCTACAACCTTGAAACAACTTCCGAACTTTTATTCGGGGCGCGGTAAATTCGAACGAAACCCATTCGTAACCTTTTTTCGGTGCGTAACCACAGTGATTTAACCTTAAATGTAGCTTCGTGGTAACCGTTTTCAGAAAAAAAAGTGAATTAACAAAGACTTAATTTAAATCCACAGAATAAGGGGTCTTAGAAATAATTAGATCTTATAGTTTTTGTTTCAATGTTATACGACATACTCAATAAGCTTTCAATTTAATCCTATTTTGTATCTCATATTTATGAATGCTTGTGATTGCTCTGTTGTATTTATTAATAAAAATGATTTATCAATATCAAGAATAGTTATGCAAAATCATGGGCACATTTGGCTCTGACAAATTAATTATTACAGAGTTATGACCCTTTTAATTTTTGACAAAATCTTGTCTGCACTTTAATTATTTCAAAAACTTCTGGCTTGCATAGGAACAAACTTCACAATATTGATCAGTATCAGAAGTACCTCTTTTTGTGATTTTCCTGATTATTTAAGTTAGAATTATAAAGCAGGTATGCAATAAACCATGCAAGCAACCACATTCTTTTTGTCCCTTTTTTTCTTCTGTCATAGAGCACTTACATGTACATTTAACAGGTAAGTTAGGTGCTGTAACAATAAAAAAGTATTGACTTTTATGCCAAATTGTGATATTGTGAATCATTACAAAATGTCCATAAAAGCTTTTTGCTTTGAAAGCTTATTTCCCACAAAACAACCATTATGTTCCTTTCATCTGAATACTGTGTATCCTTTCTGCTATAGGTACATTTTATCAACAACAAAATGAAGACAATTGATGCAAGTGGGCTAAGTTTATCCAGAAATAGTAAACTATGTTTTTTCAATAGAAAACGATGGATCAAAATGATGAGAAAATATATCAACAATGGTAAAACAATCTTTAATAATGAAAATCAATGGTGCACATTGATGGAAATACACTAACAGTATTCTGTAATAAAAAAAATTTTAAAATTTAAAAAAAATTTTTTGCAATGGAAAAAAATGGTGTTTTAATGAAAAACAGTTACTTGAACCATTGATTCCAATAATTGTTTTTCATTTTCTCTTAAAAATGGTGTTTTAATGAAGAAAAAACATTAAAATCAGCCCAGAAAAATGGTATTTCAATGATTTATCTGAATAAAATGGTGTTTCAAGGGTGTTTTAATGGAGTTTCAATGCTTTTTTTACCATTTCATTTCGCTAAGGGTATAAACTGGTATTCATAACTTTATTATATTATCATCCAACAAGAAAACCTTAAAATTTGAATATGAAATAAAAACTTAAGACTAAAACAACCCATTTTTGTAGTGATTATTAATTTTAAGTCACATTTTTGCACATTTATTGGGGAACAGGTTCCTTGGATGGACTAGTACTTTGTACCAGGGAAGGTCAAGAACAGGATTCAGACGCACTACCTTCAAATCCATAATTGGGTATGTTACCTCTGTGGCAGGGTGTTGAACTTACATGATCATGCCTACAAGGCAGATGCTCCCATTTGGACAATGTTTTCAATTTTGCTATTTAGCAATTTTGGATGAATCTTAAACATACTGTTGAGGACTTTGCTCTCACCAGTCACCACTTGGAACTGGCAAATCAGTTCTGAAATGCTGACAATGGTCTATTTGCAATACCACTGCTAGGTTACTTTCAGGATAACAGCAGGGCTTCCAGAAGTTGCCATACCCAAACATTTACACAAACTTATGCTTGTGCAGAATTTAAGTACTCTTTTTGTCCTTTCCTGTAAAAAAGGTTTTAGATGCAATCAGCACCATCAACACAAATTCTTAGTCTAGTTTTGAAATAAGCCGACGCCAAAGGCAGCAAGCAGACAGACAAAAGGAGGTCTTATTAGATCTGGACAAGAGGATCAAAGTAGCCCTGTATTCCCAGATGAGAAATATTGCTTTCATTGCCCATGCTGAATACAACACCATGCAGAAAAACAGGAATATTATCTTAAATCAACACAAAAAAGTTATCTTTAGAGTGTGAACAATTTTGATTTGTGGTCCAATTTGAAAACTTGGTTTATATCCGCAAGGCCATGTTTCATACACATTAAATAAAGTCATGTTTTTTTGTGACAATATTTAATAAATATGTCTTATGTAAGTTTATATAAAGAGTCAGAAACACCCATGATTTGTACAAACTTGTAAGATGTTAATAAGGCAATGTCATACACCAAATATCTGAAATCTTGGCCTTGTTGTTCCTAAGGATTGTTTAAACACCATAGATGTTCTGGGAACAAAGCAAAATAGATATAACAAGGCAGTCCAAAGGCATGGTTGTAGCAGACATAGAAAATCAGTTTAAGACAATTTAACTTTCAGGAGTTATGTATGAATCTCAGAATTCGGAGGCACATATATTAAAAGTTTACTGACAAGTTTTACATGGGAAACAGTACAAAAAGTGAACATCAATGAAGTATAGGATGTGTTAGGTAACCACAAAATACATGTGTAACTCAATTAAAAACTTTATATATCATGACATAATTTGTATGATTGTGAACAAGACATACTATTATTTACCGAATACAATAAATCACGAGATATCGAGATGACATGAAAAAGTGGAGGCTTAAACATTTGACCTTCAAGGATGACCTTGACCTTAAGCCAGCGTGACCGCCTCATGCCTCCTGCACATCAGCTCAATGAGGTTAACATTTTAGTTGAGTTTGAAGGAACTGATTCCAAGCGTTCATGAGATATGGAGCGTGCACGAGCTTAAACATTTGACCTTCAAGGATGACCTTGACCTTAAGCCAGCGTGACCGCCTCATGCCTCCTGCACATCAGCTCAATGAGGTTAACATTTTAGTGAGTTTGAAGAATGTTCCAAGCGTTCATGAGATTGGAGCGGCACGAAAATAACATTTGACCTTCAAGTATGACCTTGACCTTGAGCCAGCGTGACTGCCTCATACCTTCTGCACATCAGCTCAATGAGGTTAACATTTTAGCTGAGTTTGAAGAAAATGTGTCCAAGCGTTCATGAGATATGGAGCGGACACAAAAATAACATTTGACCTTCAAGTATGACCTTGACTTGAGCCAGCGTGACCGCCTCATGCCTTCTGCACATCAGCTCAATGAGGTTAACATTTTAGCCGAGTTTGAAGAAAATGTGTCCAAGCGTTCATGAGATATGGAGCGGACACGAAAATAACATTTGACCTTCAAGTATGACCTTGACCTTGAGCCAGCGTGACCGCCTCATGCCTTCTGCACATCAGCTCAATGAGGTTAACATTTTAGCTGAGTTTGAAGAAAATGTGTCCAAGCGTTCATGAGATATGGAGTGGACACAAAAAACATTTGACCTTCAAGTATGACCTTGACCTTGAGCCAGCGTGACCGCCTCATGCCTTCTGCACGTCAGCTCAATGAGGTTAACACTTTAGCTGAGTTTGAAGAAAATGTGTCCAAGCGTTCATGAGATATGGAGCGAACACGAAAATGTTTCGGACACACTGACGGACGGACGAAGGGCATTCCTATAACCCCCCTCCCGCTTCGCGGCGGGGGATTAATAACAGTACCCTTGTGTGATTTTACACCATACATCAGATATATATGTTATTTTGAAATATTGCCAACCAACTCTGAAACTACATCTATTTGTTCAGAGCTAAACACCTGGAAGATAACAATGTGTAATTATTTTGTTTAACTTTCCATAGACAGTATATCAGTCATTTAGAGACAACGTCTTCTTGAGACAGATATTGTGCTGTTACAGTGCAGTACGACATCACAGACTTGTTGCTTGATACCACAACAAGTGAAAATATGCTGAGCACCAAGCAAGGGGGCTATTAAGTTTTACGGACTGTGAATGCCATATTCCATATCTTGTCACTGGATTGTAACATTGCTATGAAACTTTGTTACATTGAAGACATCCAAAAATAAGTGTTTCATCGAGAGTTTTTTCAAGTGTTATCACATTTAGGCGAGATAATCTGTATCAAAGTTAACCTTGCAGCCTATGGGAAAAATACAATTTCTGTGCATATGAAAACTGAATTTGATTTTCGAGAAAACCATATCGTAGAAAGATACATTGTGATTCTGTTTATCATTGTTAATTAAAATCTAAACTTTACCGTAGGAAAATGGAGATATTTTTCAGGGGAGATATGAAATTTGATTATCAAGGGGAGGTTATAAGAACTCCTTTAACATGTCATCACACTTCAGTTCTAAGATTTGCATTGTTTGACATTTTAAAAGCTTATATTGTAAAATATATGAATAGCTTTTTAAGGGTTCTTATATCTTAACAATAACACTTGGGAATGCAACTGAGGCCGACGCTTTTATTTCTAATGACTTTATTACGATGTTCACCAATATCCTGACTATAAGGCAGGCACTAGTTTTTGGGTTTTTTTTTTATGTGTGTTTGTGTTTTGTTTAACAGAAAGTATTTCAGGCCTCTGGTGGCAATGTCTACTTCAGGCAAATGCAGTGCTGCCACATTGCAGTTTTTCAGAACATCATGCATATGTCGAGCCTAGGAATCACACAAACTTGTCTTGAACTTACCGTAAAATTGTGCTTAGCTAAAAGCTGTGCACTACCTCTACAGGTTTTGTTTGAAAGCATCAGCTACAATCACTCTAAGAGTGATTGTACCCAGGGCTCGCGACGAGGACGCTGCTTTCATGAGCCCCAAAAATTGTTGAAAATTTTTGTAATAATCTCTTTTCTTTTGCATTTTTATGGAAGAATTATGTTTAACCTCTTTTCTTCGCAATCGTCTATCTGCAATAAACAACATCCTACTTTTACAGTAAATTTCATCATGTGAAACTGTTAATTTTTATATTTACTGCATCATGATAACTGTAGTACGTGGGTATTACATGCACTTCACAGTTTACATTTCTGACATACACATGATCAATTATTGTAAAACCTATGGTTGTTGGACATTTTACCATTTGTTGGTAACCATAGTTTTTGAAAAATGATTGAAAAGAGGTAGATGTTTGTAAATCTTCATTAAAATCACCAAGTATCATGACTTTAGGGTAAGTACTGAGCTCATTAAATTTTTTTAAAACCAAAGCTTGGAGATCTGTACATAACAACAACAATTATATCATTGTATTTGCAAGCAATATATTCAATATTTTTTTGAATTGTTGATACTCTCTTACAGGTTCCTGTATGTTTGTAATAAATTCCTACTCCACCATGTTTTTGCATTTGATATTGTTGATAGGCCTCTGAATTATCAAAAGACTCTTTTCGTGTTTTATTATAGGAGAGGAAACCAGGCAAATCTGGAAGTTCATTGCAGTCACAAATCCAAGTTTCAGTCAAGAATATGATATCTCCTTTCAAAAGGCGCCTGTCATTAGATAAATCAAGGAAATGTTGATACAGACCTTCAATGTTTTGCAAAACTATGTTGTAATTTTGAGATAATGATAACAAAAATTTTGGCATTGATTCTAAGGCAGGCTTTATATTTGAATCACAAAAAATTTTTTTTGCATCAAAATGTTCTAAAGTTAATCCGTTTAGTGAACAAAGACGACTTAAAGCTGTATATCCCATGCCTTTCCTTGAAAAATGTTTACTTTCCATTGAAATACAAGCATTTGTCATTGAAAGACCTTGAACTTTATGTACAGTGCTAGCCCAAGCCAGTTTCAAGGGCAACTGCCTACGCACTTCATTTTTGTTTCTTATTTGGTCTTCATGTGGTTCAATTGCAACACAGTCTGGATAATTTGATACATGTTCTCTTCTGTAAGTTCGACCTACTCTTTCATTATCAAAGCAAACAAAAACTTTTGCTGGCAGTTGTTGGCTATCAGAGTGTTGTATTTCACGTACTTCACCAGTTGCTCCATTGACTAAACCATCAGATACAGAAATATTATGTGTAAGCATAACCCTAGCACCAACTGCTAAAATAAGTGTTGATGAAAGTGACGTGTCAGCCTTCTTCATTACATTAGTATATATTCTTGTTTGTTTTCCAGTTCTTTTATCACATTGGTAATCATGTGCTTGTATTTCTACAAGCTACGTCTAAGTTTTTTCAGTGCTTTTAAATTGTACTGGTTAACTTCTTCATTTGTTGCATAGATATGAGGTACATTTGGATCTTCACCAGTTTCTTGTTTTTGTAAAAGAGAAATGATGTGATTAGGAATAATCTGATCCTTCTCTCTTGTTCTTAATATATTAAGTGCATTTGCATATGTAGTGTCCCCAGACTGCCTTTCATTTGTCTTTAAATCAACAATTGTAAATTCACCATTCCAAAAGTCCAACTCATTTTTCTCATACAGACTTTTACCATTGACTGGAGGCAACTGGTAGAAATCACCCACAGCTAGAATAGAAACATTCCCAAATATTACATCATTTTTTGTTCTATTTATTTGTTTAAGTCTTCCATGTATGTATGCTAAAAGTCTGTGATCAACCATAGAGATTTCATCAATCACAAGGATTTGCAATGAACATAGTCTTGATCTTAACGTGTTCAACTTGTCTTCACCAAGTGGTCTATATGGTAATTTTAATCTGAGATCAAGGGAGAAAGCACTGTGCAATGTACAACCATTGATATTGAAAGCTGCTACTCCTGTTGGGGCTGTTAGCATTACTGGCACATCATTAGGAGTGTTTGCATACTGGGTGAAGATTTTTGTGGCCTCGTAATAAATACATTTTATTAGATGACTTTTTCCTGCTCCAGCACCCCCAGTCAGAAATAAACGAAAAGGTTCAGCAAAAGGATTTTTACATTTGTTAATACACCATTCTCTCACTTTATAAAATACTGCGGTCTGTTCATCATTCATCGATTGTAAATTTGAAAGTGCAACTTCTTTTCTCAACCATGGATTTGTTTCACAGTCAATTTCCACTTGTATCCCTTTTAATTGTAGATCAGGTATATTGTCATCATCTTTATTATGCATATCTGTTATTTTTTCTATTGCCTGTACAGATTCATCTCTATTTTTTTCAGTTTCTGGACATAGTTGCGCCCATGCATCCTCATAAAAGCCATTTTCTTGAATGTCCTTTTCTGCTTTTGTAACAGCATCAATATCTGTTTCAAACAAACTCCTATTCCTATCAACAACATGTTTAACTAATATAGATTTTCCACCATTTTTTACTTTGCCATTTTCATAGTAAGATTCATATTTCTCAAAAGGCATTGGTTTGAGTTCTTTTATTGACCTGTATGGTAGAAATAATTCTAATTGTGATTGGAAATGCTGCTCAGGATGTTTAGTCTTTGAAAACCTTGCATATCTAACAATAGCCGGGTCTGATCGTGATCGCTTTTGTATATAGCCTAATCCATTTTGTAGTTCCCAGACCGGATTAACACATTTTTCAGGATTTTTTTGTTGTTGCTTTCCGTAAAGTACTATGTAATCTGACGCAAACGTAGCTAAACACATATCATTGAAAATTACATGTTTTGGTCGAGCCAAATATCTGTCATTAAAACTTGTCATCCAAATATTTGCATTTTCATCCGTAGTATCTATCTGCCAAAGAGGCTTAGTGATTTGTATTTTATTGTCACCTGTTGGGACAAACTGTACTTTCCGAGAACATTCTTTTAAAGTCATACCACATGCTCTATATGCTGCTTCCTGTGCACTTACTTCTCTGCTTTGCATGTACACTCTGCTTACTTTTTTTAATGCTTCTTTTGCATCTACGTTATTCTCAGAATATGCCTCCCTATGAGCCTGTGCCAAAAGAAGTCCTCTTTCTCTTTCAGACTTGCTTATATATGATACAATATACACAACACATGCATAAGCATCAGTTACATATTGAATGTCCATGTTACCATTCCAACAACGAAGCAGGTCTGCGTTATACTGATTTATCCACATATCATTGACACCACGTTTGAGTATTACACTTTTTGTTTTACTTATCTCCTTGTAAGCCCATTCAAAGTCATTTTGTTCTATTCCCATTTCTTGAAAAAGATCATCAACGCTTTGAAACTTTTTTTCAGATGTAAGTGTCTTCCAATAAACTTCAAGTATATTTCGTGCCCTTCTCAATCGAATAGCTTTCTGTTCAATTTCTTCCGTAGATTTAGGTTTGTGTTCTATGTTCTGCTTGTTTGTATTTTCATCTTCTACTGGTCTGACTATAAATGTGAATTTTGATGGAGGACGAGGAAAATTGAATCGACACACAGTGTTTTTTTTCTTGCAAGATCTAGAATGATTTTTACTGTGAGTTTGTACATTTGAAACAATTTCATGAAGTTCTTCATTTTCATCTGGAAGTTCATTAGTTATATATCTATCAATAAAATCAACTACTTCTTTGTCTGATTGTTGATCAAGTTTTGGAGCATTTTCCACCCAAAATAAACAGTGTGTGTGTGGAGAACCACGCTGTTGAAATTCTATACGGTAAAAATAATCAATCACTTTGCCTATTGGATTTGCAGGAGACATAATAACATTTCTCAAGAAATATTTAAATCTATGTTCAAACATTCGAGCCACTGAAACGGGATTACTTCGCAACACTTCATTTTTTTGCTCCCATGACATTTCATTTGCTGTCTGCTTTTTACATTGTTGTTTCAGAATTGTGTTAAGCAATTCAGTCCATCTTAAATCAGCAGATGAAAATGAACAAAACCAAGTTGGAATGCCAAGTTGTCGTATCATTGCAAACAAATCTTTTTGAACACCTTGCCAATATGGAGGAGAACCATGTACTGGTTTTAGAAATCTATATCCTGCATCAGTTCGAAAAATGTCATTTAATTTTTCTTTGTTCTTGACAGTGTCAATGTTGAAGTTTTCGATATAAACATTTTTTCTCCCTTTCCTTAGTGCAACAGACAAACTAGAAATAACCTGATCTAATTCTTTTATATACTGAGCAAAGAAAAGATAATCAGTATTCCTGGCAAATCTGTTATCAGCACTTAACAAACGACAATTTATGTATCTGTTCAGTGTTAATCTTTCTGATCGTCCATCTGTGTAAGTTTGTGTCCCATATGGAAATAATGTTGGAAATGATTTGGCTTCATTAGCCTTGTCCATAAAAATGCGTACTGGTTTGTTTTTTTCACCAGGAGCTACATTTAGTATGTCTTCAAAATGATTATCTAAAAATTCTTGACCAACATCTAATGGTTGCATACAGGTATCAAGTGGTACACCACAAGTAAGAGTCTCATTTTCATCAAAATTTTCGTCAAGCTCTCTATCAGTTTCAGTTTTACATGCTTCGTTATTTTCAGATTGCTTATTGCATGCTATTTGCTTCTCATTGGTACTGTTTAAGACTTCATTGGTTTCTGATAAATTATTTTTGTTTTCCTCTAAACTGCAAGTCCATTCCTCATTAAACATGACATCTTTGTACCATTTGTTCTTCTCTCTTAAAAATCTTAAAGCATTTTGTATACGCTTCCTGTTTACAAATTTATATTCATAATGTCCTTTATATGACAATTTCCGCTTCAATTTCACACGCAACAACATATCACTTGATTCTGTCCGTGGCAATACATTGACAGTTTCAGAAATATTTGCAGGCACACAAGTAACTGGTCCATGTACACCATATTGTCCACCCTTTGGCAAAGCTACAAGTTTCATGAAAGGGATGTGTTTAGCAATAAGGTGACTTTCCAATGAATTTAGGCAACTCAATTCTTCAGGAATTTCATCAACTGTTAAGTTATTATATGCTGATTCTGGTGGGATTAATTTCTGTTTAAGTTTACTGTGACAAGTTGGACAGATCCAAAGTGATGATACTGCTGATTTACTTAAGTGACAATCTGGCTCACATGTACTGCTACATACATGAAGATATTTATGAGAGATGCATTTCTGAACACTTTTGTCATATAAAGAAGCTTGGCAACTTTGAACCTGATTATGAAATAGGATTCTGTGACACACACAACAAATATATTCTAAACCTCTAGTTATTTCTTGTTTGAAATTATCGATAACATTGTTGATGTTGTGTTTGTTTTTATATTCTGTGCTTCTCTTTAAATAAACATTGCTTTTTATTTTCTCTTTCAGTGTATCACACTCATGATAGCGCTTCTTGTTATTTTGTTTCAGTTGCTGTTTGTAGACTTCATCCTGATCATACTTATTTTTATTGTAAATGTTTGTTTGCAATCTGTACGCCTCATCTTCATGATACTTCCTTTTGTTATGAGAATACACCTGTTCTCTGTACGTCTCATTTTCATGATACTTCCTTTTGTTATGAGAATACACCTGTTCTCTGTACGTCTCATTTTCATGATATTTCCTTTTGTTGTGAGAATACACCTGTTCTCTGAATGACTCATTTTCATGATATTTCCTTTTGCTATAAGATTTAACATGTTCTCTGTACGTCTCATTTTCATGATATTTCCTTTTGTTGTGAGAATACACCTGTTCTCTGAATGACTCATTTTCATGATATTTCCTTTTGCTATAAGATTTAACATGTTCTTTGTGAACAACATTGTCACAATACTTTTGTCTGCTGTAAATTTTTACTTGCTCTTGGAAAGCCTGATCTGTACTATATTTTAAACCAGAATTACATTTTAATTTTTCTTTGTATGAATTTTCTTTATTATTTTATTTTCTTAATGTTTTTTTCTTTGCTCTTTTCAATGAGGTCCTTTCCATCATCAATTTGTGAGCCATGATCTTTTCTTTTTTGTCGCATCAAATAACGCCTTTGCAACCTTTTTCTTTTTAAATTTGTACATCTATAATTTAATGTTTTCCTTTGATCTTTTGTTTCAGTTATTACATAATTAGAATTGGAGGGCGTGCTTTCTGTATGTATACTCTCCAGTGAAAGTTCATTTATAGCAATTGAGTCAACAACAAAAAGAGTATGACCATTTGATCTGTATGCAACACTAGGCAATAAAGATCTAGCTGTATTCCAGATTATTTCAATAACTGCGTGTAAGGAGTTGGAGCATATTACAACAGCTTTACCATTTGGAGAATGTGCACCATTTAAATCTCTTTGATGAGGATCAAACAATCTGTATTCCTTGGTATTTGTTGTGCAATATATACACACTGTGTTGCTGGCATATGTAATTAGACATGCTCTATTTTGCTCAAGTGCATTAAGAATACATTCATCAAGTGTTTTACTTTCAGGGTGGCACCATGACTCCATATATCCTTGTTCCGCACCGTAAGTCATTGTAAATTGTTTTGTCTGGTATGATATTGGATTTGGTATATCAGTTATATCCAAGTAACCCGTCTCTGACTGAATGCATTGAGTATTCTCTCTATATAGCATTATACCAGATAGCAATGTCTCGTCAATAAAATCAGAATTGATTAAAACCAAGTCATCTATAGTATGATTGAAAAGAAAACACATACAATTCATGACACAGTTTTTTCCCTGTCCAATGCCAGCAAATATTTCATCATGCTGTGACAATGTTCCATGCATTTTTTGTATATAATCTGCAGTGTTTCCAGTGGTAGATGTATCTGCATCTTCCTGAGTGTGCATGTCAACACTTGAGCAAGTTTCCTCAGAAATATCTGGATTACTTTTGCTCAGACAAACATCATCAATGTTGATAATGTGCTGTTCCTGACTAATATACATTGGTACAGTACTGCATTTTTTAACTTTCATTACAACATCGTAGTGATTTCCTGTTGAGTGGTCTAGATATATGGTGGGTAATTGCTTATTCTTTTCTCCAAATAATTTCCATTTCAAATCACTGTCGTAAGTTAAAATCCTTACATTTAAGAGATGACAAGCAGCAAGTATTTCTACATCAGTACCCCATGTTTCATTTTCATTCATATTTGATGCATTAATGTAGGTCTGCAGTTCTTGTTCTGTTACACCTTTATTATGGCAAATAAAGCTTTTGCATTTTTGTTTCTTTAAGTGTTGGACAATATCATTTCGAATTTCAACGTGATTTCTCTCGGTATTAGATATTGAATACGATACTGCCCTAAATAAACAATTTCCATCACCTTTAATATTATACACAATCAGAGGCTTTGTTTCTTTTATAAAGACTAAAAGCTTTTGTGACAAATTACATTTTTCATATTCAATATTCAATTTCTGGCATAGAGTTTTTTTACAACTACTATAAAGGGGTTGGAAGTATCCAAACTCTGACATATCATTTGTTTCCGCAATAATTTGGCAATCGGTTGATGGGTTTGTTTTGCAATTATTATTTGAAATGTTTTTCTCTGCTTGTTTTTTGACAATCATACGTTTCTTTTTACCATATCCACCCATTTGTAACACATGTAATGATGTTATTATATTTGAAAAGACGGATAGTTTTTCAAAGCTCTTACATTTTCTATCCTCATTTTTGTTACATTTTATGTTGCTATTTTCTTTAATTACATCTGTTGGTCCAGGATTTAATTCAACATCCCCTCCAAGTAACAGTATATCAGACATGTATGCAGTGTTGTTTTGATCCATGCAAATTTTGCTAGTGTTAGAGGTTGATGTTTTATACATTTCACTCTGTGAGGAATTATTAGACCACTTTGATTCCACAGTGCATAGCTTCTGTTTTGTCAAGTTTCCCTTTCTACATGCTTTATTATGTTTCCCTTTTTTACTAGTTGCAACTTTTTTATGCATGTTTGTATCAACAATCCTGTGAGTCAGAAGTAAAAACATTTGTAGGGTCCAAAGAGAAGCATAATAGGAACATCTTAATTCTACTGTACTTACATTCTTTTTCCTTGTCTTCTTGTGTTTTCTCAGTTTCCTCCATTTCCCTCTCTTGCATGTTGGTTCTTTTTTCATGGCCCGCATAAACAATTCAGCCATTTTGTTTTCTTTTACAATTGTTCTTGTTTGTTCCTGAAGTGTACATTTGTTTACAACATTATACATAAATAATTGCATGCTCCACAGTGATGCATAGTAATCACTTTTGGATTTGATTCCTTGCTTCTTTGCTAAATTTCTAAGGGCCTCATATTTCAATTTTTTAAACACAGGTTTTTGTGTTCCAGTAATCTTTTCAGGCTTATTTTGTTCACATCCTCGTTTTCCTTTTAATGATCTGTCTTTGGCCACCCTATAAAACCTTCCAATTGAGGACCTATACTGATCAACTGCAATACCCATTGTTGCAATTCAATGATTGAAATACTATAAACAATATGTTAGATAAACTATATAACTTTTACACACACTACACTTTCTACAAGTATGGTATACTATATAATTTTCACTTTTTTTCAAAACAAAATTTTATATATGCTATTAAAGTTTCTGGCACACTATTCTCCTATACAATCAACAATACATATATGCTGTATAGTAAGGTCTTCTTTAAAATGAACAGAATGTATAACAATGTTATATAATTTTTTACTTGAATGTATATGCTCTCCCTATATATACTTTCTATATCTATATGCTATATATTTATATATATATATAATTTTCATTTACTATAAGCTAGATGTACAATGTGTATATGCTATATATATATTTATATGGATATATATATATAATGTATATATATTTATATGCAAAGTATATATTTCTCCTATATATGCTATATATATTTATATATTGGTATTTCTATACTTTCTACACAATTTCTATCTTATATATATATATTTTTCTTGATCTTTGTATGTTTTTCTTTTCCACACATTTATATCTTTCTTTTTTTCTCTCTCAGCCCAACCCGGTTGCTTGCCTGACTTGGCTCAGGCGTCCAGGTGGTTTTTTTTTTATTTGTCTTATGTCACTGCCAACTGATCTGTGCCAAGTCTTCACAGACTGCCTATCGGCCAGTTGCTTACAGTGAAAAACCCCACAGTGTTAGAAGGGTCAAGCCTATTTGCTCAATTGCAGGCAACAGACTGTATACACTGCTTTTAACCAGTCTGCCCCCTCTGTCCTGCAACTGAGGCCACCTCGCGCTGGCAAGCGCTTTGTGTGGACTTCAGCAAAAACACAGGTATGAACAGCCACCGCTAACTTCGCCTCTCTTGGACTGCACACCTAAAATGACAATACATACATAAACTTTTCAGTGTTTTTTTTTTTAGTTATGCTAAATTTGACAGTGATCAAAAATTATAAAGATGAACTGAGACATTAATATCTATAACAATAAAATGTATATTTGGTAATGTTTGTTACATAGTATTAATTGAATAAATATGCCATGATCAAACCAACAATGGTATAATTCTGTTTCACAAGCAATCCAATTTTTTTAAACTTATTTTACAAAGTGTCTGCAGGCATTTAAGAATAAGTTTAGTTTGAACATTTTGTATACCTATGGGGGCAACATATGAATTTGAACCCTCACATCATCCAAGTCAGTGTGTATTGCTATAGAGATGCAGCTCTATGCCAGTTTACAGTATATTTACAGTCATATCGCTAACCAAATACCTTTGTTATAATCTTAATTTTTAGAGTAGTAAATTATGAAATATATATATCAGATATATTTGAAAAGTTAAACGAGGGGCATTTGAGAAGTATATCAGTGGGGCAATGTAATTGTAGATTTGATTTTTTTTTGGTGTAGATGGTTAGACCAACCAAAGCATTCTTCCTTTACTCAGATGCACTTTTCGAGACATCGTATCCACTTGGAAATTACTCGCAGAATGCTTGTTTTGGTATAGTGTTTAGGCAATGGAAATGTACACTGCAAACCGCATGATAAGATTCGGAGCGGCACCCTCTCCAGTGTGCCTAGAACATTGTGGAAAACCCACAAGTTTTTCTTATTTGTCCCATAAAATTTTAATGTATGTGGCATTTTGGGCACGCTAACAATTGAGAGTAATATCTGTGTACTTTCTTCCCATTCTGCTGTATTATGCACATTCCAGTAGTCTTTATTACCAGACTGGTACTGCATATATTATGAGATATGCAACTTAGAAATCAATATGAAGTACCAGTCTACTTATTGTCAAACATGGCATCCAAACAACAGACAGCCTCAGACCACTATCAATTTTATTATATATTCTATATTAAACAAACAGAAATTAAAAATTCATCTCACTGTTTTGACAGTCAAACTTTGGGTCATTCAGTCCAGATTTTTAGCTGTCTGCAGCCGAATAACATGCGTATGCAGAAAGTGCTAAAGCCAACCATTTTACCCTTGATTCTTGAAATTCCTCTCCCAGAAAAGCCCATAATCTCAGCTGATTACAAAAAAAGGTCTTCCTTTTTTTTCAACTGTGTTCTACAGAATACAATCATTTCTTTGCATACCTTTCATTAAAAAAAAAACAAGAGGCCCATGATGGCCCTAAATCGCTCCCCTGAGATAAATAGATTGACCCAAGGAACATCTGTTCCAATTTATTTTAAAATCTGGCCAGTAGTTTTGAAGAAGATGATTTTTAAAGTTTTCATATTTTTTTTCTTTTTGTAGCCATGGCAACCAGAGTTCTATATGGATCAAGTTTATTTTAGGAACTTTTGTGAAGGTTGACCCAAGGATCATTCCTGTCAAGTTTAATCAAATTCTGTCCAGTGGTTTCAGAGGAGATGTTGATTAAAGTTTTCCCTATATACATATAAGGCAAATAAGCCCCGCCCCTGGCGGCCATGTTTTTTACGGATCGGATTTTTTTTTAGCAACTTTGGTAGAGGTTGACCCAAGGAACATCTGTACCAATTTATTTTAAAATCTGGCCAGTAGTTTTGATGAAGATGATTTTTAAAGTTTTCATATTTTTTTTTCTTTTTGTTGCCATGGCAACCAGAGTTCTACATGGATCAACTTTATTTTAGCAACTTTTGTGAAGGTTGACCCAAGGATCATCCCTGCCAAGTTTAATCAAATTCTGTCCAGTGGTTTCAGAGATGTTGTTGTTTAAAGGTTTCTCTATATACATATAAGGCAAATAAGCTCCGCCCCTGGCCGCCATGTTTTTTTACGGATCGGAATAATTTTAGCAACTTTGGTAGAGGTTGACCCAAGGAACATCTGTACCAATTTATTTTAAAATCTGGCCAGTAGTTTTGAAGAAGATGATTTTTAAAGTTTTCATTTTTTTCTTCTTTTTGTTGCCATGGCAACCAGAGTTCTACATGGATCAACTTTATTTTAGCAACTTTTGTGAGGGTTGACCCAAGGATCATCCTTGCCAAGTTTAATCAAATTCTGTCCAGTGGTTTCAGAGGAGATGTTGTTTAAAGGTTTCTCTATATACATATAAGGCAAATAAGCCCCGCCCTTGGCGGCCATGTTTTTTTACGGATCGGAATAATTTTAGCAACTTTGGTAGAGGTTGACCCAAGGAACATCTGTACCAAATTATTTTGAAATCTGGCCAGTAGTTTTGAAGGAGATGATTTTTAAAGTTTTCTTTTTTTTTTCTTTTTGTTGCCATGGCAACCAGAGTTCTACATGGATCAACTTTATTTTAGCAGCTTTTGTGAAGGTTGACCCAAGGATCATCCCTGCCAAGTTTAATCAAATTCTGTCCAGTGACTTGACCTTCAAGTAAGACCTTGACCTTGAGCCAGCGTGACCGTCACATGCCTTCTGCACATCAGCTCAATGAGGTTAACACTTTAGCCGAGTTTGAAGAAAATGTGTCCAAGCGTTCATGAGATATGGAGCGGACACGAAAATGTTTCGGACACACTGACGGACGGATGGACAAAGGGCATTCCTATAACCCCCCTCCCGCTTCACGGCGGGGGATTAACAAACTGAAATCTGGCATTTTTTATATTAAAAAGGACAGAACTCCTGACCTAATTGACCAATCTCTGCCAAAATTGATCTCAATCGAGACATTATAGTCATTAACACTGCCAAAGTTTGAGGATGCTTGTTTCAAAAATAAAGATGCCAGAGCGTAAACAAAGTGAAATCTGGCTTATTTTTTTTTTTTTTTTTTTACATTAAAAGGGGCATAACTCCTGACTTATTTGGCTGATCTCAGCCGTAATCGAACTCAATCGATACATTTTATGGTTATAAATATTGCCATAAAATTTGAAGAGGATTGCTTGAGAAATGAAAGTGCTATAGTGTAAACACTTAAATTGTTGACATTGCACACCGCATGACGGACACTCACAGGATCACAAAAGCTCATACTGAGCATTGCCCAGATGAGCTAATGAGAAAAGCTTACAGTGAATCAATGCTACATAAATAACATATCTCCTCCACTTTATAGAGGGCATCTTCCTCTAAAGCTGCTTTTACTGTTGATGCAAGATGGCCAGATCAGTAGGATTGGAGACCAATAACCGGTACTTAAAACCACACACAGACTTGTTCCGTAAATTACAGGTACATATTGATTTAAAAAATAATGATATTTTTATTGGTATTTCAACTTAAAATGTCGGGAGAGAGTAGACAAACAAGAACAATCAAAAGTAACATTCGTATGCAAACCTCAGTTCAATATCAACATGGCAGAGGAGATCACTGTCAAAACACATTCGCATTCTCGAACGACATGTTGTCAGTGGAATTTTCTTATTATTTCTATACATGAATACTAGCTGTGTGCATTAAATGGACAGTTGTTGGTAAATAATTTGATCATTATTTGAATTAATATTTAGAATTGTTCTTTTACATTGCAATAAAGTATGTTATAATGTTTCGAAACCTCGGTCTATGTAGATAGCATTGCTTCAGTATAAAACAACATGATGGGAATTCAACTGTCAAGTTATGATGCAATCTACTTATTGATTTATTTGAAAATAAGTATTATTATAAGGAATATCAATTCATATCCTTCAGGGTTTTTTTTATACGAAGATATAAAACAAATCCACAAAAACATACGTTTGATTATCCCAACACAAGGCGCACATGGAAAGGACGACTACTTAAATAGACTGCACAAAAACTGCCTAAACACACTTTAAAAATATCGGTATCAGTATCATTAGAACTATTGCATCATTTTGAAAGTATCGGAATCATACCATATTGTTTCATTCTTAATATATATCCAACCCTGCTGATCAGTTTTAAGTAATCAGACCCATCTTCACAATATGTAAGCAGATTTAGTTTAAAGAAAATATCTTTGAAAGTATTCAAGATGTTAACATTTCAAAAAACTTTAACCAATGCCAATGCCATGTCTGGCATACATATTGTCACTGGCATGATATCACATATATCAGTCCTTTGCATCCTATTCAGTTTCTAACTGAATCTTGGAACTCCCTTATTAAATGAATGCCAATCAAAAATATACATTCTTTATGGATTTGCCAATGTGCAATCTAGGATAGAAGCCACTTCTTGTTTACAGAACAAAAGCTCCAACTACTCCGACACAGCAGGAGACACGTATTACCTAGGCTAGTCAGCCACTATTGTAGATGTCAAGTGATCAGTGGGAAACACAGCAATACAGTTCACAGTACTAACAAACCTGAAAAGAGACCAAACATGTATATTACTTTTTTTTTTTTTTTTTTATACAATAAATGTCATTTTTTGAAGTTATATAATATATATAACAATTTGATATTTTACGTACATGTTTAAAATCATAACTGTCACCTTCATATTTATACATATCTGAATTAATGATGTCTATGGTTTTTAGACGGCGATAAGCCGTCTTAAGCAGAAAATCGAAATCAGGCCTTGCTAATTTGCATATTTTCCACAACAATTTTAACTGTACCTCTCCGCGCTTAGTGCGGATCCATGCAATGCGATTCTGCACTAACGAATACGAGTGGAATATGTTACACAGGCCTTTAAGTCATAACCGTAACCGCTTTTAGTGTGTTACTGTTTGTTAACATGTTTTCTTTTGCCATTATTTTGCACTGGAAGCATCAATTTTAAGCGTGAAAAAAATATACGTGACATTTCTTAACCAGAACAGCACCCTTTCTTACGTACATGAAGATCTACTCCTGTAAAAAGAAAAAGTAGTGCTCCGTATGTATGTAATTGACCTAAAGTAGTCCACACAATATTTTGCATGATGGCGAGTTAGGTTCCTCCCAGGGCATTTCTTAACTTTGAAATAGATAGGCAAACATTCTAGTATCTTAAATAATCAAATACCTGGTCAATTTCTACACATACAAAACAACAGATAGAATTCGCTTGTACAAGAGAAAGAGAATGACCTACTAAGGTATGCAGCTCTTTATGAATGAAAGGTTCATGACCTTTACTCCGGATTATTATGTTACAAACAGAACCTCTGTAGCAACAGCGGGTGGAGTTTTTGTCTTCATGTGACTGCTTCAATAACTTCAGAAAAGCTGGGCTTAGAATGTTAATCCCATCGCCATCTCTCAGCGCATTGTGCGCTTTGATTAAAACAAGAGCTGTCTATAAGACAGCATACTCGATTATTCCAGTGCCTTGTAGAGCTGGGTTTCACCAGCAAAAAAGTTATCAGGTAGTGTTATGGTTCTTGGGCACTGCTCCTCTATTATATACCACCTATCCATATTTCAAATCAGTACTTATTGAGCTATGCCCCTGACAAGAAACTGTTAATGCAGATGCCAACGCCAACAAATGGGTGATTGCAATAGCTTGGACACTTGTTTATTAGTTTGTTTTGTTGGGTTTAATGTCCCACCAACATTATTTTAGTTATTTGGATGCATTATGTACTTGATAAAGATACAGTGCTGCCACAATGCAGTATCACACCATAGACATATGGTATGATACCACACCCAGTCACATTACACTGCGTAAATGAGCCTTGATCAACCCTGTATATCATGCTGAGTGCCAGGCTGGGAAATACTAGTACCATTTTTAACAATTTTAGTATCTCAAGGGTGGGTATCCAACCCGAAACCTCTCAATCCCAACAACTCCTCATCCATCAGGGAGTCAGACTATTGTTCAATATTCTATGAATAGTCAAGCTAAAACTGACCCAAGGGCCAACCTTACATTGGTAGCTTCAGGGCACTGTGGTCCAGAGGGGAAGGTGCAAGTTTAAATCTTGTTCAGAGCAAGAATCTTTCATAACCTTCCCAGGCACAAAGTACTGGTCCAACCCAGAAACCACTGAGAGTGATTAGTATAAATTGTAAGAACTTGTTTTCCAATCAATGTACAAGAAGTTAAGTTTAAAGAAAAAAGACAGAGAAGAGATCCCTAAGTGTAACCTTTACTTAAAACAGCCCTGTAACACAAACATGGTTGAATGACAAAACTGTTAAATCTTTAAATGTATATACTACCACAATGGAACTTCAGTTTTGCAGCCTTGTCAGTATCTAGCTGGTTGATGTGGAACCTGAGACTCAAACAACTACCGTCAGTCTGAAAATGTACATACTAACCTCTGCAATCCAGAATAACATTATCATATATACAATGTACATAAACAGATTTTTTTTTTTATTTACAGATGCTAAACATAAATCTACGAAAAAAAAATCAGAAATTGTATTGAGATATAATAAAATTATTTTTTAAAATCATGGAATGTATTTGTAATTCCATTCTTTTTCAATTTTAAGTTTTTAAATGTAATTAAATACATTTTTTTAAACCTTTTTAAATTCTTTCAACTTTCAAACATAAATATACCATTTGAGATTATTGATTTATAAGTTTTGAATTTCAACTTACTTTCATAAATGATCAAAATTATAAAATACCTCTGATACATTACAAACAAGTCTTTTTAAAGTGGGTTGTAATAATTGTTAATTTGAGAGGTCCTCGGCACATTTTAAATATTCTGTATTCATGTGACATAAATCAGTTCATTACACATTACTTCCGCAATAATCTCCGAAACGAGTTTCTCACCGCAGATAAATGCAAGTCCATAGAGAGCATGCAAAATGTAAATAGATATTGTAAGCAATACCATCCAAGTATTCCGCATTAATTCATAATTAGGAACGTTTGTTGATTGGATAAAATGACACAGGTGACTGACTCCGCCATTTTTATTGCCTTTTCATCTGCACCCAACATGTGCTTTCTAAGTAACATACTGTGAAAATGTACCGGAAACCAAAGTTCTCATTCGAGCTGAAATCAGAATGAACTGATGTTAAGAACATAGAAAGTTTTTTTTCTTTCTGTAAAGCTGTCTGAAACAGCAAAATACAGTCAAAGGTAAATTGGCATATGGCAGGATACATTTCCACATTAGATATAATTATATAGTCAATAAGCTTTCAAAAAAAAACAAGAGGGCCAAGATGGCCCTAGATCGCTCACCTGAGAATAGTATCATTCATTGCCTATACAAACAGATTGCTTTAGAATTAAGATGATGAGGTGAAACAATGTTCAGGAATTTTCTGACCCATCCACAAAAGATATCATCATGACAAACATTCTGCCAAAGTTTGAGGATGATTGGACCAAAAATGTTGCCCTCAGAGTATAAACAAGATTTTTCTAAAATTTGACCTACTGACCTACATTTCTATCCAGCCCCACCCATTTTCAAACTGGTTCGAGATATCATCATGACAAACAATCTGACCAAGTTTGAGGAAGATTGCATCAAAACTGTGGCCTTTAGTGTGTAAACAAGATTTTTCTAAGATTTGACCTATTGACCTACTTTTCGGTCCGGCCCTGCCCATTTTCGAAAGGGTTCAAGATATCATCAAGACAAACATTCTGACCAAGTTTGAGGAAGATTGGATCAAAATTGTGGCCTCTAGTGTGTAAACAAGATTTTTCTAAGATTTGACCTACTGACCTACTTTTTGATCCAACCTGACCCATTTTCGAAAGGGTTCAAGATATCATCAAGACAAACATTCTGACCAAGTTTGAGGAAGATTGGATCAAAATTGTGGCCTCTAGTGTGTAAACAAGATTTTCCTAAGATTTGACCTACTGACCTACTTTTTGATCCAACCTGACCCATTTTCGAAAGGGTTCAAGATATCATCAAGACAAACATTCTGAGAAAGTTTGATGAAGATTGTATCAATATTGTGGCCACTAGTGTGTAAACAAGATTTTTCTAAGATTTGACCTACTGACCTACTTTTTGATCCAACCTGACCCATTTTCGAAAGGGTTCAAGATATCATCAAGACAAACATTCTGAGAAAGTTTGAGGAAGATTGGATCAAAATTGTGGCCCTAGTGTGTAAACAAGATTTTTCTAAGATTTGACCTACTGACCTACTTTTTGATCCAACCTGACCCATTTTCGAAAGGGTTCAAGATATCATCAAGACAAACATTCTGACCAAGTTTGAGGAAGATTGGATCAAAATTGTGGCCTCTAGTGTGTAAACATCAAAATTGTTGACGGACGACAAGATTTTTCTAAGATTTGACCTACTAACCTACTTTTTGATCCAACCTGACCCATTTTCGAAAGGGTTCAAGATATCATCAAGACAAACATTCTGACCAAGTTTGAGGAAGATTGGATCAAAATTGTGGCCTCTAGTGTGTAAACATCAAAATTGTTGACGGACGACGGTTAGACGGACAATCAAGTATCCCAAAAGCTCACCCTGAGCCATTTTTTCTGAGCTTGTAACCAGAATCAACACTATTTTTTATTTTATGCCTACTGGATCACCAACTGCCTGGAGCAACCAAAAATTGAGTTTGGCGGCCTATTTTTAATTCTTCATCTTGGTTCAGTCAAATCAAGCAAATAAGCAATGAATCACTCCGGACATAAATTCTACAACGTATAGTTTTCAGGAAATAAATTCAAAACTGAATTCATTTTACACCACCAGTAAAATAATGTTTACAACAGAATGGATTTCAATTGTATTAGTCCTAATTCTTTTGGGTCCTTCACGCATAGTCTTTGAGACATGTAGCACCAGATGTTAGACTAGTAGAGCTAAAAACACTACTCAGAAAATTTCCGTATGTTATTTTTAGAAAAGTTAAGTTGTTGTACTGGTAATCCCTATAAATGCATATTCATTAAGCATTGCATATCATAGCAACAGAACATCACAAATAATATATTTCAAAATTTGAGAAATTGTGTATGAATATTAATATTGCTGTCAGTTACATTATCACCACTGAAAATGTTACATCTTTTGAAGTTAATTTTTACGTTGTCAAGAGCAAAAAAATTATAAAAAATGGCTTCAGACGAAAATCAAAAAGGGTTGTTTCTGGTTTAACCCAGCCGACCCATAATTTTACCCCCCATTCATTTTTTCGAGGCCGAGACAAAAATATATATATATATATATATATATATATATAAATATAAAAAAAAACAAGAGGGCCATGATGGCCCTAAATCGCTCACCTGAGATAAATAGGTTGACCCAAGGAACATCTGTACCAATTTATTTCAAAATCTGGCCAGTAGTTTTGAAGAAGATGATTTTTAAAGTTTTCATTTTTTTTTTTCTTTTTGTTGCCATGGCAACCAGAGTTCTATATGGATCAAGGTTATTTTAGGAACTTTTGTGAAGGTTGACCCAAGAATCATTCCTGCCAAGTTTAATCAAATTCTGTCCAGTGGTTTCAGAGGAAATGTTGATTAAAGTTTTCCCTATATACATATAAGGCAAATAAGCCCCGCCCCTGGCGGCCATGTTCTTTACTGATCGGAAAATTTTTAGCAACTTTGGTAGAGGTTGACCCAAGGAACATCTGTACCAATTTATTTTAAAATCTGGCCAGTAGTTTTGAAGAAGATGATTTTTAAAATTTTCATATTTTTTTTCTTTTTGTTGCCATGGCAACCAGAGGTCTACATGGAACAAGTTTATTTTAGCAACTTTTTTGAAGGTTGACCCAAGGATCATCCCTGCCAAATTTAATCAAATTCTGTCCAGTGGTTTCAGAGGAAATGTTGATTAAAGTTTTCCCTATATACATATAAGGCAAATAAGCCCCGCCCCTGGCGGCCATGTTTTTTACAGATCGGAAAATTTTTAGCAACTTCGGTAGAGGTTGACCCAAGGAACATCTGTACCAATTTATTTTAAAATCTGGCCAGTAGTTTTGAAGAAGATAATTTTTAAAGTTTTCATATTTTTTTTCTTTTTGTTGCCATGGCAACCAGAGTTCTACTTTTGTAGAGCCTCACCAAAGGAACATTCCTGCCAAGTTTCATTAAATTCTGTCCAGTGGTTTCAGAGGAGATGTCGTTTAAAGCAAATTGTTGACGACACATGACGACGGATGAAGGGTGAACACAATAGCTCACCTTGAGCACAAAGTGCTCAGGTGAGCAAAAAAAAAAGGAGATTCCGGAAAATCCAGAAATTTTTAACAATGTAAATATTAAGAAAAAACTTGCAATGTTTGTTTCACTTGATTACCCTGCAAATTTTTTTTAATGGTTTTTACAAATTACATGCATCAGTAAATTTTAACAGTTAAGAATAACAAGAGTGATCCCTGGAACACATACCACCTCCTGAAACGTGAGGTATGGGAAGGGGCATAACTCCATGAACTAGATGTGGGTGTTCCTCGGAACACTTGTGTCGCCTGCATTTAAGCATGTTTGATGAAAGAATTGACTAGAAAATCGATCTTTTGACAAATTATTGATAAAGCATAATCTATTTTGTGAGGTACAAAATAACACACACACACACATATATATATATATATATATTTTTTTTTTTTTTTGGGGGGGGGGGGAATAAAATATTCAAACAGTGCAATATGTAATAATTTTCCCGAGCACTTTCGACTATACAGTCTTCATCAGAGGAGTGTCAGAATGACTATGAATTCAAAACATTAACTGTAAGAAAAATTATGACGTCATTAAGCACTTATGACGTTAATTATATATATGTTGCAAGTTTGTAGTCATCATTATCATTATTGAGTTATCATTCTTGTGTACTGCACTCAGACCAATGAGATCTATCTACTATAAATGTTTAAGGCAACACTTTACAAGTTATGCACCACACAAGAATTAAATCCAAAAAAAATAAACAAAGGGAAATTACTCCAAAAATACAACAGTTATCATTCTTGCACAATGCACTCCATGAGATCTTTCCACCTGTGAGGTTTCAAAGTAATACCTCAAATACTTTTCGTGTTATGCTCCAGACAAAAATGAAGTCTGAGTATCAACAAAGGGCAATAACTCAAGGAAAAAGAGAAACAGAGTTATCATTCATGTGCACTGCACTCAGACCATTGAGATCTATGAAGTTTCAAGTCAACACCTCAAATACGTTTCGAGTTATGCCCCAGACAAAAATTAAGTCTGAAAATCAACAAAGGGAAATAACTCAGAAAATAAAACAGAGTTATCATTCTTATGCACTGCACTACAAATCCATGTGATCTATCCATGTTTTAAGTTTCAAGGTGATACCTCAAATACTTTTTGAGTTATGGCCGGACAAAAATTAAAACTGAGAATCAACAAAGGGTAATAACTCAGAAAATACGAAAGTCAGAGTTATCATTCTTGTGCACTGCACTCCACCTCAATGTGATCTATCCATGTTTTAAGTTTCAAGGTGATACCTCAAATACTTTTTGAGTTATGGTCCGGACAAAAATAAAATCTCAGAATCAACAAAGGGTAATAACTCAGAAAATACGAAAGTCAGAGTTATCATTCTTGTGCACTGCACTCCACCTCAATGTGATCTATCCATGTTTTAAGTTTCAAGGTGATACCTCAAATACTTTTCGAGTTATGCTCCGGACAAGAAAGTGTGACGCCGACGACGCCGACGACGACGCCGACGCCGACGACGACGACGGACAAAGTGATCCCTATGTGTCTGCCATGCTATGCAGGCGACACAAAAATCAATGGTCTGGAACCAAAATTAGTCTTTATATGATGAGAAAACTACTTACAATGTTTGGTGACAATGGGTAAAGTACAACTGAAGTTATTCCAAAGTGTGACAGACAAAAAAGTTATTCCAAAGTGTGACAGACAAAAAAGCAAGACAGACACACAAACAAGCAAATGGACAGACAGACTATGATAGAATTTCAAAATCCTGTGGTCCAACCTTCTTTTAAGCTAGTGTTTATGAAGAAGAAAAAAACATGAGTCAAATATCACGCGTCTTAGAACTTTTCTATGATTGAATGACGCAAACACAAGATATTATGCATTTACATTGTAACTGACCAAAACCTGTTACTTATATTGTACAGATTGGTTTGTAAAATATAATGTGACGATGCGATTCACGGGTATAAGTACAATCTCTGACAACTGCGTCAGCGAGTCGACTCTTTGGCTCAGTGGTTAGAGCATTGGGCTATCACGCCGGCGGATCGGGTTCGATTCCAGGCCGGGCCGTGTTTGTTACATTTGGTGGCAGCGGTGGGATAATGCCAACTGCCATACCGGAGTTGCCTTACCCTCGTGTTTCCCAGGCCAAGTCTCGGGTCGAGACTTCTCAGAGGGGGAAGTAATGTGACGATGCGACGTCACGGGTATAAGTACAATCTCTGACAACTGCGTCAGGGAGTCGACTCTTTGGCTCAGTGGTTAGAGCATTGGGCTATCACGCCTGCGGATCAGGTTCAATTCCGGGCCGGGCCGTGTTTGTTACAATAGCACTAAGTATCCTGAAGTATCCTGGAGTATCCAGTTCTCGACAGCATAAGAAGTTATTGCAAGAAAAATGAACAAAATGATCCCTCACTTTTATATTAAATATATCATCAAATGCATCAATATCTTCCCTTCAAATTTAATAAATTATCAATGGTAATTAAAAACAAATTTAAAGAATAACTGTCTCGACATTGAACTGAAAATGAGTCTGCACAAAAATATAAACAGCTGCATTGAAGTTCTGTGTTCTTAATCACAGAACAGATTGGTTTGTAAAATAAAAGATGATCCAAATGAGAACAAGAAGCACTATCACATTGAAAGCGTTCATATTGTCGGAGGTCCTAACTGCGCCCGTCCTAACTCCGCCACCTTCCTTGTTTTTATTGTAGTCTCGCTAGATTTTATCACACGCAAAATACTGTGAGGATTTTTTACTATGTTTCTGTAAATAAACTCAGATGATTTTTGTATGAAATTTTGATTCAAACAAATAAATATTGCAAATCTTATCTCGCACCACTCTTTTTATGTGTTTTTTTCTTAATACAAAATGATTTCCAAGCAGAAAGGCCCTTTTAGACTCCATTTTTTTAAAATAAAGTATCTCAGAAATTCCATCTGTGTTTACATATTTATAAATGGAAGTCATATGTGTACAATTCGCAACTGCCATGACGTCACCTAGGGGGCAGAATTAGGACCACACAAAATGATGGCATAATATTTGACACGTAAGGTATAAAATGTTTTTTTTTTAATGAATAAGTATGTATAAAAGAAATTTTTGGGGGTTATAATCAATGTGAATTTGATAGAATGAATTGGTACGTGAACAGTTTTTATTCTATGTACTTTATTTATGTTGCATTTCCTAATTAAATCTTAGAGGGGCGCAGTTTGGGCACTCAAGGATATTATAGGGTGCCCTCAGAGTTTTGTAACTGGGGTTACAATAGCAATTTTCCTATAACTTTGTGTCCTTTCAACCAGAGAGTCCCTACGATTTTGGAGGTATATGGCCACAGGGCTTTTTTTCCGAAATTTGGGAAGGGGCCTTAGCCTTCTATTTTGGGAAATTGAAACGCGATTTCGGGGCGTTTTGGGAAAAAGGTAGACTCAATTCACATGTATACACAGTAATATTCTAACAGTCTTATGAATCTTAAAGAAGAAAAACGAATTGATATAACAACTAGACATAAAACAGAGCTGTCTTTGGTTCAAATCGCTGCACTATTTAAAATGGTACTAATGTCCATAAACAATCTTCCTCCTTGGTGTCAACACCAAGACTAGCACTAGCTGCAAAAATGTTTTCGCATTCACCAGATAGAGCCAAATCTCTTAAGTTGGAGGCAGATTTTTTAACAAGTGGCTCCAATATATTTTTGTGTTTATATATGCTTTAGTTGAAATGTCAAATGCACATTCATTTGGTACATTATATTTAAAAATAAATAGAAATAATAAACATGTACATTATTATTGAAAATTAAAAATTACTTGTAATAAAAACAATAAATTAAATAAAATAAAAAAAAAATTGAGTATGTTATGTTTGGGGGACGTTTCATTTTGGCTACGTTTTTGACTTTTTCCTTAGCAATAAGGAATTGGTTATTTATACATCAAGGTAAATAACTGATGTGTTTATGTATTGAAAACTTACTTGGTGAACCGAACAACTGATCTGAATGTTTTAAAAAGATAAACAAGCAATAAAAATGCTAATGTATCTTCGCAAACAGCCGCCATTGACTGAGATGATTGCGCAACTTCATAACAGCTCTCTAAATGAAGGTAAAACAATAGTCGGTAGAAGGTGTGACAAATGATAGTCGTCCAATAAGATCCGAGTATTCCACATTGAGCCTTAGAATGCGTGTTGATGGGTCATCGAACAGCAGGTGCTTTACTTTAAGTAGTATGCAGTGTAGAGTGACATATAATTTTGTGCATTACGGAAACAACTGCGTTACTTTTTTTTTCTCTGTGTTAATGAATATTCGCTTATAGGTTTAAGGAGAAAAATAGTTGGAACATATTGGGAATTTTATCATTAGATTTTGGGAATTCTTTTGGTCAAAATTGGGAAAAATATAGCCTTTTTACGATTGGGAAGTCACCGAAGATCGGCCTCTAATATAGAAGGAAAAAAAGCCCTGGGCCAATTTTGGGTGTAAAAACCCTATACAAAAGTTAAATGGGCATGCAGTATTACAGTTAATAAGTTTAATTTACCAATTTATTAGTTTACGATCATATTAACAGCTATGGCTCTAAATGATTTATGTACATAGTATTGTTGAGAAGTGTATTCATAATCAAATGTACACTATTTTAAGAACAAATGCTGGTTTACATAAATCAGTGATCGTATGCTTGCTGAGTATTATCGGTAGATTTAACAAGCAGTTTAAAACATCATAAATTAGTGAAAAAGGTAGAAAATCGGTAGTTCTTTATTAAATGGATATTTTCACCGGTTTCTCAAACATTTTCAATAAAAAGAAGGTTTAGAAACAAGGATCAATCAATTTTGTTTATTGTCGATGGTTTCTCTGTAAAATTACGTCATACTTGACGTCATATATTGCATTAGTGTAAATAGGCCGAAAATACCAATAAGGCGAGAAGTCAAATAATGACATGATGACATCACTACTGCTTTCTGTCCCGACACAAAAACTGATTTTTCTCAAAATATACAATCAATCAAAAGTTAAAACACGTGCGTAATTCAAACATATAAAGTAATCAATCAAAAGTTAAAACACGTGCGTAATTCAAACATATAAAGTATAAGTTAATAGATTACAGGTTGGATGCCAACAGTACAGACACAAATTGTCGCCATTTTGAAAATTGGAACCGACCGTTTTTGTGACAATATTATTATTATTATCACAATCCTTGCATTTCCAACCAAATTACTTTTACCGTTACACATTACTTACCCACAATGTACAATAAATGTTCTTATGATTTCCGTACGGAAAGATTTGAAAAAGCAATGCAACAGTGAAGCAAATTAAACCGCGTGGTTCTAAACAGATCTAGAAGCGGAAGAATAAGCATCCGGGTAACACCACACAGTTGAATCGCTGAAGCGTCCTCTAATCAAAACGCCCATTATGAAGTTTGATTCTAAATATTTTGCTTTAGCATGTAAAATAGATTATATTTGTCATACTCAAACGTTCTAAAGGTCAATTTCACCAAAAAAAACAAAAAACATTATAAAATAATATTGAAAACCTATTTTTTCAAAGACAAATAACATTGTTTAATAGGTCCTATTGCAGAAATTTGCTCTGTAGTTCATTCAGCCTGAACCACTTCACTGACACTCCAGCAAATTGAAGTGGAACGATATCAAAATGATGCCACAAGAATCCCTCGACTAGTCATGTGCCAAAAGTATTCCTTTAAAATAGCCATGCAGTCATGTTCAAAATTTTATTAACTGTTTTCCATTTGGCGTATGTAAAAAAAAAAAAAAAAAAAAAAATGTTACCTCCACCCTATCATTTTCAAATATATGCAGCTTTTTACAATGTAATCATACATTACAAACTTATAAATTTGCATGATTGAAAAAAAAAGAGCAAATGATAGCAGATTAATGCGAAAGCATGAATTCATTTAATTTTTAACAAATTATTACATATCCGTCAAGATATTTTCAATTCAATTCCCTTTTTTTTTTGTTGCTAGGGGGCGCTTTCCATGCTTTCTTGCTTATATAACTCAATATTTGAAGTCCTATTTCAGTGATTAGAAAAGCCACATTTATGAAATTTTAATCATTTTTTACCACGTATTTGAAGATGATCCTAACGTTGAGAAAAATTCCATTTATTTCTTACTTTTCCCGCTAGGGGGGCGTTTTGCATGAAATTCATTAATGGCTGATAACTCAGTTTATTTAGGTTGGATTCAAATACGGTTTTTTGCATTCTGTTCCTTGTTGATAGCCTAATAAAATATGATAAGTTTCGAGGGTACATGTCGCTGAAAGTTTCTGAGCTACGGAAGGTTGAATGTTCGAACCTCGCAAAAAGAAAACTGTGCAAATGAGGGTAGGTCTACGAAAAACCTATCCGTTTTTGTTAGAGATCAGATAGAAGAATTCCGTCTCCGGCATACCATTTAAAAGACGTATACACACAAAATATATGGGATGGCGAATTAAGGAAATGCGTGGTTTGTCCTCTAGAAACGGTCAAACTTCACTAAATTTTAGGAAAAATTAAAATTTTAAAAACATGTTTTTGTCGCTCCTGACTTTATTTTCTGTTCATTCTTCATGGAATTTTCACACGATATGTATTGTTATGTTTGAAAGGGCCTCACAATTCAAAAAATAAAAAAGAATTGAAAAGGTCAAGGTCATATTACGATTATTGTGTTTTTATTCAACCACAAATAGCTCCAAAACTAAAAATATTTCATTGAGAGTATATGAACAAAAGTTTTAGTTCTTTCCAGTGATGTTTAGTTTTTGAAATTCGGACTTGATTTGGTCATTATACGGCAGTCCAAAGTTTGATCCTTTTTTGGAATAATTATAAATCAGGTTTTATGCTTCAAATTCTGATACATAAGAATAAAAAGTTTGACTAGTGCGACTTATATACTTGTTTGAACTATTTGCTGTTTTTGCAATTTTGTTTCTAATTTTGCCGCTAGAGGGCGTTTTGCTTAAAATCACTCTTTTGCTTATAACTCAAAATGTTAAAGTCTGATTGAAATGCGGTTTTCAGCATTTTGTTCCTTGTTGACTGCACCACAGAATGTGATGGATTTCAAGGGACAGGGTATGGGAAAATATTTGCGCTAGAAGAGTTTGAATGTTCTAACATTGCAAAAAAAAAAAAAAAAAAAAAAAAAAAAACTGTGCAAATGAGAGTAGGTCTTCAAAAACCTTTTCGTTCTGTTTCATATTGAAAATTGTGGCTGAGTTGAAATAAAGTGTTCAAGTTGATTAGGTTAAAAGCGAAAACCGAGATACCGCTTGCGGTTCTAGTTAGGTTTTCGCACCTCGCAGTGCGAAAACCTATTGTTCTTCTTCTGTTTTATTTTTTTTTTTAGGTTTTCGCATCGCTTGCGAAAACCTATTGTTCTTCTTCTGTTTTATTTTTTTTTTTTTTTTTTTTTTTTTTATTATTATTTTTCCGTCTCTTTTTTGTGAACGGCATATCAACAAGATAGGAAACAGTCACAGTTCTGATTTTTTTACCAGTTTTGTCCTAGGATCTGAATTTGATCCTAACGTCGAGAAAATTTTCATTTTTGTCTTAATTTTGCCGCTAGGGGGCGTTTTGTAAAAGTGACTAAGGGCTAATAACTCTGTTATTTGAAGTCCGATTGAAATGCGGTTTTTTGCATTGCGTTCCTTGTCAGTTACTTAATAAAATATGATAGTTTTCAAAAAGTTGCGTATATATAACTTTCGTGCTACAGGAGGTTGAATGTTCGAATCTCGAAAAAACTGTGAAATGAGGGTAGGTCTGCGAAAAATTTATCCACGTCTTTCAGGAATGAGATAGGAGAATTTTGTTTGTTGCATATGATTCGCAAGACATATACGCACAAAATATATAGTGTGGCGATTTTGAGGAATGCATGGTTTGTCCACAGTACGTGGTCAAACATAACCAATATTTTCGAAAAATCATCATTTTAAAAGCATGACTTTAAAATCATTTGAAGCTCCCGACTTTATTTTTTTGTTCAATCTTCATGAAATTTTCACATGTAATGTATAACTATGTCTTTAAGTTTTATATTATAAAAAATTTAAAATTGTATTGTAAAGGTCAAGGTCATATTAGGTTTATTGTATATCTATTCGGCTTGAAATAGCTCAAAACCTAAAAACAATTCATAAACAATATATGAACAAAATATTTATTTTTAAAAGAGTTCTTTCCAATGATGTTTAGATTTTGAAGATTGGACTTGATTTGGTTATTTTATGGCATTCTGAAGTTTGATCCTTTCAAAAATCATTGTATTAAAGCATTACTTAAATCATTTGCAGCTCCTGACTTTATTTTTTGTTCAATCTTCATGAAATTTTCACATGTTATGTATGACTATGTCATTAAATTTCATATAATAAAAAAGTTTAAAATGTATTGTAAAGGTCAAGGTTAGGATTATTGATACTTTTGGCTTGAAATAGCTTAAAACCTAAAAACAATTCATAAACAATATATGAACAAAATATTTAGTTTTAAAGAGTTCTTTTAATGATGTTTAGATTTTGAAGATCGGCCTTGATTTGGTCATTTTATGGCAGTCTGAAGTTTGATTCTTTCAGGAATCATTGTATTAAAGCATGACTTTTAAATCATTTGCAGCTCCTGACTTTATTTTTTGTTCAATCTGCATGAAATTTTCACATATAATGTATAACATTGTCTTTAAAGTTCATATAATAAAAAACTTAAAAATTTTTAAATGTCAAGGTCATATTAGTATTAGTGTATATCTATTGGGCTTGAAATAGCTCAAAACCTAAAAACAATTCATAAACGATATATGAACAAAACATTTATTTTTATAAGAGTTCTTTCCAATGATGTTTAGATTTTGAAGATTGGACTTGATTTGGTTATTTTATGGCATTCTGAAGTTTGATCCTTTCAAAAATCATTGTATTAAAGCATTACTTAAATCATTTGCAGCTGACAGGTAATACTCAAAAATATTCTTTTGGGTAAAAAGTTTGTTTAAACATTGCGACAAAATTGTTTGAAAGATCGCTGTTAACAGTATCAACAAGCCATTGAACGAAGATATGTTTTTCGGATCATGCGACTCGTGAACTGAATATAAGTGCTTTCGCGAAAACCGATGATATCGCAATAGCGATTCTAGTTAGGTTTTCGCATCGCTTGCGAAAACCTATTGTTCTTCTTCTGTTTTATTTTTAGGTTTTCGCATCGCTGGGCGAAAACCTATTGTTCTTCTTCTGTTTTATTTTTTTTTTTTTTATTATTATTTTTCCGTCTCTTTTTTGTGAACGGCATATCAACAAGATAGGAAACAGTCACAGTTCTGATTTTTTTACCAGTTTTGTCCTAGGATCTGAATTTGATCCTAACGTCGAGAAAATGTTCATTTTTGTCTTAATTTTGCCGCTAGGGGGCGTTTTGTAAAAGTGACTAAGGGCTAATAACTCTGTTATTTGAAGTCCGATTGAAATGCGGTTTTTTGCATTGCGTTCCTTGTCAGTTACTTAATACAATATGATAGTTTTCAAAAAGTTGCGTATATATAACTTTCGTGCTACAGGAGGTTGAATGTTCGAATCTCGAAAAAACTGTGAAATGAGGGTAGGTCTGCGAAAAATTTATCCACGTCTTTCAGGAATGAGATAGGAGAATTTTGTTTGTTGCATATGATTCGCAAGACATATACGCACAAAATATATGGTGTGGCGATTTTGAGAAATGCATGGTTTGTCCACAGTACGCGGTCAAACATAACCAATATTTTCGAAAAATCAACATTTTCAAAGCATGACTTTTAAGGTTATTTGCAGCTCCTGACTTTATTTTTTATTCAATCTTCATCATTTTTTCACTGTTAATGCAGTTTTATAAAAAAAATAAAACCATAGAAAAAAAATTACCCATAATATGCAAAGGTCAAGGTCATATACCAATTAGTATTATTTTTATCGGCATAAAATAGCTCCAAATCCAAAATTATTTTATAGAAAGTATATGAACAAAAGTTTTAGGCTGTGAAGAGATCTTTCCATTGGTGTTTAGGTTTTGAAGATCGGACTTCATTTGATCAAATGACCACAGTCCAAAATTTGATCCTCTTATAAAACAATTGAATATCCACATGTTTCCTCTTTTTTGCTGCTCCTGACTTTATTTTTTGTTCAATCTTCATCATTATTTCACTGTTTATGCAGTTTTATAAAACAAATAAAATCATAGAAAAAAAATCAAGCATAATATGCAAAGGTCAAGGTCATATACCAATTAGTATTATTTATATCGGCATAAAATAGCTCCAAATCTAAAAATATTTTATAGAAAGTATATGAACAAAAGTTTTAGTTTGTGAAGAGTTCTTTCCATTGGTGTTTAGTTTTTGAAGATCGGACTTCATTTGATCAAATGACCACAGTCCAAAGTTTGATCCTCTTATCAAACAATTGAATATCCATATGTTTCCTCTTTTTTGCTTCTCCTGACTTTATTTTTTGTTCAATCTTCATCATTATTTCACTGTTTATGCATTTTTATAAAACAAATAAAATCATAGAAAAAAATTCAAGCATAATATGCAAAGGTCAAGGTCATATACCAATTAGTATTATTTATATCGGCATAAAATAGCTCCAAATCTAAAAATATTTTATAGAAAGTATATGAACAAAAGTTTTAGTTTGTGAAGAGATCTTTCCATTGGTGTTTAGGTTTTGAAGATCGGACTTCATTTGATCAAATGACCACAGTCCAAAATTTGATCCTCTTATAAAACAATTGAATATCCACATGTTTCCTCTTTTTTGCTGCTCCTGACTTTATTTTTTGTTCAATCTTCATCATTATTTCACTGTTTATGCAGTTTTATCTGAACTTGATCCTAACGTTGAGAAAATTTTCATTTTTGTCTTATTTTTGCCGCTAGGGGGCGCTTTGAAAAAAATTAACAAATGCTAATAACTCTGTTATTTGAGGTTCGATTCAGATGTGGTTTTTTGCATTGTGTTCCTTGTCAAAAGCCTAATCAAATATGATAGGTTTTAAAAATCTGCGTATATAAAACTTTTTGACTACGGAAGGTTGAAAGTTCGAACTTCGCAAAAAACAGTGAAAAAGAGGGTAGGTCTACAAAAAAAGTGCCCATTTTTATTGGAATTGAGATAAAAGAATTTTGTTTGTTGCATATGATTTGCAAGACATATACGCACAAAATATATGGGGTGGCGAATTCGGGAAATACATGGTTTGTCCACAGTACGCGGTCAAACTTAACCAAATTTTCGAAAAATCAACATTTTCAAAGCATGACTGTTAAGATTTTTTTCAGCTCCTGACTTTATTTTTAGTTCAATTTCTATGAAATTTTCACATTTAATGTAAAACTATGTTCTTAAGTGTCACACAATATAAAAAGTAAAAAATTAATGGTAAAGGTCAAGGTCA
>CM037779.1:3186134-3236134 GCA_021229015.1 Solen grandis
TTGTAAATACAAAAGGAAAGCCTTGTGAATTTCGATGTATTATTAATAACTTATTTGTGTCTAAAGTTAATAAAGGAAATGAACCGGACTCTGTAATTTGACATAATCGTGTTACAACCCAACCCCAGAAGCAGTGTGACAATACAGGAATCCAGCGGATATATCAAGTTGCTATTTTTAAGTAAGAATCAAGTAGAATTACAGATGTGATTTTTTTTAAATTCATTTCATTAAACTATGACATATTATATTAAGATATAGGAATACGTCACTCTGATGTTTTATGTATTTCGAGGGGTGAAATTGAAACTATGCTCATTTTTTATGCACTTAGCTAGTTTCCCTTCTCCCCTCCATTTGTTTTATCGTTTAAACCTTTAAGTGTAAGCAAAGCATGAAAATTGTTTCAATATTAAAATCATTGATAAGTCTTAAATAGAGGCATGTCGTCTGATAGATAAGTCTAAAGATAACAAAACTATGTCGCTTTTTAAACCTATATTGTGTCGAAAAGGACAAGGGAAGATTGTAAAATGTCGAACTTAAGATGGCATAAATATTACACAACGCTGTCCATATATCTTATCGCGAGTGTTGGTCACAGCGCAAATATAAATGGTATGTTTATTAATTCTGCTATATTTCTTTGTATTCGATACCTTGATATATGATTGTAAGAAAGACATGTGAAATCTTATTTTTTACTCACTGGGAAAATTCGTGTAGCTTACGCCTACCGAATGTGACAAATGGTATGATAATCGATGATATACCTGTATAGAGAGAGCCTGTCCCGATGGACAACTGGTTAAAGCATCCGCCATGTAACAGGTGGCCGCGGTTCGATCCCAGGTAGCGAAATTCCCAAGTTGTTGTGTTTAACGTCCCACCGACAGTATTTCAGTCATTTGAAGACAATGTCTACTTGAGACAGATATAGTGCTGCCACACTGCAGCATCATGCCGTAGACATGTGGCATGATACCACACCAAGTCACATTATCCTGACACCGGGCCAACACCAACTTATCATTAGTTTAACGTTACCATAATATAAAAATTCGGTAACCATTCGGTAATTTTAGGGAACCAGTTCAGAACAGGTGTAAACACTCTTTTCGCCACAACTAAATTGAATTCTACCACTCACGTATGGTAACGGCGAATTTTATGCTGCCACAAAAGACAATGTGCAAGACTATCTAATCGATGTTTTAAATAGTTTTGTACACATGTATGTAATATTTGGTAAAACATTGATATAACAAAAGTCTACTAAGCTCTAAACCACCTCTTCTCAAACTTAAAACGTAAGGAAAACATCCCTATTCTTTAAAGTTTTCCTATCCGTCATTTTCTTAAAATGACGAACGAAAGTATTTTATTTTAATAGTCTTTTTTATGCCAGCTATTAACCTTACACGAGTAGAAACTTGCAGGCCGGCGCCAAATGCGCAATTCAAGATATGAAAACTGTCCGTCTGGATCCATGCGCCATGGCAACTCGTGCTACATGATTGGTCATCTTCTCTCTAACTGGCCAGATGCTCTCGTATGTAATTTTATTTTACTATGATCCTAGATGTTATTCCTTGTAATTATTATTATGTTTTGAACCACACGTATACTGTTTTGTCTTTTGCATAATTGTTTCTCATCCAAAATAAAATACTTATCTTAGTAACAATGTCAGTAAAAATAACTGTGAGGGGTGGATAGTACATGTAATATAAAATCAAAGTGCTCAATGCACTGAGAGACTTTCAGCAGTATTTACATGAAATATCTAGTATAATTCTTATTCAAGTTTTTAAGCAGGGTTGAACTAGGTAGAGGCAATGGTCATGTAACGCCAAAGAATTGCAACTCATGTTAGTATTAGTAAGACAGCTGAACTCGCTCTTTGTTCAGTTAACCCCACCGACAGTCTCTCGGTGCCATGTACTCTTTAATTTGTTTCGTAATGACATAACTGTGATTCCTTTCATGAATTGTGGACATACGGGACTCATGGCCTTACTTCAGTACTAGTGATGGTGCACAGAAACTTAATGTATTAATATGCTGCTGAGCGCGGAGTGACACAGCGTAGTTAAATCGCTTGCGGTAATTATGCAAATCAGCAATGTCTGCTTTTTATTTCCCGCTACAAAAGACTGGCTCCCGCAAAACAAAGACAGCCATTATCGCACTTGACGTTCTCGTACAGAAAATAATGGTGTCCAGACACTTACTCAGCTTCTCTATTTCCTCGCAAATGTGTAACGTTGATATACGATGATTTTTACGCACGTAAGCGTGAACTCATTGTCCGCATTGAGCATTGGCGTTGATAGAATTGACGTCCTAACGCATGACGTCACGTCATCAACATCCGTGGTAATGACACGAAACATTCTGTACTATAAAATTGCCAAGTTTAATCGTTGTGTGCCAATGCTCAGTTGTTTTTGACTAACACTCATATTTTCAGATTAAACAAAATAACAAGCATTCTCATTATTAGCCCTTATTCGAAATGGAAATATTATATTAATTTATTATTAAATTATATTGTGTCGTGCTTAAAGTGAGCTTTTATTATCAACCTCCTCCCGTCGTCAATAATTTTTATTTCAAAACTCTTCTTCAATGAACCCAATGCTCAAAATTTCGTTTGATTTTTTTATATATAATCATCTCCCATCATTTAATCATAATTGCCAAAGTAATGTTGTTAATAATGCTCCAAGTAGGTCGACACATTTACAAATTTTCTTATTTAACCTATAAAGTAAAGTTCAAACTTTGCATAATCACACCATAGCCCTCTTCACTTAATATTTAAAATAAAGTTTATATTTTATACATTTAGCTTTGTAAAGATCATTTCAAAATTAATTTCCTTTAATATTGTTAAATGCGTATGATCAGTGGGTGCTTAGCTGTAATTGCTAAATATCCTTTATCGCTTAAAATGAGGTTCTTAAAGGGTCGACTAATTTTCTTTCATAATTAAAGTAGAAACTTTAAAAAAATCGATTTCACTAAAACTGTTAATCACAGATTGATAAAAATTTGCCAAAGTCATCAACTCTGAGTTCATAAAAGAAATACATTGCTTAAAGGAGGATACTTCCTTTAGAAACTAAACTTACAAGGGTGTTGTATGTTATAAGTGATATTTTTTTCATAATAATCATGATCAATAGGTAACTAGTTGCAATCAAATGACCTAAATAATGTTATTAGACTAATGGTTCTCGTAAGCGTCACAGGACCACAAAGGCCCACTTGTTTAAAAATGTATTGACATTATTTGAAATGTAATTACAAACATCCTCAACATTCTATTACTTATGCAACATCAGTACACCTTTCTGTCACAGGTACGTTTACTGGTATGTTTCATAATGCCACTTATTACCATCATGACAATATCATTTAAAAATCTGAAATCTTAAATTAACATTAAAGGTCTACTGCGAAGCTTATGGTGCTCATCTTGCCAGAATTGAAACACAGAGTGAACAAACATTTATTGAAGGATTTCTAAAGAATTTTTCAGGTATGTATAAAATGCTTAAGTATAAACTGGTTTAAATACCTAGCATTGCTGTGCGATGATACATGTTTCGTAACATTTCTATTCATATGCAAACACAGAAAAAAGTTTGAAAATGAAGGGTGTAATGATAAAATAATGACGATTTTTGTTTCATACGACTAATATTGCTATTATTATTATTACTATTATTATTATGCGTCCAGATATTTAGATATTAGATATGATCTGTTAAGATAGAACCTGATACTCTTTTTCAATATACCTACATTTCTGACGTTGGAATTTAAGTGACTAATTAAAAGACACAATATTGAGAAAATATACACAACATCAAACAGTAATTTCTGAGGTTCAAGATATTGCCCAAGTTTCAAGATATTATTGCGGACGGAATATTGCTTGTAATCTAATCTCTATTTAAAAGAAACAAAGGGTGGATGTTGATAGACCTTACCTAGGCATTCGCGGGTTTTAAAGACACTACATGTGCACCGTGTCCTCATCAATGTTAACATGTACTCGAAGTGTCCTCTAAATCTAACGAAACTGTTTCAAATTATAGCTCCGGACTATACTAACCTTTTAAAAATGACTATTTAAAAGTAACGAAGGGTCATAACTCATTTATGCATGGATGGATTTTGATGGCATAATGGCATATGACATGCATAATATAAATTCACGATAAGTTTCAATAAAAGTCTAACCAACTAATTCCAAGATATGGCTCCGGACGGACGGACAACGCCTAATCATTTCCCCCTCCCCCCAAGTGCCGTGAGGATTAAAACAGCCATTCACTTAACATTAAATTTATCGGGATTTATCAGATTAATTAATTGATTATCATATGGAACTGATCATGGTGATGATTATATACATATCGTATTAGGTTCATCAACGGACAGCAATCAGTACTACTGGATTGGTGGAACAGATGCCATCTGGGAAGGCGACTGGATATGGGCGACCATTGTAGAACCAATTCAGGTATCGCTGTCGATGATTGCTTTTGAAATTCAACGTCAAAGTTTAGAGGATTGTCGATATCTAAATATCTTGACGCAAATAATAATAATAATAATAATAGCAGCTATATTAGTCGTATGAAACTAAAATCGTCATTATTTCATCACTACACCCTTCATTTTCAAACTTTTTTCTGTGTTTGTATATGAATAGAAATCATAATATATATACACAATTACATGTATTTGAAAAATGAGATCTAATTGTGGATATGTACAATCATCATTAGTCGTTATACTGTATTAAAATTATAACAGTACCAACTGTGATGTAAAACATCCAAGACTTTGGATTGTTTAAATTGTTGAGCGAAGGTTTTATCATGGGACAGGTTTGCCATTAGGTTACTTGTTTATAATATTTTGTATAAATATTCAGCTGTCATTTTTATTTCGGCGAATTGTTATTCTTGAGTATTCCAGTCACATATTGCAATTTTGAGAAGTAGTCCGCAGGAAAAATGTATCTGTGTATATCATGAAAACGGATCTAAACATTGTTACATATCTTTATTTTCCAATCAATAAATCCACAATGTCGCAATAATAGAAAATAATCACATACACATGTATCACGTTTTCAAATCTAACGTAACCACTGTCTTTCAGTTTACCAACTGGCGCGCTGGAGAGCCTAATAATGATCCCAGTCACTCTGATCACCATCAGGACTGCATGGCCATATATGGTAAAACCGGTAAATGGGACGACGGCTGGTGTGAAACACAACACAATTTCCTATGTGAAATTGAGTAAGGCTACGTTTAACACACAAATCAAAACTGAAACCATACATTGTTTATATATGATACGCTACAAGCAACAAATCTGAAGTAATTAAAATAAGCTAAAAACAGTACAAGTATATTGGTAGTTTATGGTACTATTTAGATGAGATTGTATCAACAGTCTCAATTGTAATGAAAATTTCGTTATGAAAAAAAAAAAAAAAAAATGAGTGATAAATCTTGCGTTTTGATACATATATATTTGCAACCTGCAAGCATGCCACTTTATTAAAGATGGGCTCGATTTATCTTAAAGAATAACTGTTTAAACTTTAAATCGTTAAAGTAATACAATACATTTCAGGCTCGACATGGATGGAGCAGGACAAATTTTTGGCTGATTACATGTCGTTTTTGACCATAACCAAATTGAATAAAACCATTTGCATGAAGAAAAGTTCGTCTACATTTCTTCTGATTTATTATCCTTATGATGTCAGCTGTCTGTTTACATGTATGTTGTTGTAAAAAGAAACTGGCAAAATATTCAAGGATTGACCCAACGAACATTATCTTCCAGCGCATATAACGGTGTTAATTCGCTACAATATAAACCGTTTGAACAAAATAAAACGACATACATGTATGTCTCACTCACCTTCTCTCTCTCTCTCTCTCTCTCTGTACTGTTATTTTCATGGATAGTGACAAGTTCGTATGTATTTATATATATATGTCAATTACTTCACTTTATTTATTTATTTATTTTTTTTTTCGTTTCGGCAAGTGAAGATGCAATATTAACAAAAGCAGTGCAATAGTAAATGTTTAAATATACCTAGACAGCTATAATGCTATTTAAATGCTGTTTTTATATTGTTTATTATATTTATGTTTATTTGTACTGTCGCCATGCTGTAATAACCACATGGGTCTTATGACCTTCTCGTATATATGAAATAAAACTTTGAAACTTTGAAACATGTATATATAAAGTGACATTGCTCTTATATTTAGTTTAGGAGCCGGTCTATAGTATTCGGTCTTTTCTCTTTAGAAACTGTAAACGACTTAAAGTATTTAGTACTTTTTAATATACAGGATCGTTTGTTCTAAATCAGCAAGCACTAATAGGTAAAAGCCTAAAAGCATTGAACATGTTATTATATAAAACTAGTAAGTATAGCATTTCCCCTAAGGTGATGTGTCTACTCTTTGATGCTTTTGTAGGATATATTCTCAATTATTCAAGTGAGGTATGGGGGTTTGGGAAAGCAAAACAAATTGAACGGGTACATTTGAAATTTTGTAAATCTTTATTGAACGTTAGAAAATCTGTCACGAGCGTGGGTGTACATGTAGACCTTGGTAGATATCCATTGTATTATAGATTAAGATTTGTCCGTATTATTAAGTATTGGTGCAAAGTAATGTCTTCAGACAATATTTTAATAAAAGCACTGTACAAACTGTTATTAGACGATTGTCATGATGGTGAAGTGTATTGAACTAGTAATGTAAAACAGCTATTAGACACCTCAACTGCAGCTTCTTTTATGTATGGACAAGCCTCTGTTCTGTTAACTTAAAATATTTCCATATATATATATATATATATATATATATATATATATATATATATATATTAAAGAGCGGGTACTCGATGTTTTTAAACAGCAATGGAAAAGTGATCTGGAAGATAGTACTACACATTCTTTTTACAAAAATCATAACTTTACTTTAAATATTGAAGGTTATATTGGTATTTTGCCTAAGAAAGTTATATCTAGTCTGTCTAGATTCAGACTTTCAGCACTTAGTTTGTGTATATTAACTGGTAGATATACCCAAAACCGGGAAGAACGACACATGCGTGTATGTAATCTTTGTCAGGGTACAGATATAGAAGATGAATTCCACTTTTTGCTTTTCTGTCCAATTTATGAAATATTCGAAAAAAATATATTAATTCTTATTACTATAGACTTCCAAGTGTTATCAGATTTGTTGACTTATTACAATGTTCTAATACATCAGTAATCAAACGATTGTCAAAGTATGTTTATGAGGCTTTCATAATTCGCAATGCAATTATCCAAAATAATATATAGTAAATATGTGTTAGTTCAACTCCTTTGTATCTAATTTCACTTTGATTGCTGTTGGGAAAGGAACGCGTCAGATTTTGATTCCTTTTGGTTTGAATATTGTATGTTTATAGCTGGGTGTTCGCTGTATGGTTCGCGTGAACATTATATGTACAGTATATGTATTAATTAAGAATAGAAACTGTATAGTTTACGTCGAAATAAATTGTATAGTTTACGTCGAAATAAAGTTTCTGTTCTGTTCTGTTATTAGTTGAAGAAGTGCAGATTATTATATAATTACACATTATAAAAACATTTAAGCATCCTCTAAAATGTGCATGTGTGTGTGTGTGTGGGGGGGGGGGGGCACTTCATGGTTTGGTCACACGAATATATCATTTGAGGATGCTTCCAGCTGGCTGGGCTACATGGGGCGATTCAGCACAGACAGCACGAAAATACTGTCTAAACAACAATAAAAGTCAAAACTAGAAATATGCTATGACAGAATTTTATTAAGCTATACGAGGATATGAATTTAACACGTGTTGCTTACCAAAAAGGTCTGAATCAGATCCCTTTCAAACTGACTTTGGTAAATTTAATGAAGCAATCGAATCCTGGTTTAATGAAGCAATCGAATCCTGGAGAAAAAAAGTCATTAACATAGATAAGAGCGATTGAGTACCTGACAAATAATATTTTGTTGATAGTAATAATAATAAAAAAACATTTTCAATGTCAGTTTTTGAAACTATTAGTGTGTCTATGTTAATTTTACTTTTTTTTTCTAGTATGCAAACTCGGGTGTAAATAACGAAAATCTGATTATTGCTATTTGACGGAAGTAAATACAAGGGCAACACCTTTCATTTAAGGAGTGATATTTTCCAATGAAGTACGATGAGTAAGCACCCATCAAGTCAGTTAGATACCCTATAATCCAAATGGGTGCTAGTGCATCTTATTTCATTAACATAATATCTACAAACTTGTTGATTGAATATGTCAATTTCTCGTTAATAATTTAGACGGAATATTTTAATTAAGACAATCATCTGATCATGAATTGACACTACAAATGTGGTGGTATTCACCAGGAAGTTGATTTTGGTATTTATATTTCGACATATGGATCTTTTAAGCATGACCTATGTGAAAATCACTTCGTCTGTCATGTTTTCCGGATATAGATTGTCTGACAGCATATTAAATGCCAAAGTTTTGACAATTTCTTTGTTGCGTTAAAAAAAATAAGTGCTTAAAATACCATTATTCAAAAGTGTTCTTCGGCGATAATAATAATTGTTTTATTGCTGCCAATCCGCCTCAAGAATGACCAATAAAGCTGATGAAATCAGTGTAAAAATATGTACCATTGCAGGACATAAGCAGGATTTTTACTAACCTTTGTCTTTGTTTGTTGGACTTAATATCTCACTGACAATATTTCAGTCATTTTGAGACGATGTCTACTTTAGAAAGATATAGTGCTGCAACACTGCGGTATCACGCCGTAGACTAGTGGCATGATAGCATACCCAGTCACATTATCCTGGCACCGGGTCAACCAGTCCTGTAATTACTCTTATATGCTGAGGGCCAAGCAAGGGAGTTATTATAGTACAATTATTTACCTCATTGGTTTGTCGCGACACGGCCGGGGATCGGACCAACGACCTCCCGATTCCGAGATGGACGCTCTAGCCACTCGGCCACCCAGACTGGTAAAACCCCTTTTGTCAATTAAATCCTATTGCAACATCTAGAAGTTCTTGAAAATGCGACAGGCCATCTGAGCTCGGCTGTTGTTGTCATTGTATGTTGTCGATTTTCGTAATCGTCGATATTATCAACAGTATTAAAATCACAACTTCATTTTTCATAGAAATATCAGAATTTGAATTTATAAGTACGTTCAAATGTTTGGCAAATCTGTTAATAAATACGGAATATATATCTGCAGAGAGTTTCGTTTTTTAGTTATTAAAATATTTCTCATAAAAGTTGAGTACAGGAAGGTTTTTATTTATATATATTATAAATTAAGGGCATTTTTCAGTGTGTATCTGATAATATTGTCTAAATATGATATTTTTTTATTATAAAAGTATAGGAACCTCCTAAGTACTGATTATCGTATTAAAAAATTAAATATAACGTCTTAATTTCTTAACTTGTAACAAAACAAAAATAATCATTCGTATATCAAATTTTCAACTAAAAATATAGACAGTTAGTTGATTTTATTAGATATTTTACATGTTAAACAGTGTTAAATTTAGTGAGGTATACATGCACATGTAGTTATAATTCCAATGTTTTCTTTATGTTTCGATTTAAATTGTTAAAGATTAATATTTTTCTTGAAACAAATGTAATTCAAAACATGATTTTGATATACAGCGTTATCAACTGTATGTAAACCTATTTTTGAATAAGTTCAATGTGGCTGTTGGGAAAGGTAATCTTATGTGCCTGTATTATTCTTTAGAGACGAGGGAATGTCTTTTGTGTGTAAGTATTATTTTATATCACTTAAGTTGGTCGATCCAAGTCTACATCCATGAATAGTTCAATAAGTTTCAATCTTTTACATACAATATTTTATTTTTGTTCCTTTTGTTTGGTTGTTGATGTTTTTTTTTCCTTTCTTTTTTTACCCCGTACATTAATCAATTTCATTTTATTATTTTTACTAAAGTATTAATTAATTTTCATTTTTAATTATACTTTTATTTGTTTTATTCTCTTTTTTTGATGGGGAGAAGGACATTCTATTTGTTGACCAGCTTTTAATGTTAGTTATCAAATCGGTATTAGCATTGCATGCATATAACGCTCTAGGAAAATTCTATAATTGTTAAAGCATATATTAAGTTGCTAATTCTGTGAGAGTGTGCCAATCAACGATTTTCAACATTCGATAAGTCTTAAACGATTTTCATGGTGAAACCGCCCCAAGCGTCTGAGGGGTAAGAGCCTCCATCTCGGGAACAGGAAGTTGTAGTTTAATCCCAGACTCTGATAAACTTTTGTCTCTAAAGTAGTACCGGTGTAACAGTCAGGTTTTTCCCCAGTCAGTTTCTTCCCCGGGAAAAAAACTGACTGGTCATTTTTTCCCCCGGGGAAGAAACTGACTGGTCAGGTTTTTCCCCGGGGAAGAATTTTAATTTTTTAAGGTTTCTGAGGTGGGGAAATTCTGGACCAGTCAGTTTTTTCCCCCCTATCCTATATATTGTTCGTGATGGTGGGGAAATTCTGGCCTAGTCAGTTTTTTCCCCCCTATCCTATATATTGTTCGTGATGTTGGGGAAATTCTGGCCTAGTCAGTTTTTCCCCCCTGTCATTTATATTGTATTGATGGTGGGGAAATTCTGGCCTAGTCAGTTTTTCCCCCCTATCCAATATATTGTGCTTGATGGTGGGGAAACTCTGGCCTAGTCAGTTTTTTTCCCCCTGTCATTTAGATTGTATTGATGGTGGGGAAATTCTTGACCAGTCAGTTTTTTCCCCCTCTATCCAATATATTGTGCTTGATGGTGGGGAAATTCTGGCCTAGTCAGTTTTTTCCCCCGTCATTTAGATTGTTCTTGATGGTGGGGAAAGTTTTGACCAGTCAGTTCCCCCCCCCCCTATCCTATATATTGCATATTAGAACAATCTAAATGACAGGGGGAAAAAACTGACTAGGCCAGAATTTCCCCACCATCAAGCACAATATATTGGATAGAGGGGGAAAAAACTGACTGGTCAAGAATTTCCCCACCATCAATACAATCTAAATGACAGGGGGAAAAAACTGACTAGGCCAGAGTGTCCCCACCATCACACACAATATATCGGATAGCGGGGAAAAACTGACTGGTCCAGAATTTCCCCACCATCAATACAATTTAAATGACAGGGGGGGGGGGGGGAACTGACTAGGTCAGAATTTCCCCACCATCAAACAATTAAATGACGGGGAAAAACTGACTAGGCCAGAATTTCCCCACCATCAAGCACAATATATAGGATAGGGGGGAAAAACTGACTGGTCTAGAATTTCCCCACCATCAATACAATGTAAATGACAGGGGGGGAAAACTGACTAGACCAGAATTTCCCCACCATCACGCACAATATATAGGATATGGGGGGAAAAACTGACTGGTCTAGAATTTCCCCACCATCAATACAATGTAAATGACAGGGGGGAAAAACTGACTAGACCAGAATTTCCCCACCATCACGTACAATATATAGGATAGGGGGGAAAAAACTGACTGGTCAAGAATTTCCCCACCATCAATACAATCTAAATGTCAGGGGGAAAAAACTGACTAGGCCAGAATTTCCCCACCATCACGCACAGTCAACATGACAGGGGGGAAAAAACTGACTGGTCCAGAATTTTCCCACAATCACAAGCAATATATAAGACGGGGGGAAAAAACTGACTAGGCCAGAATTTCCCCACCATCACGCACAATCAACATGACAGGGGGGAAAAAACTGACTGGTCCAGAATTTCCCCACAATCACAAGCAATATATAAGACGGGGGAAAAAACTGACTAGTCCAGAATTTCCCCACCTCAGAAACCTTAAAAAAAATTAAAAAAGAGGGGGGAAAAAACTGACTGGGTGGGGAAAAAACTGACTGGGGGGAAAATCTGGACTGTTACACCGGTATCTCCTTGCTGTAGGTGCTAATCATACATACAGGGAATTTCTGGCACTTGTTGGTCCGGTGTCAAGATAATATGACTGGTTGTGGTATCAAACCGCGTGTCTACGGTATGATACTGTAGTGAGGCAGCACTATAACATAGTATCCAAATCACAGAAATAATGTCGGTGGGTCGTTGAGTCCCAACAATTAGTATAATGTGTGGTGTGTGTTATTTTCATGTTTTAAGAAAAAAATGAGCCGTATTCACAAAGCTTATTCAGACAGTTTTAACTTATGGAAAAAATCAACTATTTCTGATTGGGGATATTTCTATTCTTTGTTAACAATTCCTCTAAGGGCAGGAATTTGTTTTTTTTTTCTCCTGGAATATTGGCTTTTTATTTCTTAGAGTTAAATATAACTGAAATTATTAGATTGAAAGAATTTTGCCATGATAGTTAAATGAACCTTAAGATGCATCGTGAATACGACACAAGTGTAATTAGGTTTTACAATATTTGTAAATACCATCAAATATTCTTTGATACAATTGTTTTTAAACATTTCTTTCTTACATTCACTCTGCGTTCTTGGAAATTTATATTAGATGAAAATAAAACAGTTTCTGACAACGTTTGTAAACAAGTAGATAACTTATGTATTTGTATTATCAATGTGATGTGAACATATTACACTGTTCATAATCTAGTATTATAAGTGTATTTATGGCAGAATGGACACGGTCAGGTAGTCTGCACGTCCATAGTTGTCCTTGTTCCAGTAGTCTGGCCCAGTAATCGTAGAGTACAGAAACTGGGGATACGAGGCTTGTTTGTCCCATGAGCAAACCTGGCCCCTCTCCACCGTTGCTACGTAACCGTAGTCGTTATCGCAGCCACCATAGTGTGAGTTGATAATGAAATTCCTCTCAAGGTTGGATCGGATATCTCCTTCAATATTGAATAAATTGAAGGATGTCATTGGAGACGGGTATGTCGAGTAGAGCATCTTGTCCTTTGAGAACCAGTTCATATGGTTGGTCCCCGTAGCACTGAAGCCGAAGCTGACAACTTCTTGTTCATCCTTGATGAGGGCGAACTTGGCGTAGCGGACCTGGAGACTTGAGCCCAGCCACTCATATTATTGTGACGGTAGTGACTGTCCGTTGACCTCTTCATACTTGTTGGTTTCACGATCGTTGTGTTATCACCTGCATCGAACAAATATACTTAGTTTTTTTTTCTAAGTCTTGGCCCTAGCATAATTAACAAGTACCGCGGAATGGACTATAGTTTCACGAATAGTATATCTCATAGTCATTTTCACAAAACGCAATCGATTTATACTCGCTACAAAGAATTAATTGTTTGCAAAGTTGCATTTTTTTCACGTTTTAAATGACATTGGTGATAAACATAACAATGAAGAATTTAATAGGTACACGTAACAAACAATCACAAACTGAATAAATAATTGGGTAGCTTAAATGAAAATATAAATGCAGTCTGTGTTTAAATAATGTATAATAACTTTTTAATGAATACCATTTAGAGGTTAAAGACGAGGCCTCGCAAGGCGTCACTTACGATTGATGGAGACAGGAAAGATATTCAGTTACCAAGTAAATAACTTGTTACAACTATGACCTATATCTTGAAGTAGAAGTATGTTAAGCTGAATACAGTAGGGGATATTTACCGGTACATATCTTTTCTATATTTCTTACTTGCGCAAGTCCAATAAGATCTCCCGTCTTTTTTTTCTATACATTATAAAAAAGTTGTCTAACAGTGCATGGTAATTGTTTCGAAATACATGAACAAAACGTTCTTCGGCTAGATAGTGCATGATGTTTATAATCACAGAAACACTATTATATAGAGAATTTACATTAACATATTATACAAACAAAAGCCAAGTTTTGATGATTTTTATTATTATATTATAGGTTATTATCCAAACAGAGAACATTATAAAAATGGTAATATTCACTGTTTGAAACAGTGAAATTACCATTTTAATTTTCCCTATTATCCCGAAAAGCATTACATAAAAATGCGTAAATTATTTATCAAAACTTGGCTAAATAATTCTATATTTTATACAGAAAGAGGACTCAGAAGAAGTACACATTTGTTAAATCATTCTTTTTTAATTTACTTTTTTTATATATACTCACAGCTCAAAATGTATTTTAACAAGTTTATATACATACTAAATCTTTAAAAATGTAGTGCTGTTACATAATTTATTGTAAACTTAATAATGGGAGTTGCTTCAAAATTTGCACATTTTATTGTTAAATAAATGTTAAATTATAAATTTTTAAATTCTAGAAGTTAATATAATCCATAAGAGAAGAATATAATAAGAATACCTAATTTCAAACGTCATTTTACCTTGGTTTATGACTCTAAAGTTCTAGAATTCCTTTAAATATTATTAAAAAAATACTAAACACTTCTTTTTTCGAACTTTGCTCTACGTGGTACAGAAAAACTGGTCAGAGAGAAAAAAAAACTGGGATTTGGACCAACCCACATCAGGCTTAAATTCTACCTACATAAATAATATTAAAATTCTCAATCTAGGTAGATACACATTCCACAATTATTATTTTATGAAATATTTAATTAAATGACTAAGCGGAAATGAATAATTACCTTTATTACTAATAAAAAATGATAAGAAATGAAACATTCGGGTATTTTTGTTAGAGAAACAGGACTAATGAAATTCGCCCTTAAGTATTAAAGTATTACTTAAGATTTGCTGGTCGAATTCGACCCAGTTTCAAAGCAGTTGGCAGTGATTTTAGCCTATTTATGGATGCTCTTCAATTGGAGTTAATGCATTAGAGTTCATGAATATTAATACTTGCATATTTTTTTCTGAAATATCGCAACGGGAAACTGATTCATTCTACTCAACAAGCAGCAGAAACACGAAACGGGGTTTTAATTTCGTAAAACCGAAGTGTCGTCGCGTAGGAATATTTTGACGAGAAAAGAATCAAGTAACTTTGCACTGGGTAGTTGCTATTGGGGCTTTAAATAGTTCGGGATTCACCATTTTGCATAATGTTTACTGTCGAAAAGCCCTATCAGATTGAAAGATATTAAGTATTGGTATTTTACATTGTACCTTATTATCATTTAAGTGCTGAGGAAAAGCGAACTTATAAACCGTGATTCGGGTTTAAAATAATCCCACTGTAAGAGCTCCATAAAGTGTGCAATATTAAACACACAGATGAACAACTATTTTATAAAAGAATTTGTTTATCTGTGTGTTTAAAATGATCGCCTAGGTCATTTCCGTAATGTATTAAATGGGAATATTCAGCATTATTCATGACGAGGATCGAATCCGCGACTTCAAGTTCCTTAGGTGGTTGCTCTAATCACTAAATCACAGAGATGGAGACCATTGCTAATTAATAGTGATATACATGGCACGATTATAAATATGTTGAAATAGACCTTCGCAAGCGGAACCGCGGAATCAAGGATAAGGATATAGAACGCACGAAATTGATTCCAAGTATTCTCACTTTAATGCACGCACAAGCCAAAAACATATTTTAATTATTTGTTTACATTTGCTTCCATTGTCTAGAAATAAGTGTATTAATCAGTTACTGTATTAAAAGAGATCCAGTGTGGAATAAGTTTAACTTTCCAAAATCTTTTCAGAGATTGGTCGAGAATGTATCATTTCAATGAAAAGAAATTAAACACAAATTTGAATTTCGAAAATAAAATTAATGAAATTAAACGAAAACTATGACTAATAATAAAACTTATCCTCCCAATTGTGCAGAGTTTTAATAGAAACTTGCTTTTGAAATAAGTAATGATAACAATCTGTTTGAAATGAAACAAGAGGACCAAAATGGCTCTGAGAACGCTCACCTGAGAAATACTGCCTTCATCACCTACACAAGTTACTATATTATAGCATAGTTGTACTGAATACACAACAAGAACATTTCAATTTCATAAACCAAACAGTACCTGTGGTCCAAATATATAGGATGAAGCCTAGAAATTCATAAGTAGGTTACTGGGTCATTGTCAAAATCATCCAAAGTCAAAGTTCAATGCCGCACCACACCAAACAATACCTATGGTATATGGATCAAATAAGAAGGCCAAAACTTAAAAAATCAAAGTTAGATCAAGGTCATCCACTATCAAAGTTTAAACCCGCACACAAAACTTTATTGCTTGTCAAATTTGACATTGATCTTGACCTCTAGTTTCAGCCATTACAGGGATGAAATAATGCATATTTTCATCTTCAGGTATTGATGGCCTAAAGTGGAGATAAATCATGTATTCATAAAAGCAGTTCCAAACTTTCATTGTTGTTAAACACATCCAAAAGAAACAAGAGACACCATGGTCCTAGAACGCTCACCAGAGTACCATCAGCTAAATAAAACAATCCAAACCAAAGATATATGGCCATTAGACCTTTTTACCATTCTTTGCATTAAAGATGGTCTGATTTGTCTTATAATAGCCGTTTCAGTTTGATAACAGCCTATCAAGGCTAGGTGTGGTTCATTATTTTCAAATTAAAAAAAAAAAAAATATATATATATATATATTAAGATTTTTTGTAACAAAAATAACTTCCAAAATGCCAGAACGTTGCCCTAGTGGCAACAGTACTTTTTATTTCTGGTTTAATTAGATTCTGTCTGCTCAGAGTATGACCCAAAACTTTATTTTAACCGTGTTTTTAATTAGGGCCCGCCTTCTCAGAGAATATGCTTAATGTCTAGACCCCTTTGTGTGACCCGCAATCAATAAATATTGAATTTTGAGGCAAACAATTGGGTTAAATTTGCTTTGTGCCAAAGCTCAGATGACGCCTAATTTGTTGTTCTATCGGGTTTTATTATGATCTGTCTTCTAAATTTGCTTTGTGAACAGACCCCAGTGTTTGAACGGCACATCTGAAAGAGAAGATTTTGAGGTCTAACATGGGTTAAATTTTGAAGAAACCAAGTTTGACATATTTTTTTGGAAAGTGTTTAGAGAACTATATACTCTATCTATATATCATTAACCTTTGTATCGTTCCAACAAGTTAATAATAATACACACCTTAAAAGAACAAAGATACTTAAAAAACACTTTTTTTATTTTTTCCTTTCTACCATTGCCATGGCAACCAGAGTTCTACATGGACCAAGTTTATTTTAGCAACTTTTTTGAAGGTTCACCTAGGGATCATCCCTGCAAAGTTTAATCAAATATGTAACGCGGTTTCAGGGGAGATGTCGTTTAAAGTTTTCACTACATGTATATACATTTAAGGCAAATTAGTCCCGCTCCTTGTGGCCATTTTATTTTACGGATCGGAGGGTTATCCAAGGAACATCTGTACTAAAACATTTTGAAATCTGGCCAGTAGTTTTGAAGGAGATAATTTTAAGTTTTCTTTTTTTTTCTTTCCATTGCTATGGCAACCAAAGTTTAGATGAATCAAGTTTATTTTAGCAACTTTTGTTAAGGTTCACACAAGGATCTTCCCGTCAAGTTTAATCAAATTCTGTCCAGCGGTTTCAAAGGAGATGATTAAAGCAATTTGTTGACGTCGCACGACGGACGCAAGGTGATCGCAAAAGCTCATCATGAGCACATTTTGCTCAGGTGAGCTAAAAATGAAACAATACGAATAAACTAGCTATTTAATATTTTAAGCAATCAACACCACTTAAGCAAAAACTGTATAGGATTAATTTTAATTTTTCTTATTATTTACAGAAACTGCCGATATATCCTGCTATGGATAGGCATTTAGTGCAGTATTTATTGAGAATTCAAATGAAAAAAATTTGATGATCTGTTACCTTTTTGTCAACAGAGTAGTCTATACATTAAATGTTCTGTATCTTATGACCCGGTTAAAAGTTAACAAAAACAAAACAATATCTCAAGTAATACTGCTGGCTTTAATTTATTAAAATTGATTTATTAAAGGAAAATAACTTATATGAACCAAATCAAACACTTTGAAATAATTTCTAAGAAATGTATAACAACTACAATAAAAGAAGGGATATACTAAACATTTCATATTAAATAGTGTTTTTATGAAACTAGCTGATCCCCTGGGCGATTCAATTTTCAAGCAATCATGGTAAATGACTAAAAGTGTTAGCATTTCAAAAAAAAGGGCTAAAATCGCCTTTAGTCAAGTGAACAGAAAGTTACAAAGTGACGTAAAGGGAAATTATATGTCAAAGTACCTGAAGTTGAAGAAGAGGTTGTTATCAAAGCTGATATTAGAAATAAGTCCCATTCATGTGAAATAGGAAGCTAAATCTATAACTGATGTACATACATTAATCAGGTGTTGATCACTATCTAGCTGTAGTCTTGTTTCGAACAGAATTGCATACTTTTCTACTTGAAGTTACTCCTTGTCGATAAGAATTGAGAATTATAAGCTGCACAATATTTAGAAGTGCTGTACGAAATGCATGGAACAAAACTGCGTACTCCAACCGAATCTGCACAATTATGCGACTACCAGTCTAGCAAGATATACTTCCGGTAGCCTATAAACGAGCCTAGATTTCCCAGTGTTTAAAGCAGTTTCCCAAGAGCCTTTTCCCGGCATAATCTGATCTGTTTATCTCTCTGCGACCGACTGAGAAGAAATCTGTATTTCTATTACGTCAGCGGTGCGGGAGTAAAAAGTTGCTTTCTTGCCCAATAGTATAACATCGCCGCCCCGGGCATGCGATAATGAGGTGACTATTTGTGTCAAAGGAAATTAAGTTCTGACCATTGGTCTAAGTGGAGTTGATTTTTTTAAAATGAAATTGTGTTTGTTGCCATGGCAACCAGAGTTCTGAAAGAATGAACTTAATTTTTGCAAATATGGTCGACTGATATTAGGTGACCGTTTGTGCCAAAAGAAATTTAATTCTTGCCATTTGTTTCAGAGAATATGATTTTCGAAACTTGCTATAGATAGTATATAAGGAAACTATCCAACCGCGTGAAGACTTCATTTTTCAAGGGAACAACTTCATTTTAACAATTATGGTAGATGACATTGAGGTGACCATTTATTCCAAAGAAAATTAAGTTTTTACCACTGGTGTCAGAGGAGATGATTTATTATTTTTATTAATTAAATGTTGTTGGTTGCCATGGCAGTCAGAGTTCTGCATGAATCAAGATCCAAACAAGGATTATTAATGCTAAATTTCTTCCCAGCGGTTTTAGAGAATATGTCGTTTAAAGCAAATTGATGACGACGGCCGGCAGGGTGATCACAAAAGCTCACCTTGAGCAAGTTGTGCTTTGGTGAGCTAAAAAGGTAAAGTTAAATGTCAGATTTGATGTGCAGTTCCTGTGTACGAAGCTACAGCTACCTCATGTAAGACTATGCAACAACAAACAAACGAGCGTGATCAGTTTTGAACAAACCCGATAAAGGACCACTAGGCAATAACCCACACAAAATATATAAAGTTATGTGGTTTTTGACAAGATGATCTTTAAAATTAGAGTGTATTTTTGGCTATAAACATTGCCATTAAATTTAAAACTGGTTGTTTGAAAAAAAAGAAATGAATATGCTAGAGTACAAATGAAGTGAAATCTGGCATTTTTAAATATATAAAAGTTCAATAACTATTGACCAAATTGGTTGATATCAGCCATAACCAATTTTGGCCGAGAGATTGGCTAAAATGCTGTCATAACATTTGGCAATGATTGCCTAGGAAATGAGGATGCTAGAGACTCATAGTAAACGAAGTAAATCTGGCATTTTTAATTTCCATAACTTCTGATCTAATTGGCTGGTGTTAGCCATAAAATCGAACTGGATAGAGATATAATGGTTATACAGATATAATAACGTTTAAAAATAATTGCCTGAGAAATGAAGATACAAGAGCTTGAATACAAAAAAGGGCCACAGGCCCTAGCCTAATTGGCTGATGTCAGCCATAATCAAACTTGGCCGATACATTATAGCTATAAACAGTGCCATTAAGATTGCAAATGGTTGCTTAAGAAATGAGGATGTTAGAGTGCAAATAATGAGGATTTTTTTAAAAATTAAAAGGGCCATAACCCATGACCTAATTAGCTGATGTCAGCCAGTATCGAACTTAGCCATAAACATTGTCATAAAGATGATTTCTTAAGAAATGAAGATGCTACAGTGCAAACAATCTAATTATGAACGATGGAGAGACCACGGTAGACAGACATTCCTTTCATTACAAAAACTACAACGGTTTTAATGTAGCAAACATGATAATTATGATTATTATATATTTACTATGCGTATCACTTATTCTGCAACTGCTATTACTGACACTTTAAAAATTATAACTCATGTAACTATAATAATCACTAGTTAAACAGCCATAACAGTTAAACTACTATTAATCAGAGTACAAACCCGTCTTCCAAGCCTGTAGAACATTTGCCCCATTTCCTGCCGTGGCACGAAAAACAAGTTTCATCTCAAACGCCTGGTTCCCCGCTACAAACGCAAAGATCACGAGTGCCGCCAGTCCTCCCATTGTCGTCTTAATGTGCTGCCGTTTCTATTAGGGAACAATCGGTCATCTCCTTCTCTTATATACAGCATCAATATATAAAAAACACATAAAACATCCTTATTTAATCTAAAATACGTCCTTGTTTAATCTAAAATATGTCTACGGTGTTCAGTTCGAGCTACCTTTATCCTCGTTCGTCCTACACGGGACAACACGATATAAAATAAAATAAATGTGAGAAGTTTTGCAACCTCACTAGTTTGTGAATGTGACCGCTAAGAAATTTATGTATTTAAATTAGTATGACTTAACAAAAAAATGATAAACCTTTTTCCTCTGGATCAGCAGACCTCTGTGTAACACAACGTGGGTAAATAAACTTTCGGCGCCATGATTTTTTCCAGTTGTACGCACATAGTCATATTCATATGGCAGTACTTAATAATTTAGTAATTTGGAATGGTTATCTTTGCTCGTAAGTATTATGCAAATTGATATGTATTTATAATCTAGAGAGGTTCGCTATATCTTTACATTTATGCATAGTGTAAAGTATATAAGGACTCTTCTACAGACAATAGACGACGGAAGCGAGCGTAGGCTTCTATTGTCTGGAGAAATATATTCTATCCTACTTAAAAGTTTGCCAGCTCAACTTAAATCAATTGCACTGAAGCCGGGATACAATATTCATATTACCATATTCTCTGTTAATCAAATGTTTCTCGACTGGGTGGCAGGCGGGAAAATGAGAAGTGAGACATCTGAATGGACGATTATATTCTGTGCAGACAAAGAGAGACAAATGGGGGGGGGGGGGGGGGGGGGGGTCATTCTACATCAACGTCCGTTTGTTTTAATCGATAGTGGAGAAACGTCTCCCCTTTTCGATATAATGGGCCAAACTAATGTACGTTTCACAATGCTATAATCATCATTCAACAATTGAGGATGGATGGCAGCAAATTTGAATTAATTTAATGACGTTTTCATCAAGATGGAATTTACTTATGTTAACCGTAGATAGTGCGACGCTATTGTTGTCATTTCCTACAGTTTGTTGTCTTTTCATAGCCCGTACAAATTTTATACGGACGTATTATGTTTTCATCCATGGTGTTCGGGCTGGCGGAAGGCGTCCTGTTAAGTGTCCGGACTCCTATTCAAACAGTTTTGATCCGATCCTCTTCAAACTTGGTGAATGTGTATGGGTATAATATCGCTTTCAGTTCGATTTCGAGCCACATCGCCACAGGCAGTCCTGGATTATGGCCCTTGATTTGTGGAAAATATGTGAAATAAACAGTGTCCAGACTCCATTTTAAGTAGTTTTCATCGAATCATATTCTAACTTGATGAAAATGTATATGAGCATAATATCTCAGCCATGTTTGATTTCCAGTCGAATCGCTCTAGCACTCCTGGAGTATGGCTCTTGATTTCCTGAAAATGTTTGAAATTACTGTTGTCCGGTTTTCTATTGAAATAGTTTTCATTTGATCCTCTTCAAATTTGCTGACAATGTGTATGGGCAAAATATGTCGGCTAATTTCGATTACTAGCCAAATCGCCCAAGGCATTCCAGGATTATGGCAATTGTTTTGTTGAAAATATACATTCATTAGCGGTGTCCAGTGAACTGTACGGACTCCTATTCAAACCTTTTTGATCCAATCCTCTTCAAAATTGCTCGCAATGTGCATGGGCATAAAATATAGGCTAAGTTTATCTTCCGTTCCTCTTCAAATTTGCTGACAATGTGTGAATATTTATACACCTGATAATACCTGTTGTTTAATATATATAAAATTATCTGTGTCGAGACCCGTTTGGTGTGAGTTCAACCAAGGTCAAGGTCGTTGTGGCTTAAAAAGAAAAACGATGTTGGAACAATAACGTAGATATCTTTGAATGTATGTTCGCCAGAATTCATGGGTGAATAGCTAAAACACCGACAAAGGTTGATATTGCGTTTGATGTGCCTGTGATTGAGGTAAAGGTCGATGTGACTAAAAATAGAAAAACGATATCTGAGCACTAACATGTCCAATCAATAACTTTATCTTTACATGTATGTTCACCAAATTGTATGAATGAAATGGTTCATGGGCGAAGCTTGGTATTGTTTTAAGAATATCATTGCTTCTTCCCTTTGAACATGGTGCATTTTAGGACATCATATATTACGGGCGTATTATGCTTTGACTCGCGGAGCTCTTGTTCTTAAGTATTAAAGTGAACATAAAAGAAGCGACTTGCAGTGGTAACACGCTAGGGCACTGAACCAGTTGTTGTGAATTCGAATCTCGTTTGAGGCAAGATTCGTGTCCATATCTCTCACGTCTGATAGCTAATTTTTTTATCGTAGAAAGAAACAATAAAAAACGGATGCGCATGAAAGAAAATATGAGAGTTACTTGAAAGGAGAGAGAGAGAGAGAGTGAGAGAGAGAAAAGAAAAAGCTGGATTTTACTGCCTATGCATATGATTACAATTGTTATATCATTTTTGCCGAAAAGAAAAATGCAGTTCAGACAAACAGTTAAACAGAGCCGAGTTAAATTTTACTTCATCAAAAAGCAACACCCTAATGCGGGATTTGTTGCACATGCGCACTTGAAACAGCGTTCTATTTTGTAAATTTAAGATAGAAAATAGAAAGGTGGTATACTGAAATAAATCGTGGACAAATTTGAATTTTCAGAGCTTCTGATTGGCCACACATTTAGGGTAACTTCTAAGTATGCTTTTAGCGAAGAATATTGTAACGGTCTATGGATTTAGCTTATCTGAGTCTTATTGTTTTTACATTTTGTGTATGCGACAATGCTATGAACAACGCGAGGTATTCCTTGTTTGACAGGTAGGGATTTAAATGACCATAAATGGACACCGTGGGATTCAGCAATATTATAGTAAATACATCATAAAATCCCATAGTATCATATTACGATGCAAGCGTTTATTAAAAACAAGACGATTTCCTTAATATTACTTGAAAACCATTTTCACTTGAAAAGGGTTCAACACGCATGTGTTCTTGTTTTGTACTTCACCTTCAAGCAAAGATAATAAATGTAAAAGCAAAATTAGAGATCGCTCTGCTGTTTTTCTATTTGCATGTTTAAAGTTGCATGTTTAAACAACTCTCGGACGAATAGTTCCCCGCGCAAAATTGTAAAGGTGGACAAAACAACCCTGATTGTTTTCCAATTTGCACAAAACACACCATGGATTTTTTACAAGAAGGACAAAGCATCCCTTGATCTTTCTGCAAAACTCCTCATTCAAATACCCAACCTTATTGTTTTGTCCCTACTAACAAAAATGCACGTGAACAGCATGGTATATGGTCTTCAGACAACTCCATAGTTGACTGTAAGTGGGAGTTGTCAGTTTAGTGTCACGGATAACAAATATTTGTCTGAATTTTGTGTGTGCATATGATAGTTCTTTCCTTTTAAAGGTGAACATACTTATTTTTGCGCAAAATAACTTTTTAGGTGTCATGTTCTGACGTAAATTATAGAAAAAATGGCATTTGCTTTCTGATATAGATGTGTGTTATAAATCATATTCAAAACGTTTTAATCAGACAGGTTATATTTGTTTTGGTCTAGTATAATGTTAAATGTTTATCGAGTTGTATCTGTGAATCTTATCGGCGAATTGATGAAAAAGTCATATTTGTGATAACGAAAATCAGATACTGTTCGCTTCTTGTTAGGTTTCACATCCCACCAACAGTATTTCAGTCATACTGGAGACTATATCTACTTGAAAAAGATATAGTGCTGCCATACTGCAGTATCACGCTGTAGATATGTGGCATAATGCCACAACCAGTCACATTATTCTGACTTCAGGCTAACCAGTCCTGGAACTACTGTTATATGCTGAGCGCTAAGAAAGGGAGCAAAGTCAGATAAAGTCTGAAATAAAAGCCAAATTTAGAGATAAGCATACATGTACGTCCATTAATATCCAGAAGTTTTCTAGGTTAATGGAAGTTAAATTTGTCAAAATTTTATTTTAATTTTACCACGATAACTTGGAGTATACCTAAACTTTGGTGTCAGTAGTACCGTCTTTGTTATGAAACGATTTTTATAGTTATTCAGACCGATCGAAAATTGGCGGCAGTGATGGGATCCAAAGCTAGTATTTGTACTGTATGACCCAATGAGTTCATGATCAGCTCCAAAATTTCTTTAAAGGCTTGGCAATGGTTGGAGCCCACTAGTTCTTTAGGTATGGTCAAACTTAAGTTTCAGCAAATGTCTTTTGACGCCCAGACAGCTGAGTATTTCAAGACTGATTTTGGTGGATGAACGTCTATTTGCTGGACCATTTTGCTGATTGTTATTATCTTTTAGATGTATTTATTACGTCGTGATAGAAGTTTGTGTAAACAATTGGGGCGATTGGAATCGCAGGCGTGGGTAGTGAAACGATTTTTTACGTTTATATCATGATCTTCCGGCTCTTTTGGTATTGAAAATATTGTTTATATTTTTATTTTTTAGTTAATATTCGTCTACAATGTGGTAATTATTAAATATTGTTTTTTCTTGAATGACCACCCTTTATTTACTTCTTAAATTAGTGAAAAGATATAAATCTTCCACATATATATTTCTATGGTTCGCAGGTGAGGGAAGTTGTTAGTCAGTCAGTCTGTCACTTTTCAGTGCGTGAATTTACCAGGTGATACATTAGTATTTGTATGAACACAAGACCAAAAATGATTACATGGTATTGATCCGCTGTACATGTTGCTAGTCAGTAGATTAAAATAGCCTACTCACATATCAGTTGGAGCAACTACTGCACGCAAAAAGAATTGGGTTATCTGGTGAGGTGTAACTTTGTAAAATTTTAGGCTCAGAGGATATTAGTATTTACTTATTATAAAGTTGAATCTCATAGTAAGGCATATGCATGTAGTCGTGAGTTTGGACTGGCGTGACGTATTTCCCTTAGGGCACGGTATAATTTGTATTGCTTGTAGTCAGGGGGTTCAATTTTAGTTGTTTTTTTTTGTTTGTTTTTTTGTTGTTGTTTTTTATCTCTAATTCTCATGATGCGCGTAAAGGGAGGCACCAATTCTTTACAATAAATTATTATATTTTGTATTTTCTTTCAGGCAAGTATCCTTAAGCCTGCCGACAATGAAATAAACCGCTGAATGGGCTGAATGAATCTTAAAGCGGTATGCATATTACTCTTTTGGAGATGATCAGATTATCTTAAGACGACATGAAATAAGTCAAACATCTGCCCTCATTTTAAATCGCACTAAATGAATTTATCATAAGTTATCGTCTTAAGCCATTTTTCTTTCCTTATTTACTCTTGTTCGATTTCACAAAATATTTGTTGTTCTCATTTACTCCAGCTGTCTTCGCAGGTCGTTTAGTTTGGATGGTTTGATATTAGAATCTGCAGGCATACAATTTGTACACTGTAAGACAGGGTCAATTTTAGGTAAGAAAACGTGATTTAAACATGTGGCGTCTTTTTTATAGCTCACATGAGCACATGCGCTCTGGATATGCTATGAAGGTCGTTGAATGTCTGTCGTCCACAATTAGTTGTTTACACTCTAGCATATTCATTTCTTAAGCAATCATTTTCAAACTTCATGACAATGTTTACAAACATAATTTCTCGACCATGTTCGAGTATGGCTAATATCGGGCAATTGAATCAGGAGTTATGATCCCTTTAATATAAAAAAAGTACCATGCAGATTCCACTTTGTTTACACTCAAGCATCTTCATATCTTAAGCAATCTTCTTCAAACTTCGTGACATTGTTTATAGCAATAAAACCTCGGTCTATTTCGATTGTGAATAATATCAGCTAATTATGTCAGAAGTTTTGCCCCTGTAAATGTAATTAAGAACCGGATTTCACATTGTTTACACTCTTTAGCAATCATCTTTAAATTTCGTGAAAACAGTTTATAGTTATATAATCTCAAGTTCGATTGTGGCTAATATCTGCCAATTAGGTCTGGAGTTATGGCGTTTTTAATTATATAAAAATAATCCAGACTTCACTTTGTTTACACTCTAGTATCTTCATTTCAAAGGAACCAATTTAAAACTTCATGACAATGTTTATGGCAATGAAATCTCGGTCAAGCTTGATTATGGCTGATATCGGACCCTAAGGTAAGAGTTATGGCCTTTTTAATATTGCATGATTTCACTTTGTTTCACTCTAGCATCTTCATTTCTTGAGCAATCATCTTCAAATGTCTATGGCTATAATCTTTCAGCCAAATTATATTATGGCTGTTATTTGCAAATTCAGTCCTGAGTTTTGGCCCTTGACTAATAAAAAATGCCAGATTGCTTTACTTTGATCACACTCTAGCATCAGCAATAAATCACATATACACCATGATAATTTGAACAATATGTTAGTGAAGTTCGATTATGGCTGGTATTGGACTGATAGATGTACATTTTAGGCCAATTTCAGAACATCACACATATTTGCTATTTAAACCCTATTATATATTCATTTCTTAAGCAGTGCAGGCAATGAAGGCAATGTTTCTCAGGTGGGCGACTTGAGGGCCATCTTAGCCTTCTGGTTTGAATTGTAATACTTTATGCTTTTTACTTCAAGAAAAACCTATTAGGCTTACTTTATCCCTTTAAAAGAATCTTTGAGGAGGTATAATGAAATCACCTTTATCAGGAATGAGATATCAAAATCAAGTTTGGAACATAATGTAGCATGTGTAAAGATAAAGCTTTGAAAACTTTTGGTGTCTGATGGGTCAAAGTCATTGTCACCGAACATAGATTTTTGTTAGTACTTACTGTTCCAGAGATGTTTTTCTTAATAACTTTAATCAGGAATGAAATATCATAGCAACATTCAACATATCTACTCAAAATTTGCTAAGCACCATCCGCTATATTCCCGTAACGTTTCATGCTTAGACAAGCGACTTTAAGGGCATGCTACATTAAATTTTACAATAAAACAAATCTTGCTTTTATGCAGAAGTATTGTTTATGTACCAAACTTACTACCAGTTACAAAAAATAAGCCTTTCGGATCCTCAATACTGGGAATTAATCATAATTAAAAAGTGCGAAATTTTGAGAAAACACCTTAAAATTTAAAGTCAGCTAAATTCAGAACTTTGATCTTCAAATATTCCTGTTTTCTAAATGGAATACTTTTAAGGATATTTGTGACGATGTTGGCCTGTTCATGGTCATTTTTTTCTGTATTGATCACAAGATTTAACTTCATTTTATAAAATGCCATTTCTTGCAAAAAACACAGTTTTGTGAATTTGCCAACTAAGGACAGAAATTGGCTAAATCGTTGTAACTAATTTTTGAGTCTCTTTTCTATCATTTTGACAAAAACTATGCGTAAAAATGATGGTCAGCTAACGCTTTCCTTTTAGGTACATAGCATTACATTTAGCATGTGTTTTCATGTGACTCTATGGGAAAATAGCCGGTGGTGCTTAGCAAACTTTGAGTAGAATATATAGCTCGTTTTAAACTTTGAAGAGATATCGGATGTAATGGGTCAAGTCATTGTCGTTGCTACTAAAATTAACTTTCAATACTGTTAATAATCATGAACGTCTGATAGGAATGATAGATACTTTTGAACATATTTATCTATTTTGTGAAAGGTCATTATTTTTAAAGGTTTAAATTTTGCATGTAAGATTATATTTTGATAATCTGTGTGTAAATTGGTTGAAGTTTCACATATTTTCTAACACTATTATCTACTATCCTTTACAACAAATAATTGGAATTAATTCACATAAGATTTTTTTTTTAGTTAGAAATCCATAGTTACTGTTCTCAACATTTAGAATGCTGGGTTATGAGTCACCTTTGTCACAATTCTAGTTTCATTTTAAAAAAATTCAAAATGATGAAATATGTAAATAATAACTGTAAATAAGAATATATCATACAATAATTGAAATGATTTTTACTGCCACACGGTAATTCCTTTTGACACGTGAGTTACGTTGTGGCAGTGGTAAGAAAAGCGTAGTGAAATATTTCCGGTGTGAGGAGCATGTTTCATCTCGTGTAGGAGTGTACGGTGGTCATATTAAAAAAAAAAAAAAAAATGGAAAGAAAATATGACTTCCGGTCATTCAGGTATTTGAGACAAACGCAAGCGATTATCCGAAAAACTTGTGAGTACAGTTCTGAATACATAATAACGCGCATTGTGATATTGCTGTCAATGAAGATGTAATAGAATGTGAACCAGAGGACAAACGTTAAAGAAATGGTCTTCGATTGGTGAAATTTAACCAATTGTGAAATTTATTAGTGAGTAAATTCAAACTCTAAGTAATTTTGAACTGTAAATTGTTTTGGGGAAAAGTTAGGAGAATTTTGTTGGCTGCATATGATTTGCAAGGTATATAAGCACTAAAGATATGTTATGGCGAATTTAGGGAATGCATGGTTTGTCCTTGAGAAGCGGTCAAACTTAACTCATATTTTGGAAAATCAAAATTTCAAAAACCTTATATTTAATTATGTTTCTTACGCTTCTGACTTTATTTTTTGTTCAATCTTCCTGAATTTTTACACAGCTTATGTAGTTTTAACTTTGAAAGGGCCACACAATTCAAAAGTAAAAAAGTACAAAGGTCAAGCTCATATTACGATTATTGCTTTTTTCTTCTGTCTCAAATAGCTCCAAAACTAATAACATTTTATAGAGAGTATATGGACAAAAGTATAAGTTCTTGAAGAACTCTTTTCATTGATGTTTAAGTTTTAGAAGATCGGGCTTGATTTGGTCATTTTACGGCAGTCAAAAGTTTGATCCTTTTTTAAACAATTGTAAATCAGTTTTTATGCTTCAAATTATGACATTAAAGAAATATAATGTTCGACACATGATTCTTGTATACTAAATTTAACTATTTGCTGCATTTCTAGGTATCTTATGGTAAAATTTTAATCAATTTGTTTCTCACTTTGCCGCTATGGGGCACTTTGCTTGAAATTTCTCTTTTCTTGTATTTTAAAAAGCTGAAGACTGATACAAATGCGGTTTTCAGCATTCTCTTTTTTGTTGACAGCCCAATTTAATATGATGGATTTCAAAGTATCAAGTACCAGAAGAGGTTGAATGCTTGAACCTTGCAAATTGTATACAAATTAGGGTATGTCTACGAAAAACATATATATTCTTGTTTCATATCAGAAAGAATAATTCTGATTTAGTACATATGATTTGCAAGACATGTACGCATAGAATATATGGTTTGCGATTTAAGGAAATGCATAGTTGTTTTTTTTCTAGAAGCGGTCAAACATCACTAAAATATTGGGAAAATCAAAATTCAAAAAACATGAATTCTTCGTTTTATTGTCGCTCCTTGCTTTAATTTTTGTCCAATCTTCATAAAATTTTCACAAGTTAAAAAAATGCAAGGGTCACTGTCATATTACGGTTATTGTTGTTGTTTTTTCGGCCCCAAATAGCCCCAAAACAAAAAAAACAAGAGGGCCAAGATGGCCCTGTGTCGCTCACCTGATTAAGATGGCTGTGTTAGGCAAAATGACAAAAAATCTGGCATCTTAAGTGTTTTTCTAACATTTGACTAAGTGGCCTACATTTTGATCCTACCTGAATTTGCACTCAACTGGGAATTCATGCAGTCATCATTCATATCAAGTTTAATGAAGACTGGGAAAAAAATGTAGGCCTCTGGTGTTTTGATCTACTGAATTTATCACAAAAAAATTTTTCTAAAATTTGCCCTGGTGACCTACTTCTTTTTGACCCTATGTTGCCCAGTTTTGAATTCATCCGAGATTTGATGTAAACAAACATTATGACCAAGTTACATTAAGGTTAGTCTAAAACTGTAATCTCTAAAGTGTTCACAAGGTTTTTCTAAGATTTGACCTGGTGTCCTAGTTTTTGACCCCAGTGACTTATTATCGAACTTATCCAAAATATCATTTAGACAAACATCCTGACCAAATCTATTGAAGATTTGGCTAAAACTGTAGCCTCTAGAGAGTTCACAAGGTTTTTCTTAGATTTGACCTGGTGACCTAGTTTTTGCCCCCTCATGACCAACTTTCAAACTCAACCGAGATATCATGTAGACAAACATCCTGACCAAGTTTCATGAAGATTGGGCCAAAACTGTGGCCTCTAGAGTGTTCACAAGGTTTTTCTAAGATTTAACCTGGTGACCTAGAATTTGACCCCACATGACCAACTTTCAAACTCAACCGAGATATCATGTAGACAAACATCCTGACCAAGTTTCATGAAGATTGGGCCAAAACTGTGGCCTCTAGAGTGTTCACAAAGTTTTTCTTAGATTTGACCTGGTGACCTAGTTTTTGACCCAACATGACCCAATTTTGAACGCATCCGAGATATCATGTAGACAAACATCCTGACCAAGTTTCATGAAGGTTGGGCCAAAAATGTGGCCTCTAGAGTGTTCATAAGGTTTTTCTAAAATTTGACCTGGTGACCTAGTTTTTGACCCCACATGACCCAATTTTGAACGCATCCGAGATATCATGTAGACAAACATCCTGACCAAGTTTCATGAAGATTGGGCCAAAACTGTGGCCTCTAGAGTGTTCACAAGCAATTTTAAACCTGCATGTAGACAAACATCCTGACCAAGTTTCATGAAGATTGGGCCAAAACTGTGGCCTCTAGAGTGTTCACAAGCAATTGTTGACGACGGACGACTCACGACGCACGACGGACAAAAGGCGATCACAAAAGCTCACCCGAGCACAAGTGCTCAGGTGAGCTAAAAAAATATGTAATCGAGAAAATATGGAGAAAAGTGTTAGTGATTAAGAGCTCTTTCCTGTCATATTTCGATTTTCAAGATTGGGCATAATTTGGATATTTTACGGAAGTTCAAAGTTTGACCCTTTGTTGATTAATCATAAATCGGTTTAATTTTTCAATGTATAAACCATGCAATTAGTATACTAAATGGAACTGTCTGGAACATTACTAGGCAACAAAGACTGTTATTTACGCGAAAACCGGTGCTGTCGCGTTAGCGACTCTAGTTCTCCACTTGTTATTTAAATGGAATAATATATATGAAGGCATATATGGCATTATTCTCCGTCATTTGTGTGTTTGTGTGTTTCATTGCATTTTTGTATTTAATTCCAAATGTTTCTATTAATGGTTTATAATAAGTATTATAATTATAGTGGTATATATTATTGATACACTTCTATATAACATATCGTCAGCGTTTTCCGAAATCCTTCTTTGTATGTATTGTCAGCAATTTACTAGTCAAGTCAAATCAAAAGTTTTATTGGCACAAACCACATTTGGATATTGCCAGATATATGTTCTATATCGTCAACAGATTCGTCAGCGTTTTAGTATGACCCAATTCTTCCTTCGTATATTATGGTTCAAAATCGTAGGGAACTATATTTTCCATTTTACTACCTCTCTCAAAATTGACCTAAATATCTCAAGATTAAGTGATCGAACTAAGAAAAGAGTCAATATAATGGTTCATCACACAATCCAGTTAGCGCATTCTCACAATTTTAACTCGTCGGATTAATTACGCAAATATTTTACAGCAATTATCCACTTATATGAAACCGATTAAAGGGCGGCATGTTGTATGTGAGATATATAATTGCATTTAATAACAATAACTGTGGAATACTAGAGAGAAAAATACAAGTCAAAATATGTATTGGCTCAATAAAAGCAAAGTACAACTTTATCGGAATACGTATTTATCACGTTGAACACGTTTGCATTACGAATTGTAGTCATGCCCAGGTAAATGAGTTGAAAAGTGAAAGTGAAACATGGTATAACCAAACATAGCCGAAAACAAACAACTTTTTTCATTATGATGTATACGATACACATTAACTAATTAGTAAATTACACACCGATACCCAATTTGTTCCGGGGAAATCTACGACTAAAGAGACCATTGTATTTTACACTCAATACATATTTAGCAAAGTACTGTTCTATATCAAAATTATCATCAATAAAATATCAATAAAGGGATTTCGCCTTTCTGTACTCATGTAACCCCATTATAAAAGTCACCCATGAATAACGCAAAAACCTCACAAACAATGTTAGTTTATTAGGTGTTTGGATAACGTAGATATAATCAATGACCTATTAAGCAAACATAGACAGAGTATGATTTTTTTGTCACGCGGCAGGTCACTGAATTTTGCAAACTGTCTAATATATATAGAAAAATCTCAGAGAAAAAATAACTTTCTTATAAATGTATCATTTTTCTAGTGCATGAAAATATTTTCAGTTTAATTAACTTTGATAATTCATTAAAATTTTGATTTAAATTCAACCAGTGTAGCAGAAAAACAACAAAATCTACATATTTTTGTTCATGCAGGGGTCTTCTGTATTTTACATAAAACTTTTCTTTTTAATTTCTTTACTAATTTAAATATATTAGGTAGCTTTTTGAAGGTAAAGTATTGTTCTATTGCAAGTTATGAATTATTTTAAATATCTCAAATAGAATAGCAGAAATTTGAAAATGAGACTTTGCAAGATTTGGACAATCTGAAGCGCGATTTTGAGTGATTTTGATTACTTGCTAATCTTTGTTATTATATGTCTTTGATATAATAACTAACATAAATTATGCGATTTTACTATGCACTTTTCTTATTTTATCAGTCATCATAAAACTTCTACTAGCTATACACACATCTGATTTAGTAAATATATATTTTCCAGTTGGCTTGCGGTAGGTCGATGGTTCTACCCAGATGCCCCCGTGCATTTGGGGTCTTCCTCCACCTGTAGTTAGCTGGATGTCGCTATATGACGGAGATACTGTTGAAGCAACGGTAAACTCAAATAGTCAAGACAAGTCAATATATATTTGCTCGCCAGTTGTCTGTTGTCATGACCGTAGTTTATGACCCTGTTGTGCGACTGCCCATGACATGTTTTATCATATCAGATTAATATTTGCACCACTGGACAGTAACCGCGGTATCTTGAATAGTTCACTTATTTATAAAAATGACAGGTAGAAAATAAAACGCAGTTTAATTTTCTTATATATACTGTCAACGTACATATTTGCATTTGATATCTACAATACGCATTTCTTTTTTTTTCTTTTTGTGGTGTAATTTTATCAAAGATACTACATATCTTCCAGACATATACTTTACATGAGTAGTATTTATACTCATTTTTAACGACTTTTGTAATTATTTTGATTATTATACTTCATTTATGGTTATTCAATCGTACCATCTCTGCCATCTCTGGCACATGAACTGAACTGAGATATTCCGAATAATGTGTCACGTGTTACTGTTTAATTCTGGACTAAGACCATAAATTCCTGCCCTTGGTATTCGGATGTGCCTACACAGAAAATAGTGACCCTATTTAGTGCTGATAATGCAATAAAGGATATAAATTCTATAGAACACAGTTAAAATAGTCATAAAATGCCCAATTTGGAGGCCTTGTTGCACAACAACCTTAAAAGTTGAGCATTACTGAGAGGGGAATTTTTGAGAAGGCCGACCGGTGCACTAAATTCATACGTATGTTATTTGGCCTTAAATAGGTCAAAAAGTAGTCGTGTGACCCCATGTTTAAAATGTACAGAATTATTTCTCTTGAATAGATCTATCTAATGAGGGTAAGTTTGGATGTCAATTTCCCTTACAGAAATTGTCATTTGTATATATGCTCATATAGAACATATAGTAAAATTAATTGTGGTCTTAGTCCTGATATAGACTGGTTTTTGAGAGGAGGTCGACCTACTTTCATTATTAATAACTTTTTTTTATTATGCATGTTTTTGACTTGAAGTTTGGCACAGTTATTGCTTATAAAGATATAAGTGTGTTACTATGTTTGTTTAAGAAACTATATAATATTCTTTATATTATATAATATAATATATATACAAAATACATACATTCCAGCATCTTATTTACAGGCACTTATGAAAACAATAATATTCAAATAAAGAACAAGCAAGAGCTTCCATTTATTAAAAAGCATTAAGTTTTACTCTAGGAATGCAGTTCAACAGAATTCATCACTTTACTGTGTTGTTAAGAACTTAAATTTGTTCTTTTATATCATTTAGCAAAAGGGAGATAAATCATGATTTTTTTTCTAGTACATATGAATGGTTATCTCCCCTTATTAATGTTTTTGGATTTAGTTTTCATATTTTTCTGTTGTCTCCTTTAATGATTTATTTTTTATTATACTCTGTGTACTGGACTGGCAGCCATTTCTCATTCAGGCCCCCCTTTTTGCTCTTAACTGGAGGTCAGATATGTCCATTTTAGCTAATATGTACTAGCATCGCCAGTCACCCATTTAGGCATCATTTGACCCTCCTGCCAGTCCATGATCATGCTGGGGTGTTTGACTCATGGTAAGGAGTTTGAACCTTATGATACAGCTTGTCTTGGGTGTGATTTAATGTGAGATGTAGTTGCAGTTAGTGCATTTCAAGGCTGGAGATGCTTTTTTTTTCCTTCCCACCCATAAATTAGGCTGATCACAGGTGATTGACTCTTGATTTTGACCTTAATATACATCATCATAGCCCTTGGAAGTCATCTCACCTTCCACAAATCTTATGCCAAAAGTAAATGCTGCATTCTGCTTTTTCTGATGAGAGGCCTAGATGTGGGTCCATGTTAGCTGAAGGCGCCTGTGCTGTTTTAGGAGTGGACTTTCTTGGCCTTACAGATTGACCCTCAGTCTCAAAGGACTCTCTCCTGCAGTCAGTATGTATCATGTAGGTGTCCATAGATGAAGAGTCAGTCAGTTTCAAGCCTTTGCTCTGTGGAATATGGCCAGTTTTTAAGTGTGCAGCCATGTCACCTCATTGTGTTGATAAAAGTTTTTTTGTTTAAATGTTGATATTTTATTAGGATTTTGGTGAAAATCAGCCCTATATATACTGAGAATGGCCTCCAGAAAATGAAGACATCTTCCAGGGATGCTGACAATGGCACATGAAAGATACAATGACAACTGCATGTCACCCTTTGAAGTTTTGTATTACCCCGGTGAGATGGGGCCATCTGGCATATGGCCATCCAGACTACCTGAAGTGCCTGCAGTGGCCTGTTTCATAACAAGATATCTCAAGAGTCTATTATAGTAGAATGGTCAACTATATCTCATTTTAAGGACAAAAGTGTACTCTTTCTATTTTTTATATTTTGTTGTTGTTGTTTTTATTTCAACAATTTGAAAAATCTAAAAATGTTACTAAAATAGTAACAAGTTTATTGAGTAAAAAATAAGATTTTATTTTCAGTTGTTTTGCATTTTCTAATGCAGATTAGTTTATAGAACACACATTTTTTATTTCATTGAAATATTCCCATAAATAAAGAGGTTATTAAAATTTCAGTGTCGGCCATGTAAGCTAGATTGCATTTGTAACTGCAGTTATTTTTGGTATACACCTATCTTACATAAACTGCTGTATTTTGATAAAATGAAACAATATTTTGCTACAAATTCATACAATGGCTCAGTATACATTGTGCATCACTGTTAGACAGTTTTTGAATTTTTTTTATACTAAATAGGACTAAGACCACAATTTCCTGCCCTTGGTTACCCTGTATCCGGATGTGCCTACACAGAAAATAGTGACCCTATTAAATGCTGAATTATGGTGAGTTTTTGACTGAAAGACATGCATTATAGGATTAAATTCTATAGAACATTGATAAAATAGTCATAAAATTGCCAATTTGGAGGCCTTATTGCACAACAACCTTAAAATTTGAGCATTACTGAGAGGGGAATTTTTGAGAAAAATTGGTGTGAAATGGCCGACCGGTGCACTAAATTCATACGTATGTTATTTGGCCTTAAATAGGTCAAACAGTAGTCGGGTGACCCCATGTTTAAAATGTACTTTCATCCGCTGTTATTTTACAATATCTCTCTTTGTTTCTTTTTTTTCCTCCTTCGCACTGGGGAATTAGGGAAGACTGTAGACAGCTTAATATTATATTCTTTATTTAACCAAACTCAATTTAGTACTACAAATATATAATTATCTTATTATCTTTCTTACGATGTTTCAACACGCGGTTACATATGTCCAACTTACTCTCACATGCAACCAAAAACATCCGTTTCTCAAAGTGATACGGATAACTGAGCAGATGATAAGTACATAAACGACTGGTTCTTAAAATAATGTGTCTCTTATACAATCATATAATCAAACATAGACAATTGTAAATGTCATAGTACCGATAACTTACAGCAGGGGAGAAAGATGTGTATGTGGCCTGGTAGCTCAGTCGGTTAAGCATACGCCATGTAAGCGAAAGGCCATTGGTTCAAGTCCTGGTCAGACTGCACATTTTTTCTCACCCTGTGACATTTGGCGCCCAACGTGGGACTGTGGCATAGGTGCTATGTCTTGATGAAAAAATAATAATATTAGATAAACATAGATATGAATCTCTAAATTCACTGTCCTTGGCATTGCTCAATACGATTGTTAACAAATTAATGTATCAGTTTAAGCGATTTCCTCCGAACTTAGACTGGCATGATTAGATTAAGAAAGTAGTGGTTTGCTGTCTGTGGAACTCATCACGAATGAAATAATCATTAAATAACTTTATTATGGTACATGTCTGGCACACCAGTTAACGAGTCAGATCAGATAAATAAAACAGTAACTAGAACACAGCTTTCCCTCGTGAGTTGCATATCTGGAATGTGTTGTTCATTACAAATTGGTAAACTTATAATACATTAATATATATTCAAATATTTAATAGAGTTGGTTGTACTGAGCCTCGCTTAAAGAATATTATAAATAAACATGCTATCTTTCAAATAAATATAACAATATGATACAAAGTTCGTCTTTCTGAGACTTATCAGAAATGACTTAAAAGTAAACATATGCATGTAAATATTGTTTCCCTGGACACAAGATAAATAAGTAACTAAATCACTGCGGCAGGTAGTTGTTGACAATCAGTATCACATGAAAATTTGGATGTAAATAAGTGGATCATAAGTCACTAAACTTCAGCATACTGGAAACATATGCGTCTCCTGTTAACAGCGAAGTTTCATCGAATAAGTTCAACGGTCGCTTAAAAGAAATGAAAAAGTCTAACAATTTCAGCTAGATGTTAATATTAGGACAAGCAGATTAAGCTTCATCAAAATTCGTTATGAGGAGTGGAAAATAAAGAAGTTCGTGTTCGAAATGAAATTACGGCGCAGGCCAACGGACGACTGGCCAGATCTTATCTGAAGCACTCTTAAGTCATGAAAATGTGTTTTTGCGCCTTTGTTTGGGTCTGGACAACCAAGAGGCAAGTGTGTACTGGTATGAAAGTCCAGATGTTCCTTGTGGTGACACTTTTCACAAAAAATGTTTTCCACAAATGACGAACACCAGAGACCGCACCACATATGTTGTTTTAATATCCAAAGCAGGAGCTACCCTGTAGACACTTCTCCACCTTTGTCTCACCGTGCGTATTACGTCTAAGAAAATACAGACATAAGAACCCTTTTGAATTTTGACAGCACGACATATTGAGCGGATACTTTACCATATGTAAAACAACGATGACATTGGAAACTACTTAATTTTCTGAGCCATACATTTATATGAAATACAAATAAAATACTTTTAAAACAACGAAGGTCATTTGTTTCTGTAACAAACTGTATTCGTTTTTGGTATAAAAAAGGGACCTTGATACCCTTTTATTACATTATATCTTCGACGTATCAGCAGTTTGTTATGCTTGGATTAAATGTCCCACCAACATTATTTCAGTCATTTGGGGACTTTCGTCTACGTGTGACTAATATAGTTTGTCGCACTGATGTATCACGTTGTAGACAAGTGACATGATAGTTGAAGCAGTGCACTAACAGTGACAGTAGTAGTACTACTGTAGTCTAAGTATTAGTAATATAACACTCACTCAGCGTCTCACCGCTTGGGTTCGAATCCCGGCAGGGTCATTCGGATTTTCATGTGAGGAAGCCTTCCAGCTGGCTTGCGGTAGGTCGGTGTTTCTACCCGGTTGCCTCCGTGCATTCGGTGTCTTCCTCCACCTGTAATTAGGTGGACGTCCCTATATGACTGAAATACTGTTGATGCGACGGTAAACTCAAATAGTCAAGTCAAGTATTAGTAATGATGATGATGATGGTGACAAAATGTTTTTTTTCTAATGAAGGTAACTTATTTAGTACTGTCCACGATACCCGAGTGGTTAGAGCGTCCTCCACGGAAATGGGAGGTTGTGGGTTCGGTCCCCTATCGCAACAAACCAAACTCGTTAAATATTATACTGGTAGCTCCCTGCTTGGCGCTCAGCATATATATATCAGGGTCGATCCAGGAATTGTTTATGCTGTATCTTATTTTGCAATGCATGAATTTCAAGGACACAACAGGTAGAGCATTTGCTTGACCGATAAAGTAAATGAACATAGCGACAAGCGTGTACCTACATAATAGTTGTACCTAGTCCAAGGTCTGCTGATTGCAGATCAAGTTACCTTTACAACAAACGTATATATATCCTGATTATTGTCCTCTGGTGCAAACACTATTTTTAACCCTACAGCTACGTGTTAACTATCTCGAGATATGAATTTTATCTTAAGTATACATACAGAGATATTTTAAATCATTTGTGAAGCTGATAAAAGTAAGGTTAGTTCAGTGGATTCCGGACCAAGTTGAAAAAGAGCGAACCCTGCAAGATGAGGAACATATGCTGGTGGGGTAACATTTATAGTTCTCGCTCCATTAAAGTATATTTTCCTAATCGAAGAGAATATGCCACACTATAATAACGACAATATGTTTCCTCCCGCGGAATTTATATCAAAACTACATCATATACCCGTAATTATCCATATGTATGTAAAATGAGAGGAAATAAACGCCGAAAGTAAGATTAAGTAGTGATTAAGCCGTGTAATGCTACCCATATGACAATTAATTACGGTGTGTGCTACAGGCAAAATACGAATTCAGTACCCGGTTAGATTAAGTAAAACAGCATATTCCAAAGTGTTGAGATAAATGTGTATTTTAGAATTGTCGATGAACAATGAGTAATGAGTAGCAAACATATATAATTAAAGAGGCAAAATACTTGTCTGTTTACATTGGGTGCTAATATATCTTCATAAAATATTGCATATTTTTAAATGAACAAAATAAATCTCATTTCTTAATTTTAAATAAGACGGAGTTCATCACCTCTGCATATATATGTACAGTTGACGGACTTCCTATACTAATAACAACTCCCTTCACACAAAGGCTTTTTTACAATGCGACATAAGACGTCGAAAAAAGACTAAACACTGACAGAAAATACTACATAATAATACCGTAGTGTGCATAATAAGGATAAGTTTATCGTTTGAACTTTATTTCAGCATAGTCTTATATTTTGTAATTCAACTTAAATGTTGTATACGCCGCCGAAGGTGGTCGTATATTGGCGTCATCCTCTCCGTCTTTCTGTCCATTTCTTGTGAACGCAACTCCTCCTGCGATTCTGACCGTATCTTTTCAAAACTTGGTCAATGTCATAACTATAATGGGTAGATATGCATGAAGCGGCGATTTTCCGGTTCATTGACTTTTGTAAAAGTTATGCCCCTTGAAACTTAGTCTTTGTAGCTAATTGATATTGCAGCCTTGTGAATGAAACTCCTCCTATGTTTCTGAATGGATCTTTTCAAGACTTGGTCATTGTTATTACTATAATGAGAAGATGTGCATTAAGCAGGAAGTGTCTGCTTCATTGATGTTTCAAGAATTATATCCCTAGAAATTTAGTCTCTGTTGCTTATTGATATTGCAGCCATGTGAACGCAAGTCTCTGAATGGAATCTTTAAGAATTTTTTTATCAATGTCATAAATATATCTGGTAGATGTGCATGAAGCAGGCATTTTCCGGTTCAGCATTTTTTTTTCAATAGTTATGCCTTTTGAAACTTGGTCTCCATAGCAACTTTAGAACGCAACTCCTAAGTTTCTAAATGGATCTTGATTAATGCCATTACTATAACGGGTAGAAGTGCATACAGCAGGGAGTTATGCTCAAGAGGGAAAAAAAACAGGATACATATTGACACTGCCATTTGACCTACTTTTAAATCGGAAGTCTCTATAATCTTGATCTTTATATTTTGGGACGGCGTATATTGTGGCGGCACTGGTACTCTTGTTTACCATTTATATTCACCGGTTATATGCTTATCGTCATAATACATGATTTCAAACCATAATTCGACATCAACTTAAGAAACACTATAATCGTATATGTTCATCAATAAAAGGTAACTTTTAAGATATCTTAGGCACGCGTTACACTTAAAGAGAGGTGAGAGGGCTTGGTAAAATAGTTATGTATTCGAGTGCACCATTTTTCGCACACATTTCTTAAAACTCACAACATGAATAAAATGAAAAGCAAAAGTACAATTCATTCAACCGAAGCTGTAACGTTTGTCGCTCTAAGTTGGTCAATATTGGGCGTAACATACATAACATCCCTATGTGTTATTTTGAATGTCTTGAAACAAATGTGATATATAGCTTATCCCTTATCAACTTGATATCGTTAGGACTTTATTAACTTTTTTACTCTTTTCAATTACAGAGATTTGAAAGGAGACCCATTAAGTCCTTACTTAAAGAAGTATAGTTTACTTTGCATTTTCACCACGGACCAATATGCATTTATATGCATTTTTATCAAGTCGAAGTTAAAACTTATCGTAATATAATTTCTTTCTGGAGAACCATTTATATTGCATGTGGCTCATATAGTTACTGTTTATTTACATGCATATTGTATTTGAAAACGTATATTCATTTAGCATTTTCTCTAAACGTGCTTGAATTGTAAATACAAAAAGAAAGCTAAAACTGTAAGTGGTATTTGAGGAACTTATCTTCCGGTTTTAGTAATCTTATTTTGAAAAGACACAATTAGTACTTTTCAGAGGCTATTGGCATCAGTTTCACACATTGGCTTAAAACCAACTACATCTGACTGCAAATACTATTCAGTGGTACAGAGGGTTAAATCCATCCCGTCAATGTTAGCCACAGAAAGGTCCATATTACAGGGAAATGGGCTGCCCTTGTGGTACACTTAATAGACCTTTATTGAATCAAAATATGATGTCCATATGGGACCCTTGAAATGCCCGTTTTGGATTTAAACAGGTTGTCCATATTGGATCTAGACGGGCTGCCCATATGGGACACATGTCGATACAGGTTGCATGTTCTACATGTGAGAAGCCCATGTAGTAAAAACCATATAAGTCGGTTGGGACCCATTTGGGTCTTTTTTTTATATTGTTATCTTGGGTGTGTAGTTTAAGGTGCTCATGTGAGCTGATGTGACCACCCTGCTTCAATTTTCTCCATGCTGCTTAATTGGATCGTGTCCTGGTCTGTACATGGTTAATTATTGAATTTAAATGTGAGACATCTTATAGATTTTGCATTGTACAAAAGATAAGGAATTAAACAGTAATACAATTAAAAGTTGTAGTAGCTGTAGCAGTAGTAACAAAACTAGAAGTTGAAACAAGGAAATGCCTTACGATAAGGCTTGGTCAATATAACAAAAGGAAAAAGAAATCAAAGCAAAAAACGGTTTTAAGAGACTGTAAACTGAATATTTGTTTGCGAAGTTTGTATGTAATTGAAAGAAAACAGAATAGGAAAGAATTTGACTACATATTGGGTCGGAAGAGTAGAGGTATAGAATGTAATGATCATTCAACATTGTTCTGTACATCATGGAATATATAAACAACTCTTTCGTTCAACGTTAAATATGAATTTCTAAGTTGTGTATTGATATCCTTATTGTAAAAACAAATTTTGGATATCTTTAACTTTCATGCCACCGAATTCATTTACACTAGTACAGTTTCTGCCGAAAGAATTATCGCTGACGTCAGCAAATTTCCCATTTTGACACTCAGTACATTTCCTCTCAGTACATTACGTCTTTCTTGGCGATAAGAATTTCGATGCAATTCCAGTGGTAGAATGTCCACTCTGCGTTCTGGAGGTCTGGGGTTCGAATTACAGCCGGGGCACTTTCCTCCGATGAAAGCGACAAACCAAAGTCACAGTACATGTATGTTGGTGCAAGATGCACCCTTGCCTGTCACTCAGCAAAATGAAGCTGCTGTGGGAACTTGAAGAACTCAACAATGCTTGTTTTCCGCGCAACTGTGCTATACGCCAGGAACATGAAAGAGTCAAAGGTCTATTCGTAATATAAGCTAGAGTATCGCACCCGGATTCCCTTGTATCCAACTACTATAATTTCTGATTCTATCTCAAAAATGGCATTGTCTTTTTAAACCAGTGGGTCTGTTTTAGCAGGTTGAATGTTATTTGAGTATGTACTGGTGGGGACAAGTTAAGCTGGGTTTGCTATCAGGGTAAGAGCGATGCAAATGGGCTTGAGATAGGTTTTGTACAAGACAAGAACTGTTATGGCTATGTGCTGAAAAGTGTTTTCGCGTCCAACTAGTAGTACTCGTCACGGGCTAAATACTGTATGATTGAGAATGACGTTGCAATTTTTGTAATAGGTAGCTCAGCTGATCTGAGATAAGTGTGGTTTGTCATGGAACAGGTTTGTCTTTAGGATATTTGTGTTACTTGTACATGGCGGAAAACAATCATGGTCATGATTATTGGTAGAGATTCTTGGCTATTTAAGTTAAGTTAGAACAACTCAAATAGTCACCCTTTAAAAGACTTATAAATCACACCTTTACTAAAACTGTATTATTTCGCTAACATAGACGTTATTTCTTTTTTAAAATTCACTGTCGTATACAGTAAAGGAAAATCTTCACCATTTTTGTTCGCTCAAGTAAGAGTGGTATTATCATATGGCAACACATTTTGCTTTAGAAACACATATTTATTTATCTCTAAGCAATTTTAAGGCAAAGTATCAAAACAATATACCGTTTGTCTATTTTGGGTTAGAATCTAATCACTGATTATAATAAATTTCACCACTGGTTAAATTTCATTAATAGTCGACCATTTTTTACTTTTGTTTTCTGGTTCATAGTCTGTCACATCTCCGTTGACAGCAATTTCATAATGCGCATGATCATGTATTCAGAACTATATCTACCAGTTTGTTTTTTGTTGTTTTGTTTTTTCCGACTAACCTGCTGCGTTTGTCTAGAAAACTTGAATGGTGACATTTGACCAGAGGTCATATTTTCCTTCCATTTTTGTTTTAACATATCCACCATACCTCCGACACGACTTGAACCTCCACGCACCGGTTATGTCAAACTACGTTTGCCACAAAGTAACTCAGTTGACGATAGGAATTACCGGTGTAGCAGTAAAAAATAGTGTCATTATCTTATGAAATATACTTCTTTGCTGATATTGTTAACCTATTTCACCACTATGAATGTTATTTAAATGAGACAAGAACTGTCACGGAGATGACTTATAACGCTGATTACTGTTCTGTCTCCGTATAGAAATTTCTTTATGAATTAATTCCGACAATTCTTGTATAGGATAGTAAATAATAGTGTAGATGATAGTGTTTTGACACTTCATCCAGTGTAAACACAGATGATTACCAAAATATAACCTTTCATGCAAAACTTAATAACTCATTAACTTAAACCTTTAATAATATTTACCTTTCAAAAAAGAGAAAGTATGTCTCATTCTTATCAGAAGTTATTAACAGTAATGAAAGATAAAGATAATTTCCTTAACAGCGACCATGACTTTGACCTATCACACCCATACAGTTCTTCAAAGCATTCTACAAGCTATATACATTGCGAGTTGTAATGGTATTTCATTCCTGATAAGATTTATTCAGAAAAAAATCATCTTGGGAACAGCAAGCAGTGACAAAAATCTATTTTTAGTGACAATGACATTGACCCATCAGACCCCAAATGTTTCAAAAGCGTTGTCTTCACACAAGCTATATACAGAACAGAACAGATATTTTATTTGTGTCTCACTCTTGTACATGTTATTACATATTCATATTAGTAAAGGTAAATATGATAAAAGTAATAAGAAACACGCACAAAACCACTAAATATGAGTTATGAGAGACAAATATAGAAATTAATAAAACTATAAGCATTAGCATATGGATCTCCGAAGTACAATGATTAAATCATAAAACATAAAACATGCGTGGTGGTACATCTTAAAACACAATGTATACATTATAAGACATAGAATATTAAGGTAATGGGTACCTAAAATCTATAATACATAATAAAACCTATCTATACAGAGTATTTTTTCTTGTGACTAGAATGCCATGACAAGTTTTGGCACTGTGTTTAACGATTTTATCATTTGAGAGGATATAACAAAACCTAGCATTATCAGTATATAAGACAAACTCTGGATTAATTTTAGTAAACAAGTCCTGTCTGATATCTTTGTATAGTTAGCATTCTATTAAAACATGAAATTCATCTTCCACTCTGTCTATACAATTAAAACAATATCTTTCAGAAGGTGACAACCCTTGATAACGGCTATATATATATGTTTCAATCTGGGTTATTATATCTCATATCTGATAAAATACTACATTGTATTTAGTAAATTCATATTTAGTAAAACTTATTTCTTGTATTAATGACCTTGACCTTTCCCGAAACAATTCAAACTTCATTTCTACACAAAATATACACTTACCAGACCAGATTAAAATAATTCATGCATGACATAAGAAAGAAGAAAATTCATTGTTAGGACAGTAAGCAATAACAAAAGTCTATAGTAACAGTGATATTGACCTTGACCAAACAGAACATCAAAGCTTAATCTCCACACAAAATATACATGTCCTAATTGGGTCAAGATATGTTATTTATGACAAAATTTATTAGGAAAAGCATTTTGGGGGGAGGGTCGGAGAGACAGACCTACCGACAAAGCGATTCCGGTATACCCCTGCAACGATTCATTTGCGGGGATATAAGAAAGCTAAACACGACATGCTTCTGACATCTTTTCATAAAGTAATATGCGTATAGTAGTGCAACTATACAAAATATCTCATATATTTAAAACACCTCTTCTTACCTTACCTTAACCCGTTTTACAGTTTTCCAGCTATATGCCTGTAGAGCCTAATAACAATCAAAATCAAACGACCTCTATCAGGTCAACATGGACATGTATGTCTAAACCGGAGAATTCGAAACAAGAGCAAAATTCTTCTGTGAAATCGAGTAAGAGTTATATGGGGACAAATATTGAAGGCAAAAGGGTATAATAAATTCACTCAGTGTGATAACATGTTATACAGAATCGCTTTAGAATGGCAGATGGCAAATATTTGACCGATTTCATATTGTCAAATCTGACCATCTACGATAGAATAATATGCATGTCGTTTCAAGCTAGCTCGTTAAAATTGTTAAAATAAGTTGTTATTTATTTGTTTATAACATTGTCAGAAGGCTTAAGCGTTTTATGCTGAAGAAATAAAAGTTTATCACTTGATCATTTTTGTAAAGCATTAATGCCTCCCCTAACGTGTGTGTTTGTGTTGGTTTTTGGGGTGGAAGGGGGAGTCCGTAGCCAAGTAATCAAGTCACTTGGATGATCTCTAAACGGACGGACTACTCAAGCGATTGATTCTCTACAACCAAAGTTTTCCTTTAGCTACAAGAAATACCGTGGCGGCAACGGTAAAATTCAAAACAGAACAGGTTTTTTTTTATCGAACTAAATTAGGATATAAAGCTTACATATATCGCATATCTAATGATAATGAGGCTCTTTTATAATGACTTATATTCTATTAAATTAAACAATTTTCCTCCATTTGGCTCTCCTTGTTGGCCGTATGAATGAATGTGTTTAACGGTAGTGGCATGGATCTCTTTCATGATAATCGGAAAATCCATTAATGATAAGGGTGCTGTCCTCCGGTGCTGACATAACGGACTGCGGATCCGAAGGCTGAGGGTTCGAAACCCGTTTGGGGCAAGGATTTGTCATGAACCTCCTGGACGCATAGTACTAGTCTAATCATGGGACCATCGAATGGGATTAGTATAAGTAATATAAATATTTTAACTTAACTATAATGATCACACTGAGGGATTGTCGTCGATGTTTTTCTACAGTGAATGCTCACACAGTAAAAAAAATGGCGTAAATAAAGTCGGCAGGTCGCTTAATTGCAACAAATGAACAGGAAAGGTTTTGCACCAGATTTTTCAAACGCTCTGCTACAAATCTGATTAATCAGATTCGTTAGAAAATAGGAACTAATAAAATAATTTCATAAATAATAGATATTTACATTTCTAATGTGAGCTTTTGAAACTATAATTTTGTCTGTTAATGTTACGCACTATTTGGTGTGAAGGAAAGAGAAATTTCATCGTTGCAGTTTGATAGAAATACTTTCATGAGCAACTTGAATCATCTTAGCCACTATACAAACCACGAATCATAATACTTGTTGGTGGAAGCTATCAGAAATGATCAGATGATATTTAAATATTTCAAAGCACAGCTGCTTAAATCCAGTGTTCTCGTTGACTAAATGCACGGGCTGGTTTATTTACTTTCAGCTGATGTAACAAAACATGAAAATGTACAAGATCAGAGATGCAGACCTTTTGCTATGTAACGGCACCGTAATTAAGTACGATCTTACGATACTGCTAGTAACTAAGCATGCCGCCAAATATCTTTTTCAAAAGACATTTTTTGTTTCGTTAGTAAACGAAAGAAAAAAATGGTTTAGTTCATTGAGTAATTGCAATCTATTTTAGGAAAACTTTTCGTATTAACGAAATAATACAGGGTTTGGTCAGGTTTGTAATAATAAATTAAGAAATCAAATCGTTCTTACAATGTACTCGTACACTCGTAAACACGAATTAAGATGTGTCACAGGAGAAAATACGAGTATGTCCTGATAAGGAATCTGTAAGTGTCTTGTCCGTGTTGTCATAGTGTTTGTTGGTTTTTGTCCGTGTTGTCATAGTGTTTGTTGGTTTACATCTAACATGTTCCCAGAAAAATAGAATGTGTTTCAGTTTTTTTTTTTTTCAGTAAGTAGCTATGTTATTAAGAACATCAAAATAACATAGTTGTGTGATTTATGATTTGAATATTTCTTTACTTAACTGTTTGTTCTTTTTAGAGATTAATGGTAGTATGTCGCTAATAGGCGTGCATATTATATATGCATGCTCTTTCAAAAAATCATATTCATGATTATCCAAATGATGGAACACCCATGGAATTGTTTTCGTGCATACACCAACCACATTTGATTCCTGACCAGGCGTCTTCACACAAACCGGAGAACCTAGAAGTATTCTACCAGCTGTTCCACTAAAGCAATAAGAGTGTCTATATTTGCTGACATTAGTGTCACGTGTATCTGATTTTAAAGTAACACTTTTATCTTTTATGGTATTTACCTTACGATAATTATCTCGCATCGTTAAAAATTCCGGCATATTACGCTGAAGAAATTTTTCCATCGATGCAATCTTGGCTTCATTCATTCTGTCAAGTTTTGTATCAATTCTCTGTATTTCTAGATCAGCCATTGGTGCGTAGATTTGAAATTCATTATCTTGATTAAGAGGGGATGTATCAATTTTCAGCGGTGAAAGTGATTTAAAATCTCCTAACAGATTCATTATAACAACTCCAAATTTGTCATCTACGATCTTTTCACACAAACTTATTTTAAAACTAAATGGAATGGATTGGAATGTAACATGGGCTCCTTCTATAACTGATCCAAGATGTCCTTCCCTCACAACTGAAAAAAGACAGAAATTTAATTAACAAAGGGAAACTGAATATATATCTACAACAAGAGCACCACAGCGGATGCCAGTGCTCGTCTGTTTGAGTTTTTGCTAAAAGGGGGCGGGAGATTAGACTAATTAGGTGAAAATGGACCTAAGAGTTATGGCCCTTTATGAGAATGTAGCCCTTGACATAGTGAACAAGTGTTTGAAGTTTAATGACAGAAAGTTTAATCGTTTAGAAATTGTGACTAAGGTTATATTTTTTTCACGACGACGACGCCAAAAACAGCGACTGCAACGACACTAGATTAATGACAATAGCTAATTGAAAAACAGACGAGATAAAAAAAGACTATTGTGTTACTTTGTTATAATCATACCGTTTCGATACATCATTTTTTTAAATATTTTTAGATATATATATATTTATAATATATATGCAACCATTTAATATATACTTTTTTGAGTGATGGTAAACTTTAACTTGAACAAGAGCTGTTATAGGACAGCACGCTCGACTATTCAAAATGCTTGTTCGTAAATCAAATGAAATGTAATTCAATTCTTGCCTTCACAAACTCTGTATATAATAATAGTCAAAAATGAATACCCTGATAGTCAAATACCTCTGAATAGGTTTATGAAGTCTAAAATCAATCCAATGCCTAGTTACAGAGACACTGTGCATGCAAAACTTTAACTGAAATATCCAAGTAAAAAAAATTGCCATGATTTGTAATAAATTCAGTCAAAGAGTTATCCTCCTTGGTTTTCTGATACCCCTGAACACACTCATAAACTTTCCAGTAAATACCATAAACAATTTCTGAGATAAAAGCCAAACTTTCTATTGCATGCAAAACTTTACCCAAAAGGTCAAAGTCAAAAAGTGGCCATAATCTGTATTATATTCAGTCAAAATATCTGTCTCTTTAGTATGGTACTGATAAACATATTACAGAAGTTTCAAAGCAACCCAATGCCTGGTTACTGACAAAGGTACTCGGTATGTTGCAGCCCATATAGAAAAAACGACCAATGACTATGTTTATTATCATATATAAGGTGGCTCATTTTTTTTAATGCGGCAGTTTTTCTGTCAAAGCAACGTACCGGATACCTTTGGTTACTGAGATATAAGCATGAAATTCCTTGCATGCAATCTTTAACCAAAATTTCTTAGTTAAAAGGGGGCTATAATTTGCAATGTATTCTACCAAGAGTTAACTAGCTTGATAGTAAGATACCCCTTAACATGTTAAAAAATATTTCAAACAAATCCCATGCCTGGTTACTGAAATATAGGCATAAAAGTACATTGTATGCAAAACCAAATTGTTTAAGTTAAAAAGGGGGTCATAATTTTCAATAATATTCCTTCAAGAGTTATCTGCCTTGATAGTATGATACCCCTAAACATATTTAGGATGTTTCAAATCAATCCTATCCCTGGATACTGAGATATAAG
>CM037779.1:3236234-3286234 GCA_021229015.1 Solen grandis
AGATTATAAGTGTTTCATGATTTTTATAAGAAAAACAAGTCAGTAGCGCTGCTAAAAAGCACTTAAGTCCACACTGACTTGTAAGGGAGCCTAATAATCAGATTTTGAGTTATCAGTCGGATGTGAGAATTCAACTTATAATCTTGTGACCTTAACATTTGAGGTACATACCACAAAATCAAAAGGAGTTTCCTGATACTTAAACACAGCAATTGTGAAATATTTGATACAAAAAAAGATACTCAGAGTTATCAGTTGGACAATGCTTCTTTAAGGGAGACCGCAACCCTGAGATAAACTTGATCTAAATTTGAAAATCACACTCTGATAATGATGTCTGTGAAAGCATATCTCAATATGCGGTTTTATAACAAAGATAATCATGTTTGATATGCAAAATCACGGCATTGAGCTGGCGTGTTGGCGACGTCATTTTAGTTGCCTCCCCTGAAAAACACTAGGCATACAGTAACACGTCACACATCATTCGGAATACTCGGCAATTCATGGGTCAGAGAAAGCAGGGAAGATACGATTGAATAAACTTTATGAAATGATAAATAAAGCAATTACACAAAAAAATCACCAAAAAAACGTAATATAGATATTAAATGCTTTCATGTATCATTGTACGTTGATAACCTAATGAGAACATTCGGTAAATTTGAGGTGATGTTTTTCTATTGTCATTTTAAAACTGTCCGGTACAGTTCTGAAGTATCGACCTATGTTAATAATTCGCACAATAGGGTCATACACCACGGTCATAAAAGTAACACAGCATGCGACTTAGTCACCTTGATAACAAACAACTGGCGAGCAAATTTATTTTATGATTATACTAGATAGTGATAGATAGCAAAAGATAGGCAGATATTATTCAGTAATGATATACACAGACATGGCAATAGAACAATACTACATTTATAAGAATATTTATAAAAAGACGATGATGATGACACTGATGATAACAACAAAACAAAAACAACAAAAAAGCATAAATAATTAGCCATGACACTGCACATCAATACCAGGGATACCACAAAAAAAGCTAGTATAATGATAAAATAAGAAAAATGCATGGTAAAATCGCATTTATTATATTAGTTATTCGATCTACGTTATCCAAATACATGTACCTAATGACCTAAAATTGTATATGAGGTTTTTGCGGTTTCTATGGGTGACTTTTATGGTGGGGTTTCATGATATGCAGAGAGGCGAAATCCCTTTATTGATATTATATTGATGTATTTAGCGGTGGTGATGATTTTGATATAGAACAGTACTTTTCTAAACGTGTATTGAGTATACAATACGATGGGTTCTTTATAAAACTTAGTCGTGGATCCCCTGCGATTAATTGGGTATCTTTGTGTAAATTACTTCACTAATTAGCTGATGTATGTCGTATACATCATAATGAAAGAAGTTGTTTGTTTTCGACTGTGTTTGATTATACTACTTATACTTTCACTATTTAGCTCATTTACCTGGGCATGACGTTACTAATTCCGATAAAGTTGTTTTTTGCTTATTTTGTGCCAATAAACTTTTTGACTTGCTTTGAATTTCTCTCAAGTATTTTACAGTTATTGTTTTGTTAAAGTCAATCATATTATTATAATGCATTATACACCACGCCGCCCTTTAATCTGTTTCATATTAGTGGATAATTACGGGGAAATGCGACGAGTTTTGATTGTGAGAATGCGTTAATGCAGTGTGGAAAATGTTTGTTGCAATTCAAGTGACTTAGTTGTTGGGAATTTAGATGGACTTGCGTGCATTACCGATCACCCGGATTTGTATACCTTTCCGTTTTGGAAGTAGCTTTCATCACCATTCTGGCATAAAGAGAACATAGGACAAGGACTCCCGACACTCTCACATACGAGGAAGTAAACAATAAGTTGAATTTTAGTATATATTTTAGTATCATATATTTTTTCAGTATAGTCGAAGAGTCAAATTTTGCAAACGTCATATCCTGCGCTACTATTGCAGTCTAATGCCTGTTACTGTGGCATTTTACCACTCACATAGTTAACAGAAACCAACGAGAACCACTTATCGTTGCCTTTATCACGTTTTATATCCAAAATTATCGATATTTTACAAAATAAGCAATCGGCGCCATTGCATCAAAGAAATCTCGCGCGGCCCATCTCGCCAGAAAATGTGACGTCGCAAGTTCAAAATTTTGTCACATGATACGAAAATGGCGGCTTCTATTAAGCGTTCTTTTACAGCTTATTACAAAGTCATTTTTTTGTTTAATTTCAAAAATTGAATCAAATATCAACATTTAATGACAATTAAAACTTATTTAAGTACACTTGTTTTTAGGATTGCGGTACTCTTAATTTATCAATTTTTGACCCTGTGATCTTGACCTTTGAGGTGCAGACCCAATAATCAATAGAGTTCTTGACTTCTATCAGACATAAGTAAGCATTGTATAATGTTTGAGACCAAGGAGTCAATTAGATTTTGAGTAATCTGTCGGACAATGCTTAATTTACACAGTGTTTGTGAGAATTTAACTTATTATCCCATGATCTTGTCCTTTGAGATACAAATCCCAAAATAAATAGGGGTCTTCTATACTAGTCATAAGCAACAACCATATCAAGTTTGAGATCTCAATGTCAAATAGAACTAAAATTATCACTCAAGATTTCATATAAAATATGTTAACATGTGACCTTGACCTTTGAGGTATTGATACCAAAATCAAAAGGGGTCTTCTACTAACAATAAGCAACAACCTATTAATGTTGAGAGTTAAGGGTCATATAGAACTTAAGTTACATGTATCACTGGTCTATCGACAGACCGATTGACATGTGCAAAATATTATGTATATTTTAGAATTACGTGATATAATTATTACATATTTTCGTTTTTTATTGTCAAATACCCTAAGCTTCTGGACTTGTTTTCTTATACATAACGTTACAGAGTCAAAGCACATCGCAATTAGAAACTAAATGATGAGAATAACAAAGAGAATAACAAACGAAAATGAAATCAAGAGAGAAGGGTAAGCACGATCAAAGCAAAGAGCCATATGCGACCAATTTTACCTATGTAAAAAAAGATTATATTTCAATTGGACAAATGAAAAAAAAATATCGGGGTTAGGCGGAATGGCATAAATCAGGAGGTCTTTGACCATCTGGACAGATGTTATTGTGATGTATTCCTCCAAAGCGTTTGATAAAGTCAGTCACGATAAGTTTATCAATGAAGTGTCAACACTTTTGTTAGCCTCTGAAGTCACTCATTCGGTAAAGTCATTTCTTAGTCGCCGTTCCGAGAGAGGTCATACTTCTGATGAACGCCCTGTAATGTATGGGGTGCCTCAAGGCTCAGTCATCGACCCTTGTCTCTTTTTAGTATATATTAACGACCTCTCGGTCAGTACCAAATGTAAAGCCAGATAATTAGCGGACGACACCATGCTTTGTCTGACACACAAGACAATGCACTCGAGATTTCAAATCGACCTAAAGCTACAGTCATGAGAAGGCCATTGAGTTTTATCATATTAGACCTACATACTACCAGGAAAAAATCAGACAAAATGCATTCCTATACGCTCCAAAATACACAACTCTTGGTAAAGTATTTCCAAAGATCTCAGATGGTCAAACCATATCAATAACATAACATCTGAAGCTAAAACCTCCATACACTTCAACAAAAGGAATATTAAGACGCATAACTTTTTTTAAACAAATTATAATGTGGAAAAGGAAATTCTTTAAACCTCACATTTAGCGAATATATAATACATTGTATATGAAGCAATTTTTAAGAGAGAAAAGACTCGATAACAATCATAAACATTAAGCTTATAACTAAGGGGAGAGAATAAGGTACAAATAAAATCATGACTGTTATGTTTACATGGACATTGTATTTTTGTACTGTACACTTGTGAAAATGTGTTGTTATAATGAATAAAAAAAGGTCATGAAAGCGTCTTATACCACCAACAACTTGAGTACAGCTCAGTTGTGTGGAATCCTTTTGCTAAACACTTAAGGTAAAGTTCCTGTAATGGTTCCACTACGTCTTGGACCACTTAACCTCTACCAAGATAACCAATTTACCCTAATGAAACATTAGGAAACCTTGGTTATCTTCGTGAAAGACCATGAGGTCCGAAATGTAGCGGAACCATTACAGGGACTTTACCTTAAGCCCATAATATGGAGAATGTCCTACCAGGAGCCCATGTTATATCTTTAATGACTATTCTTACACAAGTATTTTTCTCAAATGTTAAGTAACCTCCATTGGAACACCTTAGAACATCACAAAAGCTATAACGCTCTTGTAATGTTGAAAAAAAGGACCAGCCAGCTAGTTAATGTCAGAGATTATAAATAACAGAGATGCGCAGTTATTTCTTTGTCCATGTTGATTTTATGAATTCATCCGCTTGCCCGAGCATAGAAACGAAATATAGAAATAAAGCGTTACAGCACTGTATTCACTTCGTTGAGGAAGTTGGCAGTTTAAATAAAGTCAAACGATGTAAAATCATGTATTAATGCGCTGAGCATTGTCATTTGGCCATTTCCCACGTTGAGGATGATGCTTATAGATTTGGTAACGTTCCTTTCGGTACAAACAAGAGTTCAAAGACCTTTTCCGCTGACCATTCAAAGTCGTGTGTCCTGCTGAATATTTTTCAGCCAAAAAGGTATTCGATACGCGCGCTTGAACGTACGAAACAACACATATTTAACTTGTTTTCTTGTTACTATTTATTTCTTGGATTTGATACAATATAGATAAACCAAAATATATTATTTTTCATATGTAATGTTTTAATATCTTCTTTAGGGTATATGAAATTACTATCAAGGTCATAAAAGTTTAAGGTCATTGAATCTTCACAACTATCACGTAATTTGAAAAACATGTCCCAGTTTAAATCTGAACAAACATTTAAGTATTACATAGGAGCGGATCTTTGACCTCCAACTTTAATATAATACATCAATAAACACTTTACACTTTCTAGTTATTTGAATATGAAATTAATTTGTACGCATGTGTGAATAATTGTGAAATGTGCATGGTGGTTTCAAATTGAATACCCTCTTAAAACCCCCGATGATCAAGGGCACCTAATACAATGTCACCGATACATCATAAAGCAAATTATATACGCTTGATATAGAAATAATAGCAGTGGAATAATTGAATAAATAATATTTTTGATACAAAACAAACAAACATGTGCCGGGTGCCCATGGATAGGGTATAAAAATGAATAAAGGGTGAGCTTTCACATTGATTGCTTAACCTGCTAAACTGCCAAACCTGGTGAGTAGATATTATCATATAATTATACTGATTCATAAGTAAAACAGAAAGGAAACACATTCATAACATTTTCAATTTCGACGCTGTCCTACATTAATGTTGTATTACATGTTTATGGATTGTATCATTGCCACATTTATATAGCAATAGCACTTCAATATAATTTTTTTAATAGTTAGATAATTGTATTCATTTGAACGAGTATTACTTTATTGGAAGAACAGGTTGATAATATTTGTTTTTGCTTTTTTTAGCACATTTAAGCTTATATAATGGAGCTAACTTTCAGATTATATTTCCTTATTTTAACACGATAAAAAATATAGTATATTTAAAATTTTTAGTTATGTGTTACAATGGAGAGTTTCGTTTTTCCTGCTATATCGCAGAATAATGCACGGTGTTGTGTTCAGGTGCTTTGTAATTAAACATTTGTCACAATTCCGTTTATCTTCGCACTCTTTAGAGATTGAAACTGGTAGGTTTTGGGGGATGGAAAGGAAAACTCGTAAATGTAAAATGTTGTACACTTTTTTTTTACTGTGTTGTCCTGCTTATAATGATATAAGAAGAAAACATAATTTAAATAAAGTTGAGCAAATTGTTTTCAAAATTATTATCAAGTCGTAAAATTTTAGCTATTAACAGCGTAGCAAGATTTTTTATCTGATGCTATGAAATTAAGACAGGAAAAAATGACATTTATCGCTGCTTCGTGATTTTTTTTTACCATTATTAACTTTTATAAAAAAAGAGTTTTATCTACACTGTACATGTACCTATCGCTTATATCTGTATGAATGTCTATTGTAAATCTATATTATACTGATTGCTTTGTCTTGGCCATATGTAAGAAATATTATATTGTATTTGGCCAAAGGCATCTTTTGCCAATATGCCAATAAAACTATATTAATCACTCAAACCTACGGCCGTCCTGATTAAATTAGGGATCATCTGACAGAGCTAACACCGTGCATTATTCTGTGATATAGCAGGAAAGACGAAAACCCATTTCCTAAATATTGTTAACTTTGATTGTTCTCTATATTAGGTGTAATCCTTGGATGTGGGTTTCGTCAAACAGAAGTTTCTCTGTTTTCATATTACCTTAAATCGATTTGCCTTTAAAAAAAATATTAATATTAATATATTAAAGCTGGAGGTAGTAGTGGGAAAACGTTGTACTTGCAACAGAGTGACATGAGTAAATGATGTTTAATTAACTAAGTCGTGTTAGATGTGAAAATACTTAAAAAGAGATTTTTTTTCGAGTGGATATGGAATATATCTCATTTAGAAGTGATACAATTTAATATTTTCACGTTAGCGAAATATTAAAGTTGAATCACTTCGAAATGGGATATATTTCATTTCCCCTCAAAACAAACACATTTTCCTTTTCATTTTATGCTTGCTGCTAACGAAGAAATGGGATATTTCTTTTTTGTTTAATGCTAACTGCTAACAAAAGAATGGAACTATTTTGTGTAATCCATCTTATTTACACGCGGATGAATCCGTGTGAATGTTTGTCAAGAAAACAAAGGGAGACAACTAGTAAATAATGCAATACTACATATCTCCCCTAATACATACCCTTTATAAGTAAAAGAAAATAGTTCCGGCTGAGCTATATTAGTCACACTGAGGGTGATATGAATTGATAGAACACAGAATTTTATCAGTTAGTATCAAATAAATGTTATTTCCTACCACCAGTCACAAGAGCCGAAATGTTGCTCAGAAAGATCACGTGCGTTCTGTGTGTGCTGGCCACGGTCACCCAGGGGAAAGTTCTCGAGAGTAAGCCACCCGGGGGAAATATGCGTAAGTCATTAATTTTTACTGAATCTATGAAATTGTTAAAATAATTTCTTCCTCCTCTGCCCTTCTTTCTTCGTCTTCTTCTTTATATATATATATATATATATATATTTCTTCTTTTTTGTTTCCATCGAAGATATATAAAATACATTAAATGGTTTCTATTTCAATGATTTCTTTTAAGCATTATGAAATTACTCAAAGCATTACACACATTTCTCTTGATTACATTTGAACGAAATTAAAAAGCCGCGCATTACCTCTCCCGGGATTTCTATGACCTGTTTTATAACAAACAAAAAAATGTATATTTCCAGGAAAGGTAGAGGGGTCAATTGGTGGGAAAGGTAAAGATCTTCCAAGATTTGAAAATGGGAAGTTCAAATTCGAAGACCTAGAAGAAGTATCTGTAAATGTAGAAGGTCGAGAGAAAACGGTCAGAAATGTGAAAAAGCTTGATATTAATTCAAAAAGACCAGAAAAGTTCAGAAAAGAAGGGGAGGTAAGTAAACGAAAATCTTAAGAAAATATAAAATGATAAAAGATACCCTTGATGAATCTTAAATATGTCTCCATGGTAAGATGTTTGGATATCACTCGTTGTTGATTCTTGAAACTGTCACTCGAAAAGGTTCTGATGTAAATTCGGCAAATATTATTGGCCATTGTCATTTAATTGACAATTACATGTATACACTGCCTTATGTATTAAACTTCGATATTTAACGTCTTTGTTGCTTTTTCAAAGGTCTACCCCTCCTTTAATTTTCTTTAGTGAAAATAGGACATAAAACATGCACCAATCAATTGCTGAAATATGCCTCATTACATCTCTAAATAATCTAAAATCGTTTGAAAAACGCAAAGAAAATATTCGACATTTTTCCAGAGTGACGCGTTTTAAAAGTCATCGTGTATATATACCGTGTTTTGTTGTCATGTTTCAGCAATCAGCCGTGTACTATGACGAGGCCAGCACGCTGATGTGTAGACAGGACTGTGTAGAGGGAGAAAATGAGTGCGATTTTGTAAGTCAGCAACATTATTATCTTTGTCTTCATCGTCGTCATTTTCTTTACAATCATTGCCTTCCTTAGTTTTGATACTGGCACTCTACTAACGTCGTGAGCATATCAAAAACGCCACTATGCTTCCAAATTCTTATGAAATTCAGTTTATCAATGATTTTAAATGTAAAGGACCAAAACGACAAGAAACCATGTCGTTTACAAATGATTCCTCGGGTATATATCTTATGCTTTGCGCTCTTGAAGCACATACAATTCTCGCTGGTCTGGTTGGCGTTAAGTTTGGCATCATGTCACCTGTCTCAAGTAAAAAAAAAATCTCTCAAATAACTGAAAATTCTATTAGTGCTACGTTAGACCAAAGCCAACAAACAAACGCCAGAAACTTGGTTCTCATCATAAAATATTACAAACAAACGTCACAAACTGGGTTCTCAATATAAAATATTACAAACAACAGAAATGTTGAAAATCGTTCATTGAGATAAGATCGTGGTAAATCTGACTGAAATCGGTCAGCATATTTGCAAAGAAAGTAGGTAAAAGTTGTGCTGTCAGCCTTATTTACAACGCTCATTTCACTCATTTTTCTTTATTTTTGGATGAACGTTGAAACACTGTAATGACTTATTTTCAGTATTGCAAAATGCATGAAGACAACGTGGAATACTTCATATCTGATGGAAAAGCTTTAGCAGTGGACATTGAAGAAGGTGGACTAATAGACACTGTCGAGGTTCCCGATTCAGTTGATGCACCGCCTCCCGACCAAGGTAATAACATGGACAATACCGTTTAAAAATATAAAAAATATTAACAAAATATGTTAAAATTTAAGGTAATCCATCCATCATTAAATTCTTATCACGGTACATCAAGTGATTGTTGGAATGTTATAGTAAATTTAAGGCAAGCCTTTATAGACTTAGAGCAAAATAGCCTATTACTCCATGCCATTGGGTGCTTGCATCTGCACAGAAGTCTTTTTTAAGCATTTATAGAAACATGGTCATACTTTAGTTATGGATGGGTTACTTTAAAAACGCTTATTTATTTTCACTAAGCATTGCTCGCAGCGAAATGACACATCAATATAATAAAAATTGATTTATTGTAACTTTTAAATGATACCCTCACTTGAAGATTATTAGAACTGCAAACATCGTAGTGCGTTTTCTTTATTCTCTTTATATAGTCTATAATCCTCTGTCCGTCGTGTTTATTCATGTACTTTACTAGTATTGTTATCATATTATAAGCTTTGTGCACTTATGAACTTGAATTATAATATGTTTTTAAAGCAATTACTATACAAAGGTAAGTTTGCACTGAAAGTTCAAAGACAGTGTTAACATACAGAGGATTTTTGTTTTGAGTGAATATCGACTATACCTCATAGAATAGCGATACAATTATAATATTTTCACTCGTGAAAATGTTAAAATTGCATCACTTCGAGATGAGATATATATTCCATATCCGCTTAAATATAAACTTTTTTTTATTTCATGCTAACTGCTAACGAAAGAATTGAAATATTCTGTGTATGCAATCATGTTAAAACACGGATGTTTGCCAGTCAAGAAAACAAAGGGAGATAACTAGTAATGACAAAATGGATCGTTTGTATCTGGCCATGTGATATCGTAATTTTGTTGTTGTTGATGCTGTTATTGACAATTGCCATTCAAATAAACGTGTAATTATACTGAAACAAAAACATGTATTTTGGTTGACATATAATTTCGTATGTTTTCATTTATTTAACGTCGATTGGGAAACAAGTTCTTACAACTTATACAAATTCCTCTCGACGGTTCCTTGGTTGGACCAGTACTTTGCGCCCGGGAAGGTCATGAATAAGTCTTGCCTCGAACGTGGTTCGAACCCACAACCTTCGGATCCGTAATCGGATACGTAACCACTGGACCACGGCGCCCTCCTAAATTTTCGCTAATTATGTACTAAAGGATATTATTTCTTTGGAACATTTATTCGAGGGTTCATGTTATGTAAACTGTTATGTCTATGAAATAAACGGTTTTCTTTGGTCCAAATAATCGTGGAAAAATCCCACAACGAAATCTGCGAAAATAAGTGACCCACGAAATTTAATGATTTCATTGAAGTATTCTGTTTTATTTGTTTATCGTTTAAGCATCGACTAAAACCCTTTGACTCATAAGCTAATCTAGCAATCAGATAATTAAATGATAAGCCATCATCTCTGTTCGCGACTGGTATTTTCTAGATACACACAATCCGGAGTGTGTATTTATATCATTTCAAATATTTGTTTTAGACATACTTCGCCCCAAAAGAGAAACCGACTCAGCAAGCAGTCGGCAACGCCGTTCCTTTGAGCCCAACCTGAACCAAGCCGGTGTTGTAAGGCTTCTCATGATTCCCGACTTAGCTTTTATGAACAGGTAAGACAGTTTGAATGACCTTTAGTTAACCCTCTATAAGACTCATTTTGACGCATTGACAAACAGGACAGACCCAGATCAGACAGCTCCTTTCAGCAACAGCCTAATCGGGGTCTCCTGACCTCTGTTTGCTCATATAATGGTGTAGCTCAGATTCTATACAGTTTGCACGGCAAATGAAGCCCCGTTGTTTCATATATCATTTAAAATTGTTTATGAATATTTATCAATTGACAAGTTTCGAAATACATTTTACTTGATTCATATTATTCATTAAGGAGGACAGTGAAGATATTTTATATCACATGCGAATGCGATAACTGTCGCGTTCACATCAATACCTAACGCCTGTGCACGCGATAGCTATCGCGTTTGCACGAAGCAATTATCTGTTCGCACGCAAAAACTGTATTTATCGCGTGTGCACGCGAAATAAAAAATACTTTTTATGTTCTCTATATGCCATCGTAATATATTGACGTCAAACTTATTTTGCATATCATTTAATGCTTGTGAACATTATTGTTATTCAATTTCAATTGCCCTATGCCAATAATTGTTCATGAATTTTAAGCTTAAAGGGTTTCTTTAGATTTCAACATTTAACATCGTTAGGAAATCAAGTTCTTACAACATATACTAATCCCGCTCGATTGTCCCTTGTTTAGACCAGTACCTTGCGCCCGGAAAGGTTTTTAAAAAACCTTCGGACCAGTAGTCAATGATGAATATCACTGGGCCACGCCACCTTAGTTATGATACTGTATTTATTTTTCATTATTATGTCGTAAACAAAGATAAGCACATTTTTAGCTAAATACCCCGATATTAAAAGCCCTGAGATGACACATAATTTATATAAATTTACCCTCTGAACAGACAATTTCTAAATACGTTACCAATAAACTGATTTCATTATGCTTTTCTCAGATTCATGGATATTGCCAATAATGACGTCGCGCAGTCAATAGTTCTGGCGTCCCAATTCCTCACACTTACATCAAACGAAGTAAGTATTGCTATGTGTACCGCCCCGGTGACCTTTGGGAACGCGAGGTTCTGGATACGATCCCTGGCCGCAACATACCAAAGTCACAAAAATGGTATAACTATACTGGTATTGGTATAATCTTCCTTGCTTAGCACTCTGCATAATAGGGTAGTTCCAGGACTGGTCGGCCTGGTGTCAGGATAATGTGACTGGGTGTGGTATCATGCCACATGTCTACGGCGTGATACTGCAGAGTGGCAGCATTATATCTGTCTCAAGAAGACATCGTCTCCAAATGACAAAAATACTGTTGATTGGACATTAAATCTAATAAACAAACATTGATATGTATGACTTATTCTAGCGTTCACCATGATTGGTTCCTTCACTTTAATGAAACAAACATCTTCCATAAAAAACATGATGGTTTCATCTGGAAAAAAATATGTTCGCTATTCTCCAAATTCCTAATCAGTTTGTATACTACACGAGTTTTGTGAATAAGCTTTTGTGTAGAATAGTGTTTCACCTTCCAATGGCACTCTGGACAACAAATGTTTCGAGCTCCAACAGTTTATATTTATATTACTGATCATACGTTCCTGTGTACCCATAAAGGATGATTAACTCAGAGTAACATCCAGATTTTGTTTGAGACTGTAGCCTGCATGAGACCAACTTATATGTAAAGAATGCACATACTTGTAAAGAAACAGAACAGAAATGAATTTTGGAAGAGCATCTTATTTTAAGCCAGGACAACGTTAAGCCTCTACCGTCCATAGACGCATTTTGGCGCATTAGCAAACCGAATAGACCCAGATCAGACAGCTGCAAGGACCTGTCTGGTCAGGGTCTCCTGTTTGCTCGTACTATAGTACAATAGTACAGCTAAGATTCAAATCCTTTCCTTCATATGTCATTTAAGGTTATGCAAATCAATTTTGACCAAAATATGAATATTCATGAGGTAAAGCGCTAGACTGCAAGAACGTCGTCCTCATTGCCCTGGTGGTGTTCTTTCAGATGACGGTGGTCTACCAGTCCCTCAATGACTACGGACTATCCATGGTATTCCAGGGCGTGGCTCGTCCTCTGGACATCGCTGTATATCTGGCTGAAATTGTCTTCCCTGAGGTATGTGCTAGTTGTCCGACCGTCTGATTGATTGTCTTTGTCTAAGTTCATTTAGTCATTAGAATATACCACCAATCCGGTTCCGATATGAAAAAAATGCCCAAAAGTTCTTCAATCATGTTTTGTATGTTTTATATTTTTCATCCCTTCATTCAATAGAAATCAATCATTTCGTCTCTATTTTCCTCTTTAATCTTCTCCTTTTATTATTTTTATTTTTATATATATATATATATATATATATATATATATTATTGATATTATTATTATCATAACAACTTTTCTAATCAAATCGTTTACAGGTCAACAAGGACAACACTGGTTTCGTAAACCCTTCCTGGTCCCAGAACAGTCTGTCCAATGGCGCCCTGGTGTACGCCTCAGACTCGGGAATCTTAACTGAAATGAGAAATTGGCTCACTAATTCTAACACGGCAACTGTTGTATATGATCACGCCGCATTTATAACAGGGTCGGTTGCATTTGATTTAATATATCACTATTACTACTGACGTTTGACCCTATGAACACTCAGTTCCAAAAGAAAGTGCACTTTTTTCAATATTTAGCTGAACTTTTCACACACTATATCTCGTGTGTATTTGTCAAGTTCTAGCCCAAAATCTACCACGTGGTGTGAAGAGATTTTGGGCTAGATGACAAATACACTGAACTTTGCTAAATATTGAAATATTTGATATTAAAAAATGTACTTTTCTTGTAGAACTATATTTAAGTGGGGTAACAGTTGTATAAATGCCAGAAAATAGTTCATAAGCACGTACAACAGATATCATGCAATTAGGTTTTTGTTTTGTTTTGTTTTGTTTTGTTCTTTTGTCCTAAATGCAGTCATGCAATGATATTTGTAATAAATGTATTTTTTATATTTACCTTGGTAATTAAACTTTTTTAAGTTCTTAAACAAAAGGATTACAAAATACGTGCACAGATTGCATAGGAAGTTGACCCATCCGTTGATGATGTTAAAGACGTTGACTCAAATTATATTTCTGAACAAATTCATTAAATGCTAACTAGGATGTTGATACAACAAACTAATATATAATATATCAAAAAGGAAATATTTTCAATTATCTGGAAAAAAATATTATATTATTTAGACTCATACGTAAATGTGTTTTATTTTCACTCTAGGTACGCTATATCTTATGGAAGTTCCGGCGGTAATACTATAGGTAGGTTTTGTTTTATTTCCAAAATAAAAATACAGATATTGATACATATTTCATATTGATAACAAATATAACTCACAGAACTCAGTGAAGTAAAACTTGGTTCTTTTAAATAAAAAATATACCTTACTGAGAATCCCGGCCGCCACATACGAAAGTCTAAAAAAATGGTACTGATGTAGCTCCCTTTCTGGCAATAAGCATGTAAGGGTATATCCAGGTCTGGTTGTCCCAGTTTCAGGATAATGGGACTGGTTATGGAATCATGCCACATGTCTACGGCGTAAAACTGCAGTGTGATAGCACTATATCTTTCTCATATAGACAGTCTCCAAATGACTGAAATAAGGTCTCAATGTGCATCTAAGAGAAATACATAGATAAAACATATACATACACGTCAACGTAAAAGTAACTCTGCCAGGAAACCTAACAACGAAGCCTATATTTCAGCTTGTTGTCACCTCAACAAAATATGGTGCGTAATTTTTTTTTCGGTCGTTGAACCGTTTATTTTCACTGTTATTATATACTTTGCTAAATTCCCATTGGTCATTGTACAATTAGTCAAAACAAAAAGAAAGGAGTTGCAGAAACGAGTTTTTAAGATCTCTGTTTGTTTTAAATTGAAGTTTTCTTCCCCTGCAAACGATTTGCCCCGAATAGAAAGACTCTGCACCTTTTTAGGGTAAACTGAAAGAGTAGAACGTTAAAAAATAGGAAACACATAGATTTCGGAATTGATTGTTCGACCGTGACAGATCCTATATTCAATAAAAACGTAACACCCGGTTTCGTTTTGTAGCCCGCGAAACGAAGTCAAATGCGCAGATGTTTTAAGGCTGTAAGTGTCTACCAAGATTGTACAAATTATTTGGATCCGTGGTATTTCAAAGAGCTTCACTGACACAGGAATTACACAACTATTAAACCAACAACAAAATCTATTACATATTAAACCATTCAGACACTAATCATCAAGCTGGTTACATGTACCACGGCCGAGTATCTTTTTTAAAGATATTTTTTGTTTTCTATGTATAGGACTATCTACCAATGGAAATCGTTCAAGTATTCATTCGGCATCGTCTTACGTCATCACTTTTGACCTATTTACGGATGATGACGCAAGATAAGACTAAACGAATATTTGGTTCGAAAATGCCTATACTCAGTGAAAAATACATAACATATTTGTTTAGATGATAACTGTATGAATATTGATTTTAAGTACTATGACTGAATAACAGCTTCTTTGTTTTATCAAAACATTTCTCTTCCACATTGAGACCTGTTTCGGACCAAACGTTCTAAACATTTGCACTGTACTATTATAGCCTGTTTCACTATATCTGTATGATTGAAATAAGGGGACATTTTTAATAACTAATCGAGACTTTATCTATGCCTAATATTTTGACCGATGCACGGATAATAATTTGTACCTCATTTTATTGCTCTCCATTTCTTTAATCCCCACCACCGCCGCATATCATTTTAGATTGATACGAGTGCTTCATGTTTTAATTCACTACGAGTGAATATACAGGTTTATATTCCTGTATGTATCGCATGAATACATTCATTTCATTCAGACGGTAATAAGTTATGGTTTATATCTGTATACTTTAAAATCATTTACTATCGCTGACATTAAATTTCGTTGATAATATACCTAAGAGAATTTCGTGAGTACATTTATTCGTGGATCTAAGTTTAAGAAAACGTGAGGTCTATATAAATACAAGTGTTCGTGGGGATGAATATTCGTTGATGAAACCCTCCACGAAATATACGAAAATTTGTGTCCCAAGAAAATTAATGATTCCACAGTATGTATCGCATGAATATCACTTTATACAACTGGTTTCGTTCCCTACGAGTATAAATAGAGGTTTATTTCACTGTAGGTATTGCATATTTAAACACCATATGCGAGATTTCCTCCACAAACCTAGGCTTTGACACCTCTATTAACGTAGTAGCGGGGTGGATGGCAAGACTTATGGCTCATGAGCTTGGACACGGGTAAGTAAATTACAATCTTCTTCTTTTCTTCTTCCTCTTCCTCTTCCACTTTTTCTGCCCATACAACTGTTTGTCTGTAAAAGCTTCACACATACCCATTTATATATAGATATGATATTAATTATTGGGTTTGGTACTGATCTCTGAAATACAGGAGATATGTAATGTTGGTGTTGGCCGAGTCCCCTTATGAATGTTACTGACCCCACCCCCGCCAATATTCCGAGTAGAGTTAGTACCAAACCCTTTATCGACCACTTTTCCTAGTCATAAATTTTAACTTTCTCCATGCTAAAGGTGCTTTAAGCTTTTCTTACCCTTATGGATTTCCACTGACCCTACATAGATTCTATGGGATCACCGCGAAACAAATATATTTATCGGTTTTGGACCAAGTAATTGGTATTGAGTACTTTGTTGACGCGTGGTTTTCATTTTCAGTATTGGATCTTATCACGACACTGACTATGGATGTCCGACGGACTACGTGATGAAACCTTCAATTGTTTATCCGTCAAGCTCCAACGTGAATACCTATAATAAATTTTCCTCATGCAGTGCATCGGCATTCAAGTCTCATCTGCAAAGGTAATCAGTTAAAGCAAAATGTACTCGAATGTCTTATTATGACTTTTTCATATGCATGCTTTTATCGCTAAGTATTTTTGGTGGAATTCGAGCCAGATTTTATAAGTTCCTCTATTTCTTATGTATTAAGAACGGTTTGTGGAAATCGAGCGTCATGTCTTTGAATAAAAAAATACCAAATTATTTTTGCATAAACTGTCATCCTTCGCCAAAATCTTTAAATGAAGACGAATACTATAGGGACATACTTCTGCCAACATTTTAATGTCATTACGTTACAGGTATACGTTTAACGGAAAATGTCTTGCTTTCGTGAAAAGGGATTATAATTTACGGAAAATAATCTAACATCATGTTAACTATTGCTGTAGGTCAGACACAAAATGTTCAGATTTCCGAAAACTCATCTTGCTATCACGATTTTTATTATCTGGGCTACAACTATGTCAATTTTTGAACAAATTTATTTCACCCTTTTGAAAAAAATCAAAATCAGATGAGCGTTCCATGGTATACGTATCATTTTATCTGTTCCGGACATTACTGTTCATGAAATATATTTGCATTATAAAGCAGTAGTTTCATACACTCGTGTAATGTGTGTCTTTTTAGTGTAGCTAGTTGGAACTACAAGCCGGGATGTCTGTATGGCAGCAGCTTAACCAATGACATGTTCCTAGATAAATTCTGCAATTCCGGTCTCGGGGGAGATGTGTTTGATCTAGATCAACAGTGTAAAATATCCAGAGGTCCCGGAAGTTATGTTTGCTCACCGGTAGGTAGACAGTCTTTCTTAATCAACAAAATAGTTGGGAATTTGTTGTACAACTTTTTTTTTCAAACTCATCCGCAATGGTCTCCCTTGAAGGCCCACTGTAACTGCAGCATGGCCTTTTTCAGTGCAGAGACCAGCTTTATACATGGGCAATACATCGTAATACAATCCTTGATTTGTTGGGTGGGTTTGCGAAAACAACCTCAACCTTAATTTTCTATAGAATAAAACAGTGTGAGGGGACTGACTGTATACAACTTGAGAGGTCCGACGCTGTATAATTATATTACTGTGTGATTTTTACAAAATCACAAAGCGCAGAATAGTGTACTTTCGTTATATGGATTGGAGGTCAGTGGACTATAAATGAGTAGAATCGAGATGGATATGTAGATTGATAATTCAGCGAATTTTTCCGAACAATAAATTTGATATTAAAAGAACAAGAATGACTAGTGCCATGCATGTAAGTAAATATAACTTATATCATTATATTAAAGACAATCGAACCCGATCAAAGATTGTTTTGTGCGACTCAATATATTGATCAATGGTTCAAAATCAGGTTCTGATTTTCACAAGGCGCATGAGCAAACATACATATGGAGACTGTATTGCTAATATTATTGCTAAAATGATTCATTATGCGGCTGTTTTGAGAGGAAATCTGGCGTGCAATATAGACCTATCCAAATAATAACAGCGCTTTCAAAATCTTCTTGAATGTTTTCTTTTTGGTTGTTGTTGCTGCTGTATGGCTTTTATTCAATATCTAACATGAGCGGATCCAGCCATTTTTCTCGTGGGGTCCGACAAGGATATGTTGACCAACTATGAAAATAACCATACCTAGCCAACTTTGATGAACTATGAGGCAAATCTTTAAAAATTGCCGTACGAGGGTTTGGGTATGTGGTGACTTTCGCCTTCTACTTTTTAAGATTTTCCCTCTCCACCCCCATCCCACCTCTGGATCCACGCATGTTTAAGCGGCACTCTGATATAAACGGTTGAGCGACTGTGAGAAATTTATTACCAAACAAAAGCCTCTAAAAAAAAAAAAAGAAAAAAAAAGCAACACGTTATTCCTGTTCGTGGCTTTTGCCTTACCAACAAATGAATCTTTATTTTCTACTTTTTCTTTGTTCAGAATAATGCATACACAGCGAACAACTATGTGTCAACATGCCTGATTTCTTCTACTTGGCCCTTCTACTGCTATGTCCCATCAACTGGTAGTTGCAGAGGCATATACCAGGTGTTAGATGGGACGAAATGTACTACAGACGGTACGTTCGGAAATAAAGTAAGTATTGCAATTATTACTTGCTGTTGTAAAACATCCGTATAAATTCATTTAAAAAATGATCGTCTACAAACTGATTTAGGTATTTAATTCTTGATTTCTCTAACGTCCAAGCAGGTGAACTCACGCCAATAGGAATCTTATAGCCGTGTCGTTTTTTCAAGCACTACATGAAACCTTGGCATTTTTTTGTATGCAAATGGACTAAAGTTCAAAGCTATGTGGGTACGCATTTTGGGGTCCAACGCACTTTGAGGTCTGACTCCAAAGTGCGTTACGATTAATAAATGGTATATTACCAGCCCATGTCTGACCCAAAAGTGCGTTGGACCCGAAAGTGTGTTCCCACATAGCTTTGAATTGTAAAAATGGTTCAGCATATATTATCCACATTAGACTAACACATGTCCCATAGAGATCGATGAAAAAATACTTATGAGTAATTTTATATTTTAGGAGGAGCCAATATTGACAGTTTCGTCTTGGTTTTGATGCATTTAGTGACGTCACTGTCATGTGGTATTGCTACATTATAGTTGCGCCCCGTCACATGGGAATTTGCCATATATATAATGTATTTCATATAAATATCAAATCCCATTGTCAACTCGAGATGGGTTATGTAATACAGGGATGAAAAGATTTGCCCTTTAACTGTATGTTAATTATTAATCCAATTCTTAGTTATCTTTTATACTTTGATTTTTATTAAATCTATCTCAAGCGACGCGTTACTCTTGTCCGCCCTACTGAACTGCGGACATACAGAAAAAAATCATTTCCATTGTTGTTTAGGCTAAACAAATTTACAAAGACTATCAAAATACTTATATTTATTTCTGAATATTACACGCAGGTATGCTTCCAAGGACAATGTGTTTCACAATTGGAGGTTTGTTCGTCGCCCCCACCAACAACAATCGCCCCGCCGACACCCCCACCAACAACACCTGCCCCAACACCCTCACCGACAACAGCTGACCCTAACTCATGTAGTTGCATCGGCAGTTTTATCAGAAAATGTTGCGATCGGAGGAATCCTAACGGATCTTGCTGTGATGGCTGTGTACGCAAAGGGGCCAATTGTAAACGTGCCTGATATACTGAAGACATTTAAACCGAGGCACAATATGCCATTTTTAATGGATTATTTCATCTAACATGTATCATGTTGACTTTTTTGTTTGGAACTTTGTCTCTCCTAGAATACATATGACTGAAAGACCGACATTTTAAAAGAGGTATAAATCCATGCCGAAGATAATGTTATGATATTGTTTTAAACAATAATTTTTTGGTCGTAGAAATTTTTCATTTCGTCGTGGATCCGGTCGAAAAATACCACTGGTATAAAATTCTTACTGCATACGAAAATTTGCATCAATTAGTTATATGTATTAAAGTTCTTTAAAAGGAAATCTGAGTTGTTTTTCTTTTTATACAGGTTTTATACGACAGGTATGACTGGTTTTGTAAATTAATGAATCAGTTCTGAGAGAATGTGAGGAACAGTATAATATTCATTTTTTCACCAATTACACTCAGCTTTCATTTTTCGGGTTGCACGGAAGTCCTAGTAACAGCCAACACTAAGTGGACGTTTAGAAATTTTGTTCAGTACTATAAAGCATCACATATTTACATCCGTTGGACCGTTTAATCTTAAAGTATGTTTATATAATGTCTGTAACTTATAGTATGATGCATATATAAAATCAAAAGTAAAAGTAGATAACTGTATTTAGAGGAAAACATGTTAAGATAGTATTGCGTTATATTATCATAAATTAATTACGTGTATTTGAGCATTATAAAACAATAGAATACCTCAGACTATAAGGACTCACCGCTGTGGGTTCAAAGCCCGGTTTGATGATTTCAAGTGTCCTCAACCCCAGGAATATGATGTAAACGTTTTCGAATTCCATCCCTCCTTCCTCCCCGAGAATTTGAAAACGTTTCATTTTTTTATATTTCTTGGGATTTTGCATATTGGAAACCTTTTGAAATTCACCCGACCCCTTGAAATCGTTTTTATATTTCTTGATAGGGCATATTAAAAATGTTTTGAGATCCCCCTACCCCCTGAAAACGTTACACTGTGCACTCGGGGTCTTCCCCTGTCTGTACTTAGCTTGACGTCACCGTTTATCAATGTCACCGGAAATAGCTACCAGGCGAAGCGAGAGAAAATGGTTGAAATGTACAGCACAGATAGTCTTTTAACTTGCAAAAAATTAGCCATAACAGAAAAAAACACCCATGTATCCATGAACATGTGCTTATTTTATTCATAGTTAAAACTGTTGCATAAGTGACAAGACTTGAAAATAAGAGCTGTATTCCTCGAGGAAAAGTCAACGTCGCTTGGTATTCGGATCTTATTTAAGGAAAAATACACTTGTATGCTCACGGATTTGTTGCCGAATCTAAGTATATAGTTGTTCGGTTTCATGTACCAAATATTGCATCCCTCCATACATTGTGTGAGATTCACATGTAGGACTGTGTACGGCGAATAGTAGTTAATATTATGATGTACGGCGAATAGCGTTTCTGGTGAAATGTAGTGAGCGGCGAATAGCTTCTTTAATAATTTTCGTAAACTAACTTTAAAAGGGATGCTATTTTAACAGTGTAGAACAAGTTCAATATCTGATTAACTACAATGTTTTTTACATCTGCTGATACTGTTTTCACTGGCGGAATTGGTGCATGTTCAATTCGCATTAACCCCGTGAAAACGATACCCTGCTTTAGAGACCACTGATGACCTTTGCAAACAGTCTGGATCTATATCAGAAAGTACACAATGTAATATTCATACAGAGAGAGCGAGAGAGAGAGAGAGAGAGAGAGAGTACGTGTACATATGATATAAACGGCAAAAAATATTTTTGGAACATCACCATGAGCATCGTTGTATTACACGCAAGCATATTGTTTATGTATTTTCAATTAATATAGTTTTAAACACAACTTATTTTCATTGGTTTTTACCATTATCATATACTATCTGTATAACTAGATTAATAAAAGAAAGAAAAAATACAGAAAAAAAATATTTTTGAAATAGATACACCATGTCTAACATGGTTCCATATAACAAACATATTGGAAGAATTAAGAAACAGAAAGTTCTTTAATTATTACAATGACATATCAAGTAATATCTGTATTGCTAGAGTCTTAAAAGAAAGACAAAACTACAATGATACCAATAAAACGTCTCTGAGAAAAATGCAGAATATTATTCCGGAAAATGTTCTGCATTGTTGAATGAAGTTTTATACCACAAAGAAATATTCAGATAATGACCAAAACATAATTTCCTTCGGTTTCTACATTAATATATCACATACTACCGTATGACTAGATTGATTAAAGAAAAGAAAGCTTATATGGAGACAAAAGATGCTTCCGATTTCTTATTATTATAAATCCGGTATAGCAATACTTTTGTTTGCTTGCTTATGATAAAATACTTAAAACGATAGAAATAAAATCTGCACTAACTGTTAATATTTTAACATTTTCTGTTTCGGGAAAAAATGCATCAAATCTTATTCGCACATGCTTTGAAAATCTTATCTTACAGAACACATGTAGGGCGAGTCCAATGTATGTCACCTGCAATGATGTCCGTTATCTGGGAACCTTTAAATATTATATCTATATAGAAATGTTCTACAAATGAAGTACATGAATTTAAAGTTATAACAAATGTGTTAAATGAATCGAAATCCAAATGACTAAAATACTGTTGGTGGGACGTTGAATCCGACAAGCATAAATAAATCGAGAAATCTTCATATATGTGCAACAGCTGTCACTGTGGTATAATCTATGATATACTTAACTCTCTCATTTTCTTACAAAATGAAAACAAAGTCAAAATGATCCAAATATACATTTAATGATATTCATATACATTTATTAGTAAGAGTATGTTGTAATAATCAGGCAATACAATGTAAAATAATTGTAAATGATAAATCAAAAGAAAAAGTTGTTACTTCAAGTAAAATAATCTGACTTATCAACTTAGTGAGCTTACATTCTGTTTTATGATAAACTCAAACTAAATAATATACTTTATCAGTAGGTAAATACCTTTAGAAAAGGTAAAGGTTTATTATTTATAAGTGGTAGATATAAAATTATAAGGTTAGAGGGTAAAAACTTTAGTCTAGCTACTACAGATTCTAATTTCCTTGCGTTTCTTTTTCCTTTGGGTATACTTCATCTCTAGAGAAGGCTGTGAATGACATAGATATTTTATGAGTTTGTTGTATTTTTCACTTTCTTTGTATTCCAAGCGCTCTTGTAAACTTACATTGTTTTATTATTATTCATGTATTATTACAACATGTATTATTACAAATGAATGCTGTTCAACAAGTTAAATAAAATTATCAGAGGAACAGATAGACGGGGGTTTAGGCGTAATAAAAACAGTTTCATGTTTCCACTTAACCGACCGACCCTATTTTTTGCACAGACCCTAAACTTTTGTTCGTAGCATTCGGGCTATTACGGTTGCAAAAACGCTGTTTTTCGTCAATTCCTTTAAAAAAATAAGGTAAAAATGGAGAAAAAAAATTAAAAAAATTAGCCGACCTACCGACCCTATTTTTTTCGAAGATGTTAGTGGAAACAAACAACTTTTTTTTTCGCCTTATCATAATTACTCGATTAAAATCGGCAAGTTACCGATTATTTTTAAAAAGATGGGTAATAAGAATTTGCTTAACATTACTGGCAGGTACCCAAAACTGCTACTGTTAGATTAATATGACCTACCTATACTAGTATCAGACAATATTCTAACCATCTTAATTGTGTAACTGTGAGATTTCTGAAAACTAATAGATATAGCTGCTCACTGGGTCATACTTGTATTAAAACCACTGCAATATATACTGGTTACTCAACTTAATCCAAAATGACAGTTTCTAAATTACTCAGTCTATTATTTTTGCAGATAATCAATAAATATTGAAGGTGAAGAATAATGCTCAAGTGGTCGACAAAGCTTATCTGTCCCTCTGATTACAAAAATCATTTAAAAAGCATTTCAAATTTAAAAATGAAATGAAAGTATTTAATAAGGCATGACCCACCTCATTTTCAACATTTCGAATAACGTGATTATAAAATACATTTACTAATAATTTGTGTCGGATGTAAATGTTATTAAAAAAATTATTTGAAAGCATAAAAATTACTTCCTTCATATTAAGCTCGCGTAAAGGAATACGCATATTGTTATTTCTTCATGGTGCCATGAAAGCCATATAAACATGTTTTACATGAGTATTGGTGCCCTTAAGGTAATGTCCCTGTAATGGTTCCACTACATTTCGGACATCAAGACGTAGCGAACCATTACAGGGTCTTTACCTAAAATGACCCTGTTAACGTAGTGTATTTACAGAATAATTATTGGAGACGTTTGTATGCTTAATATTGTCCAAACTTGATCTATATTACTGGAGAGTCTAATATGTTCTTTTCGCAAGTATTATAAAAAGCTATTGGGTGATATTTTACTTTGCAGTTTTAAAATGACATAAAAATTAACCAGTCCTTTCTTTAATGGTTCTTAATTACACGATCAAAGTCAACGATAACGGTATACCAACACTGAATTAGGTGGGTCAAACCTTCATATTGAATTACATATGCGCAATATATCTAGACATAAGCACATGTCATATGTACAAACAAAAATGTAATATATTTACACGTTACATGCAGAGTATTTTTTATTTCATTCTAATTAGCCTTGACGTTTTTCAAAAAGAGAAATATAAATTCCGAAATTTTCCTGAATCAAACAAATAGAATATATTGATGTTGATTTTATCCTGTTAATTAGCCTAAAAGTTACAATTCTGGATACAATTATGAAATCAGAATACATTTGAACAGGAATCAGTTTAAATCTGTGAGAAACAAGACTATACTCAGCATTCTAAACAATATGGGTTTTATTATTCAATAAAATGTGGCATTGGTTTTGTTGAAAACGTACTTATATCAACTTATAGGTTAACTTCGATGTTATTTTTTTTTCAAAATGTAAAATTTGCGTTCATTACAAAAAGTGTTTTTCATTCCACCTATTCTCTTCTGTAATGAATCTTTTGAAAAATATGACACAGTACTTGTTACTTTTCATTAAATGGGTTCATATACATGTATAAAAAAATTTTCAGATCTAATGTCACATTTTGTGTAAAAAAAAGCCAAATATATATACTTAGCCACTTCATGAAGTTGATAGGTATATAACTTGTTACCAAAGGAACTATTCTACATGTGTATGAGGTTCTGATACCAGCATTAATTAAACACTAAAATTATGTCAATATTCCAGCACGAACAGACCTATCGAAAACGAAACATAGGACTGAGCTGGACAAATCAATAAATGTCATTCTCAACAGATATTTTAACAAAATTCACCGTAAACCATATATATCAGTAAAATGTGATATCCCGAAGTGCGAAAATCCGAACACATCGTTATTCCTGATACAGGGCAGCATTACTTTACACTTGGGAAATAGACGAGGAAAATATAAGCTTATGAAGAAAAAATAAACACGATTTTCCAAAACTCACGATTACCCGAAAAAATGGAGAAAATATAAGCTTAATAGTTTATATCTTGCGACCCTATGAACATTTCGTTCTCCTCGTCAGTCTTCGGAATATCAAGTATTTACTGCATTTTGTTGAATGTTGACTAAATCTGAAATGTTTCTTAGTATAATATAATGGTACAGTATGTTAATATATCTTTCATATCTTCAAAAGGCAATTTCTTAAAGTTAATATATATAATGCATTAACAAAGAAATTACTTTATAAGATTTTGAATACTAATTGATACAAAAATGTTCAAAAACAAATTTCCAATAACCCATTTCCTTCAGACCTATCGAAATCGAAATATAGGACTGAACTGGACAAAACGATAACTAACAGGGTTTTTTTTCACATTTTCATTAGACTTCCTGACGAAATATGGAGAAAACCAACCATCTAGATATTTCCACATTTTACTAGTTTTTAATGCAATTTTCTTGAGTAACATAAGAGGTTCGAAAATTGTAAGCTTTTAGTTCACACTCATTCTTATAATCTAATAAGATGGTAACAATACACAAAAATTATCATAAAACAAATGAACATTACAAACACATAAGTATTTACATATATACACAAGTTAGTGTAAACATCAATATGTAGAAAAACTAAACGATTCAAAATACATTCTGAGATATTTGTCCCGGTGTGATAAATCGGAACATATTCAAAATGAAGTCAGAACGCTTTCAAAATCATCTTAAAATCTTGGCTTTTGTCATATTTTAAATACGCTTGCTAGTAGTAAATGTCCAGTTGAAGCGCGCATTATCAAATTATCTGTGAAAATTTACACCAGGCTATGAAACTCTTGAAATTCGAAAAAGATACAATGTAGGTAGTATTTCTATATTAAATATGTTCTATTGTTTTATAATCCGAGACCGAAACTGTTCTAACTGTTCGGTTCTATCCCGGGCCTTGGTATCATACCGGTAGTGGTATAGCTGCCGTGTGCTAGGTGCTCAGCACATAAGGGCTAGAACAGTGCCAAGATAATGTGACTAGGTTAGTTTTCATTCCACTTGTCTACTGCGTAATATCGATACCGCAGTGAGGCTGCACTATATACAGTGTGACCATACCACATGGTCTATGAAGTCATTTTAAACTATTGCGAAGAACATATATGTTTCGATTCAGAAGGAAAAAACTACTGTAAGTATTTTATTTCTTTGTCAATTTTACTGGATTGTAGCGCATTCGAAGCGGGAAATTGTGTCCTATACATAGGTCCCAATGATTCTTTTGTCAGATGTACACTTTTTATAACATTCGGGAAAACCTTCAGAGTTCGTGAAATTTTGTTTGCTAACACGTAAAACACATCGCTAATAATAATCCAGAAAATTTTAAGTAAAAAAAAAATATCATAAATGTGCCATAAGGATTTTTAGGGTTTCATGACCTTTTGATATGGATTGCTTTTTTATTGTGAAAAATATACCAAGATTAAATTGAATATGTTAACGGTTTTAAAGAATTTGACCTTAACGAAAACCTAAACCAACACCGACGAGAGGGTCATGACTATCACTTTTTTTCTCCGAAAAATAAAGCTAAAAATGCTCTCAAAATACAGGACATTTCTAAATATCAGAGTCTTTGTAAAGTCTTTGTTGCTACAACCTTTTGCAAATAAGTCTTTGATTCGATGTTTTAATATGCCTAGACTTTAACTTAACCAACTGAAGAACAACCGACACAGTCCTTAAAATTAAAAACACACATATATTAGTCTCTCGTGGCATTTCACCATTGTGTGAAAGCATTTTATCCGTGTGTTTATCCTTACATAGGTTATTCGAAACCAAAGGGAGACTTTTATGACATAACTGTGGAATTTAAATAATATGAACAACGGACATCCAACGATCCTACGACATTTCCCTGACCTCTTAGTGAGACGCATTCATATATAAAGTCACATCTTCAATCATATTAAATTGTAAATATGAACTGTTCTATCAAATATTTTCCGGCATTGGACTGAATTATGAAATAACAATAATTCATGATAGCTTGGCTCATTGGTCCTGCAAAAAAATCTTTCATTTGGTTCGGATTTCTTAAGATTTATGTTCCCAATTTATTGATTTATTTTATTACAAACTTTCAATATACTCCCCCTTGACCGAAAACCGTTTTTGTAACCTTTCTACCGAATCGCGAGAAGCAGGTAAGTAATTCTCTTTTGGTATCTGTTGAAGTGATACGTATATGGTGCTGCCAAAAGAACTTCTGGAATTAATGCATTTTCTTAAGCCTTGGGAAAAATGTTACTCTGGCCAGGTGCATAAGGCGGATGGTTTACAACTTCCATCTTTTAAGAAGTCGAAAAAACAAACAAACAAAAAACAAAAAAAACACGCACTTTAGAGCGAAATTGTTGTCGTTTACTTAATGGACTCCTGACCATCCCTTGCTTGGACTTTACTTGTTGTAAAACTCTTTCACTTTCATTATTACAGAGTTCTTGCAGAATCGTCTAGTAACTGTATTAACAAATGGACAAGGTACTTGGGCGACTTGCTAACTATAATTGAAGAATTTCGAACTAAAGTTTCTCTTGGCAATACAGAGGAGTTTTTTTATCTTTTTCTGTGGCTCATATACGCAATTCCTCAAAGATCTGCTTTAAACCTATATCAAGCCTAAAGCAGTATTTAATATACCTGCGAATTACAGTCTTTTCTTTCATTTAACATGTGAAATGTAAATTGGTCAGTGTATTTCAAACTGAAAAACTCTGTCATTTGCAAAGCATTTTTCATGAAATGAATGGATATTGTTAGCTATTGGACAGATAATTCAAATGTATTGACGCGTTGAATCCATTAAATTCAAAATATAATCGAGAACATATTTACAGTTTGTCACGTAACCATACAGCTTTGCCTTTGACCTCCCATTATGGACCTACTTCCCGTTTGACTGACTGTTTTACTTGATGTTTTAAGTACGCTTCAGATAAGTGTCGATACATTTGTATTTTGCTACTAGAAAAATATGGCATAAAGCAGTCGCCGCCGCATCTAGCTCCGCCCATTATCCGTTTTGGTCACGAAGGCACAATAAAATCATGTTTTCTCTATATCAAGACCTCACAGTTCATTTTATGCAATAAATTTAAATCGAAATCCAAGCATTTCATTTTACGATAAAGGAGGACAAACTATAAGTCTATGTATTTTAAATTCTATAATTTGTATTAATACTTGTGTCCAATAGCTAATTAGTGTATTCCAATGCAATACATGTATTTTGAATTCAACTTAAAGTTTTGGAATAACAATTGAAATTAATTTAATTACGTAAGATAAGTAGAATAATGCTCTACCTTGAAATGGTATTCTATAATTAATCAGAAAGGGTCATTTAAAAACTTTATATTAAAACACAGTATAAAAATATTCACAATATTAATTGGGATAATGAACATGTACTACGACATATACGTTCTAACTTTCTCTGCGACATCATGTTGACATATCGGACACTGTGTAACGGTCGAAGCACAATTCCAGCACAGAACATGGTGTTTACACGGTAAAAACAGAGCATTCACATCGCTTCTATGGAATTCACGACATAGGTGCGACTCATGCTGGCCTGTAGGTGAAATAATGAACAGCGTTTCTATATATATATATATATATATATATATATATGGTATTTAATGAAAATGTATTGTACTGCATTATAATGACCACATGTGTTAAAACAAACAAAACATTAATATTTAACATAGACGTTTATTAACTTTAATGCCAAAATTGTAATTCTTAAACTGTTTGCTTGTGTATTGGGTTTAACGTCCCGCAGGCAGTATTTTAGTATTTTGGAGACTAGTGCTGTCACATTTCAAAATTAAGCCGTAGACATGTGGCATGATTCCACACACAATCACATTATCCTGACACCGGGCCAACCAGTCCTTGAACTACCTTTATATACTGAGCGCCATGTAAGATAGCTATACCAGTACCATTTTTTCACGACTTTGGCCTTTTTATCTGAAATATATTATACTTCTAGGTACTCTGTGATTAAAATTTAAAAAATGGACATTTTAATCCTTACATTCTTGTCTTTGATGAACATTTATTGGGCGAGACTGAAGTTCTCCCTTTTCTTGCTTGTCCAATATTATATTGGCCAAAAGATCAACATTCCATCCTCGACTGTATTCTGAAATTGAGTCGTCATTTAGAAAGTTTTAACTGCATCTTAAAGAAAAAAAAAGCGATTTGATGAAAAAAGTTACAACGGATTATCTGTAGTTTCTAAGTGGTTTAACGTTTTGTCATTTTTGTTTAAGTATAATACGTTTAAATGGTATGTGTAAGGTATGAACATATATCTACAAAACAGAGATAAATTGAATAATGTCGAAAACATATTTCTTTGAAACGCAAATATCTTTAACATATTTTCCAAAGTTTACCCTTTTTCATAAGGTCATCGATCACTTCTTTCACATGGTCCTCATAAAAACCCAATTGATGGACAGCATACTGAGCAGCTGCAGAGTACACGGGGTGATCAGATGGCTTTCCAACATGTCTCTTACCTGCCGTAAGATAAATACAAAATTAAACTTGTTTGATCTAATACAAATGAATGTAGCAAATGTTTCAAAGTATGAATTTCAACTAACCCGAGATAAGTGCATGTATATAAAAAAAGATTTTTCAAGTTTTGACATTAATTCACCATCCAAAGCATTGCCCTATATCAGATTATTTCGTCCGATGATAAGCTATCACTAGAACACGGGAGACAACCTGGATGTTCTGAGGCATATGACCTGTTAATCTAATAAATTATGACTTTTTACACTGTATGCATGGCAAAACGTTCGTAAGAGTGTCAATCCGAATGAAATTTTATTCATTTGATATTCAATCTGCCAGTTTTACACACAACTTAAAGAAATAATAGCTTACGTTAAATGCCTGGTGTAACGTTGAAAAATAGCATACAAATAATGCTTAAATGAAACTGTGTCATTCTTATTATTCTTATATGCCACAGGCAAAAGCTTTTAGATGGCATAAACAGTTTCAAGTTGGAAAAGCAAACGTCAGAGTGCGTGAAGACAACGACCGGGGTATACTCTTTAAAAATTGAAACAGATGTGCAAAACTGTATCAAATAAGGCGAACAAATTTATTTAAGTTCTTCTCATGCAACAAGTATGAATAAAGTGTGCAATGTAAATGTTCCAACTGCAGAATGGTGAACAAATATTACTGAACCAAAATAATATGCTTTACAATAACATTAAATGAATAGAACGTTTGTTATCTTATGTCATTCACTTGTGGTGATATAAAATGCATATATTATTATAAATGAATATAATTCAGATCTTCTAAGTGGAGTTTTAAGATTCATCTTGGATATAAAGAGTGTGTGATGGTGTGTTTATATATGTGTTTATTGGGCTTTATAAAGAGATTTTTTGGACTTTTATTTCAAATGGAACAAAGAAAATGTAGAGAAACGAAAACAAATCGAAGCAGAGTTTGAATTAACGTTCACTTGGGCAATGACATAATTTTTGATTACATACAAAAAGTGAACCAGGTATAGCTTCAACAAAACAGTCCCATGGTTTTGACGACCTGATCCCCACACACGGCAGTCATACTTGCTTACAAGACAACAAACCAGTATTGACGCCTATATTGAAACACAGGCGCAGGAACGGTGATGATGAAGCCAAAGATGCTTCTTTTGAGACCAAAAGAAAAACAATGTTTTTAACACCAAAGGAGGAACCATTTCCATAGAAAACTAAGTGAAACGACCATAGAAATGACACAAGACATTGGAAGATTAACAAATCTTGTTTATCCTTCGTTTTGACAAAGGAGCAATTTATTGACTCATTGGTTAGCTCCGACATGAGGCACAGAGAGAAGCAAGCAAGGCCAGTAGACTTGGATGATGCTATCTCCGGTATACCCAGGAGCTAGAAGCGTTTTAACAGGGCAGAAAAGAATCATACAGAGGGTAAAAGTTACCTCCATTCCATAGCAGAGACAGAAAGTCTTGTGTACAAAATAATCGTGCCTGATAGGAAACAGATGTAAGAAGCCATGTCAGAAATGAAGCATCGTTTCAAAGGCAGGAAAGGGGTTTAAAAGGAAATTGGGAATTTTCTAAACCATGTCAGAAAAACATCAAGTTAAGAGTGCTTAAAATATGGTTCCAGTTCAAATTTTAAACAAAGGATGATAACAAGGAGGTAAATACTCTGGCTTATGCATTAAATCCAAGGTTGGACTACATTATCGATACATGAGCAAAAGTGATCAATATATCATCAATATCAGAAAGATCAGATAATGTCACTGCTAGAATTAAAACTGCTCATACTTTGACTTGTTATTGTAAAGTACTTAAGTGTATACTTCATTCATACTTTAAAATTTTGCTTGAGTCTTTACCTGTCGTAAACAAACACTATGTTTTTTACATTTCATTATTACGGTTAAAGATGGTTTGAAAATCGCAATTCTGTATTTTTTAATTATATCATGATGTATTGCTGTATTGTGGGCCGGTGGCCTTAATTTACAATACAACATCTTGTATTAAGCGTATGGGACAGGGGTTGATGATTCAATTGTTAATTAATATCAATCACATTACCGAGTCTGAGAAATCATATTTATAATTCCCTAGTCAACATTTTTATATTTTTTTTTATCTTACCTCTAAAGTACTGAAATTTGAGTCTGCTGTTCACGTTCAGATGATCCAAATCTTCCTGCAGAATAAACCACAAATTAATGAAAATGGGGTTTGCTTTTGGTTTATATAAATACAAGTTTGCTTTCTTTTTGTTACATCTAGCCTATATTAGATTATCTCAGATTTAAGTTATTTTATCAAATAATAGTTATGTATACGTAATTTTCGGATATCATTCATGAAAATGATTGTTCATACAGTACCTCCATAAGTAAATTATCGACATGTTTAGCCTAAAAACACTTTAAAAAAAATTCTCAGACCAAAACTAATTTTCATATATTTCTATAATGTAAACTACACTTAAATGTAAATGTCTTCTTTGAAGAACAAGAGGGCAAAGATTGTTTTTTTATCACTAACATGAGTACCGCTGCTCAAACTCAAACGGATCATAATTCCATGTATATTGCTCCAATATATAAGCCGTAATCGAGCTCGATTTTTCTCCATTAATAATCAGGAACGACGATAAAAGAAAAAAATGTGAAAGACTGGCGGTCGATTAACAAAAATTGATCTTTATGGGTGATTCTGAGTACCACATGAACAAAAAACTTCATTGAAAAAATAATTATCTTTGCTGCTGTCTCCCTATCACTTTATAAGTCAATTCGTTAATACCATCAACACCAATAAGTTAAAATTAAAATAAAGAACAATTCAACGTACTGTTCACTCTTATTCTTTTCCTGATATTTGATGAAGCTAATGCCCTTTGTTAAATTAATACTGAATTTTTGTCCGGAGCATAACTCAAAAAGTATAAAAGCTTTAAACTTGAAACTTTGGAGGTTGGTTCTAGATCTCATAGTGGAGAAGCGTCATGCACAAGAACCGTAACCATGCAAACCACAATTTTTGAGTTAATGCCCTTTGTTAAATTTCATACTCAATTTTTTTTTACGAAGCATAACTCAAAAAGTAAAATGTCATGCACAAGGACCGTAACCCTACACATAATATGATTGGAGTTATTGTCCTTTGTTATAATTCATATTTAACTTTTACCTTGAAGTTTCCTATCTAGATAGATCTCATGGAAGAGAAATACAGTGCACACGAACCATAATTCTGCACATCAAATTTTTGGAGCTATTACCCTTTGTTGAATTTAATATTTGATTTTTGTCCGTTGCATTACTCATGCACTATGTGACATATAACCTTGAACATAAGTTTATAGATCTCATGAAGGAAAATTGCAGTACACAAGAACATTAACTTTGCACATCACATTTTGGTTTTCCCCTTTCTTAATTTCTATATTCCAAAGGAGCTAACTCATTTTCCTGTTGGAAATATTCCCCATTTTCACAATTTCATGTGCTTAAAATAACTCCTGTTCTACTCTTGCTATTGAAATGAAATTTCATTTATGGAAAGAAATTGATGAGAGGAAGTGTCACACACACGGTCCACTCTGGGAAGGGCTTGATCAATATTGTCAGCCCTCTAACTATTTACTTCATGAATACTGATGACGTAATTCAAGATTCAATGAATATTAAACAAAATGAAATTAAAAAATGGGATTTATGGCATGAAGATGAATCAGCCATGTGGTGCAAACATCTGCAAACGTTTTGTACCCTAGCCACACAAGGCTTACCTTATGCCTGTCATTATTCTTTTACATGTGACAAATAACAATGTATTCCCTTTTCAAGTTGCTGTTTGCAAATTCTTTTTCAAGTTACTGCTTGCAAAAGTGAGCTAATGTTTTGGAACTGAAATCATTGTAGACCTACTACTTTTTCAAAGCAAAGAAAGGAAACCCTTACAAGAGGGCTCTGGTACATATGTCACTTTGCACCCCATTTTGTGTGTTAGTGGGGTTGAGGAGGAGGGGGAGACATCAGTTTTCTACGGAAACAATTTTCTAGTTACTTTAAGATTTCACATTCGAGTTCATTATTTTATTTCAAACAAATACAAGATTCCAATTACTATTAAATAGTGAGAATTTAAGCACCCAGTGAAATATGCCTTGCTGAAATAGATGTCGAAAGATACCGGTGGAATAAATCACACAACAGGTTTAGTTTTGTTTGGGTAGGGTTAGGCATGAATAAGTATATACTGGAAACGAATTGAAAAGGGAAAAACATACATTAATTTGGTTATCTCCTCGATGCATCATCTGCACCCCTGTTACAAAATATTCAGGAGTGGTTTTCTGTACAAACTGACAATCCGGAGAGCAGTATGCATGTATCCAAGCGGGATCTACCGGTATGTCGTCTCTATTCTCCCTCCGGTGTGTAAATCCGTAATTACAGCAGAAGCATTTCACCGTATCATCAAAATCTGTAAGCAATCCATTTATATCAGTTTATACTATCAAATGTTACGTTATGGTAGTTTTTAGTGTATGTAGTTTATTTTAGTTATTTACAGAAAAATAGAAAAATACATGGCTAGCTTGAGAAATAGAGTGATTATTGCGATGTATTATTCTATAATTAAAAATAATTAATATTTCAAAATTAAAACTCGATCGTTTTGAAATGCTTAAGAAAATTACAAAACATTTTATAAAGCAAATACACAGATTTTTTGTTATGATGTGGACATATTAAATAAGTATGATAAAGACAAAGTGATTTATTTTCATTGAAATACTGCAAAATGAACGGAATAAAAGAAATGTTTTATAGATATATTTAATATATCATACTAAGATTTAGGTAGTTAATTAGTTGAAACTATAAAATTGTCAGATAACATTTATAAAAAAACAACAACAAAAAACAAAACAAAAAAAAACACATAAATAAGATACCTGTGTTGAAAAAGCCTGCCTTTGCAAATTTAAGCGGGGACGATGCCCGCTTCCAGTTTCGAAATGTAATTGTTCGGTCAATCATGTTTCTGTATTTCGGGTGCCGAGACTGCATGTTATCTGAGAGATACAATTAATATATCAATTACTATGTGCGTGATTATTTAAAAAAAGTACATTCAGGCAGTGCCTTGTGTTATTGTTTTATCTCATGAACTGATAAGAAAATGCAAAAAGCATGATGTTTAAATGAGACGGTTAAAAAACTGCAGCCTTGAGTTATTACTAATTCTAACACGATCAACAAAATATATAATCATTAAAGGCTTGTGGCGTGCATTATTTTCCGATATATGCACGATTCAAACGTGACATCATATCACTCCTATAGTAAATAATAAAATAAACTGACCCATTTGTTTCCCTTATATAAAACTTCATGGTCAGTTTTACGTGTTAGAATGGATATATTTAGTTTCGCGTTTCGTGCTCTGCACGGTGCTGCTTTCAGATGCTTTGTTGTCAATCACTCAGAGCTATGGCCTTCCTAATTAGGTTACTGCAGATCTGAACTTAATACCCTGCATTAGCCTGCGATGTTGCACGAAAAACGAAACTTTATTTCCTATTTTCGATTTTAGTCTATTCTGAATAACCTCCTTTTAATTCAACCATATGTATCAGATATTGTATTGTAGTGAAAGTTGTCGAATTGCCTAAATAAACAAGACAGGTGGGAAGAAAAGGAAGAAGTTCCGAATCGGTAGTTGGTGAAATTGATCAATATTTCTTGTGAGTCCTTTGTTTAAACAGATTTAACTGTAAATACTCATCAAGCAACATATAAATTTAAAAAATATATACTATGTAATAGGATGTCCAACAATCCTATTCAATTTCTTAACTTTCATGTTCATGCAGGGTACAGATTTAGTAAAGAAAATGGTATTCAAAAGAAAGAAAAAGAATGAAATGCCGATATTTCTTTTTACCAATATGTATGATACACTATTTTATTGTGTAATTCGTCAGTAATGCCTTCCATAAAAATGTTTCTTCTTAAATTCTTAAGATTAATATTCTTTCGCTCTCGCACCTCCCCCCCCCCCCCCCCCTTCCTCTCTCTCTCTCTCTCTCTCGCACCCCATCTCTCTCTCTCTCTCTCTCTCTCGCACCCCATCTCTCTCTCTCTCTCTCTCTCTCTCGCTCTGCTGACGCCAAAACCTACCTTCAGTATGTATGTTTCTATTCATGCTCAAGCTTCTGTTTTTCAAATCGAGCTGCGAATAAAAAACAGAGTGACGTCATATATACCAATATGTGCCAAAACCTTTAACGTATGTTATTATGTTGCACTGTTTACAACTTCACATATTAGGATCGGTCGTGGGAACCTGTATACTGGATATCCAAATCCAATGCCCTCTAGCGAGCCAACAATACGTGCACCTGTATGCGCGTACCATCATTATAAAATAGATACTTATGCTTGCAGGACGAGCTACAGTTTAGACGAGTGACATTTTTTACACATCTTACACGAAGAAAATGCACTACAATCTTCTTTGTCTGATTTTAGACGACGTAGTCGTCTTTTGCTGGAAAACGAATTCTGGCCTCGCTGATTTGCATATTTTCGACGGTCAGTTTAATTGTACCTCTCCGTGCTTTGTGCGGATCCATGCAATGCGATTCTGCACTAACGCATACGAGTGGAATATGTTACACAGACGTTTAAATCATAACCGTAACCGCTTATAATGTATTACTGTTTGTAAACATGTTTTCTTTTACCATTATTTTGCACTAGAAACATCTATTTTAAGCGTGAACAAAATATCCGTGACATTTCTTAATAAGAACAGCAACTCATTTTACATACACGAAGATCTACTCCTGTAAAGAGAAAAAGTAGCGCTTCGAATATATGTAATTGACCTAATAATAGTCCATACTTGATTTTGCATTATGGTGAATTAGGTTCTTCCCAGAACATTTCTTTTCTTTGAAATAGAAAGACAAACATTCTAGTATCTTAAACAATCAAATACATTGTCAATTTCTACACATACACAACAACAGACAGAATGTATACATTAGGTTGAAGAAAGAGAATGACCTACTTAGGTATGCAACTTTATGAATGAAAGGTTCAAGTAATTATGTAACAAACAGAGAGCAATTTCAACTACCTCTGTAGCAACAGCGCGTGGAGTTTAGTCGTTATATGACTGCTTTAATACTTCAGAAACGCTGGGTTTAGAATTATAGCTATTTCATGTTAATCCTGTCGCCGTCTATCAGCGCATAGTGCGCTTTGATTATCATTTTATTACAGAAGTTGTCACGGCTCGTAACGAACGATAAACATGCAACGATGCGTAAGCGGGAAAAAAATTCAACGAAATACTATGAATGAAACTGTGTGACGTAAGCCCGTGGTGCGTTGTACTATTCTCATACCTCTGGCATGTAATATTTCCTTAGTTAATTATATAGGCATTTCAATGAAAAACGTTATGATAATTACAAGATTACACTTGACTTTCTCGTTTACTGTTTAAGTTATGCTATTCGCAGCATTAGGACTCTCAGTCCTTTGATATATGTAGTCAAGTGGGCATATTTCCTAACCCATTAACAAATACTTGTCTAATGACTTAAATGCATCAGTCTTCATCAGATATTTCAAATTTAATCTTTTAATAATGTTTTTAACAAAATCGTTTTTAAATGGGTTTTCCTTACACAACCTACTTAAAATAAATGAGCATTTAAAATAAAGTATTTACCAATATTAAAATTAGTGGTTACCCGCCGAAATGTCCTCAAAGGAACTATTTGCTCAAATCAGCCAATTTTATAGTCCAACACTGTCAGACGGTTTGTTTAATCGATGTAATCGGTATATAGATTTTCCATTTTCTAACATTTAATGAACTTTGAGTGTGGTAACGATGAGAATCGTAATGTCAAAGAAGATCAGAATCGATGATTGTCTAGACCTAATCACAAAATAGAAACGTAGCGGGAGTTGCAATTTGTTCGTTTTCTTACGACGACGTTGTTAATATGAGATGTTTTACTTAATACGACCGATATCTGTGTACGGTTTAGTTTGATCCAAAAAGATATTGTTTTAAGCAATCATTTTCATGAACCTGACCTACCTTACATGACATCAAGACCTCAGGATTGACGCAGTTTTCCAAGTGTCGACAAAATGGCGAGTATTTCAAATGACCGGAAATTGGTTCAACATTATCCAATGGTTTATATCCACAAGAGTAACACCAGATGCCTTGATCAAAATTGACAAAAAATAACTAATACAAGAGCGTTACAATGTATATCGGACATTTAAAAGCGTGATATTGCCATCATGTAAGAATACGTCACAACGTTAAAATGAGTTTCTTTCAAAAATGAAAAAGTGCAGGTGTTCTATGTGTGTGAACAAAACAAAAGAGTTACAACCTTTTTTTTTTTTAAAAAAGAAGTTATTTCGTCACAGTGGTTTAAAGTAATTAATTCTTCATATTGTAAGTACGGTAACAGATAAAAAAAATAGAACGGGAGGACACATTATATTTTACGGAATTGCGTTTCCTCGTTACTGTATAGAAATCGGTTCGGATCCGTTTCAAATGCTAAACTTGTTTTCATATCAGCTGTATGTCATGAATTATAAACAATTATTACAGTCCGGGTAAGTTACTACCCATTTTATCCGCAGTGCATTAAAGGTTAAGTTTTTATTGATCAATTCGGATGGGGTGGAAACCGGGTCAAAATATTATCCTGCCAATCTGTTTTTCTCTCATTTACTTCTTATTCTATCTTCTAACTGTAAATCCTTGCGTTTTAAGTGTTCTATTGATTGAAAAATAATTGCCAACCTTTGCTGTAAAATCCGTTGGACGATAATTCTTGCTTGTTGTCAAATTCTGGGGACCCTTCCGTGAAAGTTGACATTCGCGACCTAAAATCTTTGTATTTCGAATCATATAACCGCATTTTCACTGTTTCAGAATACGCTTTCTGAAAATAAAATGACTTTACTTACGTAAGCAATACACTTCCATACTTTTCCTGCTTTTGTAACATGCCAGTATGACTAAATTATGAGGGGAAACAATCCATGTGACTATTTAGCCTTTTTAAGAAAACTATAATATACATGTATATCATTTTTCGATTTAATTGATATAATTCTAATCTTTTTAATCATCATTTTAATTCAATTCATTTATTCAACGCTAGAAGAAAGGGTCATCTCATCATATGCCTCGAAGCGAATTTCACTTCTAAGCAAAATCATTCGCTCACAATCCTTAGAGAGAAACGGTTATAAGGATTATAAATTGCGGATTGGTATTTATTTGAAAACATTTATATACACATTTATACATACATACATTTATATGCACATTTGTGTTTTCTTGATACTAACAACGGGTATCATTGCTTTTGAAATGTGATAAGAATGACAGGACAATATAAAATAGTGTGTGTGTGTGTGTGTGTGTGTGTGTTATACCAGAAAGATCGCAAAGCCATTTGTTTGTACCAATCAAATGAGCTCTTATTGATTTATCACGCAGCTTTGTTTATTTAAAAAAATCTACTTGTGTTCAGCGAAACACTAAATATCAGTTATGTGTTGGCAGTTTCAACAGAAACATCCATACCTTGCGATGAAGAAGAGCACATACCCTGCATGTACGTAGATCTCACTTATTCATGAATAGTAATGTCTGTAGTTTTCATTTGTTTCAAAACGACTGACATATTTACATGATATTGACTGAAAACTCTTAGATCTCTCTCCCATCTACATTCAGTGAGAGAGAAATATAGAATGAGAGAAATACTTACTCTGATTCGTAAAGGAAAGCCTTTTGATTGCACGTGCATAAAATGAGGACATGACGGCTTTAATCTGGCGTGCATTTCATCGGGATTGCCAACGGCTTCTCGTTGAAAAAAAGTAATTCCACAGGAAAAACAGCAAACTTTGGATTCACCTTCGAAAATATAAATACTTATGTTACAAAAATGATAGCCAATCTAAAACTGAATTAAGTAACGAACTGGTCCCATTGAAAAGTACCATGCATATAAAAAATGAAAATAGTTTTTCTTTGACCCTTGTTTATGATGTTTTACTTGTATATTACATTTTGCTATCAGCGTAGTATTACTGTAATACATTGTTTTTTGTTTGTTTGTTTTTTTACATTGTACAACAATCAGACTTAAGCAGGGTAGAGTGTTTTTTTTATATATAAAACTGCATTTACAAATGGAGTAGTTAGACAGTTAGACAAACCGTTTCTCTTAAAACATGGACATTTTTGTTTTAAATTAATAATGATTAATCATATACCAGTGCAGAAAAATCCGGAGAACGCATAGAGGAGTCTTGTTACAAAGTTCAGCCATGATGGAAAGGTGCTCAGTCTGGTCAATTCATCTCTAAATCGAGGGTGCACAATATTTACTTCTCCTGTGTAAATCAAAATGGTGATTATAATTAAATATTGAATGCATCCGTTTAAATTGATAAACTGTCGTTTGGTTACACCCTAGCGTCGTGACTTTATCAAAATGTAAATGTTAATGCTAATTTGTGGATCTACACATCTTTTGCAGACCCGTCGTAAACCTTAGTTGGCCAATCAAATACGATATTTTACCGGCTTTTTCTTGTTACGAAATGTTATGCAATCCATCTTTCTTTTCAAATTGATCCTTTTCACTTATCAGTTACAAGAACATATTACTCTGGTATAATAAATGTACAGTACGAATGTAGAGATATACAATTTGGATACATGTATAGTATTCTTTGTGTCTAATCATTCAAATTTTACATGCACGTTCGGTGCGTCAAATGAGTCTGAAAATAATACATGTACACCAAAAATGTTACATAATATGCTGCTTGTATATTTGGAAATACTTATCTTTATCTTTATTCGCGATGATATCGCTTGAAGGGGTAAATGATAGTAAAGCAAGTGCGCGATTGCATATCATTGTTTGCAGAGATTTAACGTCCCACTGACAGAATTTCGGTCAATTGAGCATGTAAAATGTCAACATGAAATGGAAACTGCGCTCCTTTAAAGGCATAAACGCCCATTACAGATTTTTTTATTATATAGACAAAGAAGGAAAATTAAAAATACCAGAGAGATTTTTTTTAAAAACTTTGCATGATTATAGAGAATTACACTAGAAACTAATTTATGGGGAAAATGGGGGTCACCTAATGGCAATGAGCTCGTATGCCTTTAAAGCCATGTCAAACCGTTCACAAGGAGCATGATACCACACCCAGTCACAATGTCATGAGTTCTTTGGCTTACTACAAGAATATGGTCGATATACAAGTTCATATCACGGCTCCCGACCTCCCGATTTACTAAAAGAATATTTCCAGATATCGATTTGGAAATACAAAGGATTAAATATATTTTTTTTCTATATTTCAGTCCTATTTTTCATTCTAATATATTTTATTCATAATTTTATCACAGCCACGCGAAACATTCCTTGAACGCGATATTTTTTTTTTATCTCGGCGCTTGATACATTCAAAATAACGCTCTGGTGATATAGTTATCGCACACACTATGACTGAGATATCAGGCACATGTGATTTCACCGATGCTCTGCATATACGGAGTTTCAATTATAAATAGATTTATCAGATTAGCTTAATGGTCAATGCGTCAAACGCTAGAAGGGGAGGTTCGATCGCCAGCAGTGATATACGGAAGTTGAGGAAATGGTTCTAGCACAACAGCCTTCTTTGGAACGCAGAATTTAAGGAAGTTTTAGGACAAGTTGGCATGGCAGTGTCAGGATACTACGACATAGCGGTGGATCGATCACCCCCCCCCCCCCCCCCCCCCTTTGCGACGTGATGTTGATTTAAGTCAGTATTTTAAGTTTCATGTTGCTAAGATAAATGGCACATACGTTCGTGATTTCTCTGTATATAAGATAGGTCAATATAGACCACACCTTTAAAATTGATAGTCTATGCATTTGCTATATAAACAAAATATTTGAACATGTTTTTTTTGTTTTTTGTTTTTTTGTTTAATTTAATTTATTATTTTATTTTATTTTATTTCGCTACAGCTTTAAACAATTGCGAAAATAATGTTGACATACATACATACATACATACATACATAATACATACAAAAACACACGAGGGAAATTTATCACCAAAGTTGATCACTAAAAATATATTCACATATGAACAATCATATACCACAAAAATAAATTAAAAAAAATGATTCACAACTGTAATCGCTTCAATACTGAAAGTAACGGTTTGCAGATGGGTCGGAAAAAAGCAGTGTTATTATAGTGCAATTATCACTGACTGGACCTAATGGGTATCTCGGATTACAGGAAAGACAGTCAGGATTAAATAGGAAAAATGATGGGACCGACGAAAAGTGTTGGATAATGGACAGTTTGTTTGTTTGTTTGTTTGTTTGTTTGTTTGTTTGTTGGGTTTAACGTCCCACCGACAGTATTTCAGTCATTTGGAGATGATGTCTACTTGAGTCAGATATAGTGTCGCCACACTGCAGTATCACGCCGTAGACATGTGGTATGATACCACACCCAGTCACATTATCCTGACACCGGGCCAACCAGTCCTGCAACTACTCTTATATGCTGAACGCCAAGCAAGGGAGGGACAGTTTGAACTGTATTATTATTATTATTATTATTATTATTATTATTAAAATTCAGTCTTGTTAGTAAATTGAAATGTTAAAATTAAGTTAGCCTTCAATGCGTCTCAAAAAATAAACACATAATCCATGGCCTCAAAGCCTAAAAACCAAATCGATCAGTTGTTGCGAGCAGAGGGCCAACTTTGGACTGCCTTCAAAGATGTCAATTAAAAAGGAATTGGCGGTTTTGTGTCATTACCAACTGTGGGTGCATGAAGCTATTTTTTATGTGTTCTGACGTAACTAAAACAGAAGTTTTCAAATTCTGTTTAGCCTCCATCGTTGGAGTCCTCGATTGATAAATTTAGAGAAAAAATATATCATTGAATGTAACTAATAAAGACATGGTTTGAAGTCATTCTGATAAATCAGTTGTGATGTGTGATGCTCACACATCGATAGCGACATAGAGGGAATTTGATCGAGGCCGTAGGCCAAGATTGATTTGAACAGAGGTTGGCCAAACGCGTTAAATTATTCGATCATATACTCGTACCTATCTATCGTTGATAAGTGTAATAAACGCAGGGTTTCATGGCAAGTTTAGCGTGTCTGCAATTAAAAAATGTGTAATTTATTGCTAATTATGTCGTATGTCTATCACTATCTAGCCCCGTTTTGTTTAAAGGTATGAAAAGATTCGAATTTCGGCAATCATGGAGGAATGAACTGTTTACGATTCCCTAACAAAACTATTAAGATATCATGTACAAATAGCTTAAACATATATTAAGTTTTATTATACCTTAATATTTCATTCAATGCAAACCTCCCATAGACCTATAATGTGATCTGATCGAATATCACCCTCATAGGGAATATTCCCCGGCAGATATTTCTTATATCAGCCTGGGTTACATAACTCCTACATACCACCGTATCCAATATATAATTGTACAAGTTAACTCCCCTGGATTGATTATTCTAATTTTAGAAACTATTAAGTGTTTATTGACCAGGATCGTTCGCAAATGACAGTTCGCCCCCATATTAGTTTTATTTCTATAGACTCTGTTAGTAACGAATATTACAGTTTTGAGGTTTTCGGTATAATAGAATAAATAACACATGGCTGTCGGGGCGATAGTGGATATTCTCAACCATTGAACTGGCATATTGCCCCTCGCTTGTGCCTCGGGATAATATACTAGATCCCGGGTATTAATCGTGCTGTTTTCTTTTATTGAGTTCTCAATAACCATTATCTTTATTTTATCAAAGTTCTATCATTGTTTTACCTCACCCATATATTGAACGAATTTGACGGAATAATATTCGTGTCACAATAAATTTCGCCACTTGTTAATGCGAAATCTAACCAACATCCCCAAACTTAAATTGCGCATGTGTTTTCTCGCGAGGAAAAGAATGCAAATTGTCGCTTGTTGATATAAGAAAATTAACAGTGTCGCACCCTGATTGAAACAGGCGAAATTTAACACTAGCGAATTTTGCTTTGCTTGCTCGGATATCAGTAAGCGGTGTTATTGTATAATAGCGAGTGCAGTAACCATGAACTGTATATGAAAGACTTAATAACTATTGGGCGAACTTTTCATTTTGTTTCTCCAATAATAATCCATAAATATTTACTGTTTTAAAACATGTTGATATTTATTTTATAGGCCTTCCTATAAATATTCTGGCTCAAATATATGCAAATACGAAGCACAAATACTACTCAACAGAATTATAAAAAAAATCCGTATTATGATGCAGATTCTATTCGTCGCATAGGAAAGTTTGACATCTAGCCCGTCCTACGGTCTCGCAAGATATCAATTTTCCTACGCAGTTCGTAGCTAAATACAACAAAGCCATGAAAAGCGAAACCGGACGCTTAAGATATCTGCGACATCAGACGTTTTGTACGTTTTTTTTTGTGTTTTTTTTTAAATTTGTGTAACAGAAACAAAATCGAAAAAGAATTGTAAGCCAAAACAATGGCAATCAGTCGATTTTTATCGAACCTAACCGTTTGCCTCTTACATCTGCTGAAAGTTCTAATCCAATTAAGCTAGAAACCTGAAAAAAAACACAAGCCCGAACCATAATCAGTATTAAGATTTAATGTTTGCAGATATATTACTAACCGATTTTATTCCCTATTTTATCTGTTAAATATCTGCCGAAAAGATTATGATTTATAGGTGTTGTCAAGGCAAATTCAATGTCTGGGTAGTTTTGTTTTTAGGTTATATTTTACGGAAAATAACTGTACTTCAAATAACTGTTTTGAAAAGTGACCAGTGATGAACTGTATGATAACAGTTTGATAACATTACTTAAAATAAATCAGCTAAATTAAGCATTAATCCAACATTGTTACTACATTTAGACTATAGAAATGTATACGATATTTTTGCACATCGCCTGATTCGCAGAATCAGTAGAACAGTTGATTCCATTAATCACATGGAGCATACACAAAACACCCGCGGTAGATTCAAGATGTGGCTAACTTACGACAATTAAGGGCCGTTCAGGAATACAATTTTCAAGCGGCATTGCCGGCTTAAGTTGCTGTTTCAGATTTAATATCGGGTATTTTTATTTAAATTTTTAGCTTCGCTGCTTGGCAAAGGAAAAAATAAAATAAAATATGCAGGTTTGAAAAAAACAAGATTCTGGCCTTTATGATACTGTTAAACTCCCGATTACGTTACCAATGATGACAAGATACTGTCAATCCATAAATAAAGAAAAACAATGTTCTCTGTTGTTGTTTATTTTATTTTCTATAAAAGATACCCAGTTCTCAAGATGAACACATTCTTCGATAGTTTTGACAAGCTCTGGTTAGCAAACTTTTATTTCGTCTACATAATTATCGCTCTCTGTCATATTAATTATCTCCGGCCAAGAGCGGCGATATTATATTATCGAGCAAGAAAAAAACATATAACTCCTGAAACGCTGACGTAATAGAAAAGCAGGTCCCTTCACAGTCGGTTGCAGAAAGATAAAGAGATCAGATTACCGGGAACAAGCTCTGGAGAAACTACTTTGAACGCCGGGAAATCTGGACTGTTTTAAAGGCTAACCGGAAGTACATGTTGCTAGACTGGTAGTCGCATGATTGGGCAGATTCGATTGGAGAACGCCCCTTTGTTCCATGCATTTCATAATCAACTTCTCAGTTTTGCAAAGTTTATTTTCTCATCGATAAGGAGTAGCTTTATAGCTTCCGAGTACATTCTTCAAGAACAATATGCATACATTCTGTTCGAAACAAGACTACAGCTAGGTGCACATAAGGGAAATACCAAACTTAGGTCGCTTATATCCATACTATAAGTGAGTGTATGTACAGCAGTTATAGTTTTAGCTTCCTTTTTCACGTGAATGGGGAATCAGAATATTTCTAATATCAGCTTTGATAACAACCTCTCCTTCAACTTAGGTACTTTGACATATGATTTCCCTTTACGCCACAGTGTAACTTTCTGTTCACTTGGCTAATGCCGATTTTTAGTATTTTTGGAAATGCTTATACTTGTTTTGTCTACTCTCTTTAAATACTCTAATGCCGATCACATACACATCGTTCGATGTCGATGTTCGCCAAACAACGGTCTGTCATACGGAAAAGACCCATATTGCAGATGTTCTAGGGTTCGGTTCAAATCAGAGTGTATTTCTTTTTTCCAATTTCCAGGTTTAAGAAAATCCTAATGTGTTTATTTTGCCCATAAATGATGAACAAATTAGGGAAAATAATCAAAGGAAATAACAATAACTTACTAGTGCGTCTTTTCAAATCCGAATTACTTAATATTTATTTATTTAGTGTTTATACTTTGCTTAAATTTTATATAGAAATAAGAATATCCCCCCCCCCCCCCCCCCGCGGTGGAAGGGGAGAGAGAGAGAGTTCATACCTGAGTGGAACACTTAGGTTAAAGAAAATAATGCCGTGCGAAAATTGTGAGCTCTTTTACATACCGTATGACGTTTTAGTAAAATATTAAAAGCAAATAGTTTGGTATTTGATTTAAACACATCATTTTTACACATAAACTGATGGTTACTTTGGTAACCACTTTGTACAAATTAAAATGAACTCAATCCATTCATCGAACCTATGCTTATACTGTGTCAAAAGACGGTGTTCTTTTTTTCTGACAGCTTCATTCACTGAGCTAATATGACATCAATAGAAGCTCTGTTGTTTGTTTGTTTGTTTGTTTGTTTGTTTGTTTTTTGTGGGTTTTTTTGTTGTTGTTTTGTTGTTGTTTTCCTTTTTTTCTTTTTTTTCATGACAAAGAGGGGTGAGGAAGTATGGGTCTAGTTCGGTAAACATAATTGAAACAACTCGATGATTTATCGTTACTCGGTTTGAAATACAGAAATTGATATATTTTTTTTATGAATCTCATGCATTCGAGCTTAATTTTCTATTTTAAAATCAAATCTTATAATGATGTGCTTGATGTGATGTTACGTTGTAATATAGCAGTTAACTTGGGTTCGATAAAATTACAAACATGGGGATGGACTTTGAGAGTGACCTGAAGTATGTCAAGGACGGTTTGGAGATTGATTTAGTTTCAATTCTCATTTAAAACGTGTGAGGAAAAATAGTTCCAAGGTTCTATCTTATTAAATAAGATTTCCGAAGAGAATCGCTGTATTTATTTGGCACAGTATTGTATGAACACAAGCTAGAGACAAATTCGTACATGAACAGTCACTCGGAAATTGTCTCTATCTGTCTATAAATGTTTTTCAACATATTCATGTTTTATATTTCACAGTGTTGTACCTCATTTGATTGCACTTCTCCCCGGAATCGGTAAGTCGGCGACATACTGAAGTCGTAAAAAATGGTACTTGTATAACTCTCTTGCTTGGTGCTCAGCATATAAGGGTAGTTGCAGGACTGACTCTCCCGGTGTCAGGATAATGACACTGGGTGTGGTATCATGTGTGGCAGCACTATATCTGTCTCAAGTAGACATCGACTCCAAATGACTGAAATACTTCGGTGGGACGTTAAGCCCAACAAACAAACAAACATAATTGTACTTCCATTTAATTTTCAAACGAGTAATCTCCCTTAGATTACGTTAATGACTTTAGAATGCGTAAATAATTTTGAACTTGGAGAAATTTGGCATATTTATGTATCCCCCGAGCAATAACTGTAAAACTTTGAGTAATACCAAGAACAGCTCAAAGATAGCAAAATAAGAAAATGGCCCATTCAATCTAGGTGACATTTTGATATGTTTTATGGTCTTTTTATGCAGTAATACATGATGACAATTATTTCTTGATTGTATCAAGCCTTTTTCCCAAACAAATCTAAATTATTGAAATCCAGCATATATTGTATATCCGTGAAAACAAACACTGAAATGAATTATTATCCATCACTTCGCTTCACTTAAAAGATGAACAAATGAAGGACATCAGGATAAGCTATTAGGATCGCTGGATGTCCAACGTCCGTCCGTCCACAATTACTTTGTTTGCACTCTAGCATCTTCCTTTCTTCAGCAATCATTTTCAAACTTTAAGACAAAGTTCATAGCCAAAATCTTTCGGCCAAGTTTAATCATGGCTGATATCGGTCACTTAGGTCAGGAGTTATGGTCCTTTTAATATTATAAAATGCCAGATTTCACTTTGTTTGCACTCTAGCATCTTCATTTCTTCAGCAATCATTTTCATACTTTATGATAATGTTAAGAGCCATAATCTCTTGGCCAAGTTCGACTATGGCTGATATCGGATCATGAGGACAGGAGATGTGGCCCTTGTCTAGTTTTCACCGTATACAGTCTAGCATCTTCATTTCTTAAGCAATCAATTTGAAGTTTCATGACAATGTTTAAAGCCATTATCTCTCAGTCAAGTTCGACTTAAAAATTTAACCGCAGGTACTGCTTGGTTTGTGGAATTGATATGATCTCATGGCTTATGTATTCAGTACAACTATGCTATAATAAAGTATCTTGTACAGGCAATGCAAGCAGTTTTTCTCAGGTTAGTGTCTACAGGGCCATCTAGGCCCCCTTGTTTATTTTATTTTTATTTTGTACCGACCCTAAACTTTTTTTCATAACTTTCGGGTATCACAATTGCAAAACGCTGTTTTTCGTCACACCAACTAAAAGAACGGGAGGGGGGGAAACGTTTACAATAAAAAAATGTTTTGCCGACAGCGACCTTATATTATTTGGAATTTTGTTGGAAATAAACAACATTTATGCTTTTACGTTCAATTCAATTCTGATTATAAATCCCTTCTCAGCAATGCTCAAATTTAAAGGTTGTCACGTAAAGGGCCCCCAAATAGGCATTTTCTGACTATTTTAACTTAAGTTTGCCTTAATTGCATGTCTTCCATTCAGAATTCACCACAAATCAGCTATATTTCTGTGTAAAAACAGTCGCATGTAAGGTTACCAAGGACAAGTAAATGTTGTCTTACTTCGCGGCGTAGGAAATCGATATATCCCAAAATGATAAAGCGACCACCGAATTAGATTTTCAACCTACAATTTTTTCAGGGTTTCGAAGTCATACCATTTTCTAAAATGGCTTTATAGTGTATTTATGATAAATAAATTATGTTTTTTATTCTTTTAGACACTGTGCACTGTGTATAGCCTGTTACCCCCCCCCCCCCCCCCCAAATAATATGGACGAACAGTTTAAGGCTATACCTAATCTCTCTCTCTCTCTCTCTCTCTCTCTCTATATATATATACACACACACACACACACACACCATAAGCTAATAAAAGTTTAATCAACTCTGATTTCTGATTCAGCTCTGTATTCTGATAGTTACATATCTTTGTCTCTGTATTTGCCTTATGTATGGAGAACAACTAAAGAAATTCTATTAGTATTTCAAGAAAAAGAATCTTAAACCACTGCCTTTTTGTTTTACATTTACAATAAACGCCATATTGATTTATTTAGAAAAGGTTTATCAAAACCCGGATAATCAGAAGTTTAGTTGAGCCCATAGATATTAAATGTAATGTTGAATGAATGAGCTATACAACATCCGACATCTATGAACAGCACGACATACTATGTTTATTGTTTTTGTTTTGCATAGAACGTTTCATTTTCAACGAGGTACAGATAATCTTGTATACGCCGGGTGTCACGTTATGCATGTAATGTCAAATTCCTACATTTTTAGAAAATATAGCCCGTTTCAACTTCCTTGTTTTCTTTATATTGATAAAAAGACACTTTATCAACAGCAATAGTTGTTTACCGATATGCATAGTCGGTACAACGATATATACCTGGGTGAATCGAGTCCGTTTTTGTTGAATTGCGCAGGTATGATTTAAGGTTACCCGGGTGTATAGATATCGTATGATATACCTCTTGTCTGCCGAGTA
>CM037779.1:3286334-3326316 GCA_021229015.1 Solen grandis
TACCACATAGTTTACATGGTATCACACATGTGATATGACAACACTGCCAAACTGATACCACATAACTCACATGGTATCACACATGTGATATGACAACACTGCCAAACTGATACCACATAACTCACATGGTATCACACATGTGATATGACAACACTGCCAAACTGATACCACATCCCTTACATGCTACCAACACATGATATTATACCATGCACGTGATATACTATCACACCAGTGTTGTGATACAACATCATTGACATTATACCACACCATATCCTTATCTTGACATTATGCCAACCAGTTCTCAAACGAACCTTATACTCAATATGCCAGGAAAAGGAGATTTAAAGGTAATTTATATTATAAAATTCCATCCTTCTTGCTGTAATTGTACAAAACTGGAACTATCATCCAGACAATGCAGTGATCATCGGTACATGATATACACAGTTCACTACTTGCACCACTCTGTTGAAGGCTTGAAACCCTCTGTTCTAACCTCCCTGTATCTGAACACCTCAGGCACTGTCCCTCAGTTTGACTCTTGCAGGCTGACCTGTGACCTCATTGTCAGTCTCAGCTGAGTGCAGACAGCAAATGTTCCTCTGCCAGCCATCAGATACCCAGACTAAGATTTAAGATCTAAATTCCAGTTAATCTAAAGGGAAACAGATGACTTACCTCCTGCTTGTCGGCAACCATGGGTTTTTATGTTTGTTGTTGTTGTTGTTGTATTGGGGTTTACCGTCGCTGCGATAGTTTTTCTCATAAGTCAAATTCAGTCTTTAATATTCATATAAAATGTATATTTCCCATAGGTTTCAGTGTTATCTTATATGTGAAGATTATCTCCCCCAAATTAAATCAAACTTGAAAAAAGTCTCAGTGAAATATATTTATTTTTGAATGTCTTCAAAGTGACAAAGTTTCATAGAAATATTACCAGACAAAGGCAAGATGATTATAGAATATGGCGATTTGAGTGCTAATACATTAAGATATCATGCTAATAAAGTGCTTAAACTTATAAAATTCAGTGAAATAAAAGATAAAATTAAGCAGTAATGAAATCTAGTTGTTTGAATTTGGTCCTGTGAACAATTTTGGTCCTGTGAATCTTGTAAAATTACAAGACTAAATGTTCTGTGATTCTTAAAACACTTTTCAGATTATCTGAAAGGCAGTACATAATTGAGAACTATACTGTCACAGTCCCACAACTTGGTTCTGTTCAACCGTTTGTCTGAAATGCATTTTTTTCTCGTCATACATCATACATAGACAGTAAAATCCAGGCCTTCTTTCCTTTTGTGTTTCACACCTCTCTCTTTTTCCTTTAACCCTTTCCCTCATATAGACTCATTTTGACGCACTCAGTAGGTACCACATAAAGCTTGATCTGCAGAAAACCACAGTTAAACCTTACCAAATTTGCAAAATCCTCATTTCCAGACCACTGAGGAGCAGCAAACAGCATAAAACCTGATCAGCTTGGGAGTTACTCGCAGACTGATCTGGTTTTATGTTGTTTGCATAGGTCTTTTCATGGTTTCCTCTATGAGGGAAAGGGTTAAGTAACTCATATATGGGGGCCTCTGTTGCCGAGAGGGTAAAGTCGCAGACTTTAACCCTCACTCAGCCACTCATTGCGTTGGTTCGAATCCCGGCAGGGTCATTCAGATTTTCATGTGAGGAAGCCTTCCAGATGGCTTGCAGTAGGTTGGTGGTTCTACCCGGATGCCTCTGTACATTTGGGGTCTTCCTCCACCTCTAATTAGCTGGACGTCGCTATATAATTGAAATACAGTCAAACTTCAGTGACTCAAACACTGAAAACTGGAACACCATACTTGACTCGAACACATTTCACCGTCCCGGCATAAACTGTTCTTAATTCTTTATTGTTCGACCTGGGATGAGTCAAACACTGATGGCTGGAACTCTCTAACTAAATTTCTGGCCCCAGATTAAAAGTGCTATGTATTTCACACCTATCGGTCAAGCCTCCCTACCTGTGATGTTCGCTGGGGGACTTATTGCAACCTGTGGTTCAGCGTATTTTTCAGACATTGTGGGATTGGCACAATCAGCGGTTCAATAATTAACACATCAAAGTGTAATAAGTTAAGATACAAGTTAATGCTGAACATGTTGCAAATTAAAGGAGGAATAAGTTTAATTGATTTAATGGAATATTTATTGATTTGTTTTCAGTTATATCTATGGATTATTTACACTACATATTTCTTTTTTTTCTCATTTTTTTATGCAAAAAAAATGTATGCAGGAAACGTTACGACTTGCATGTAGGCCCATGTATGTGTACATGTATGTGTATGAATTGTACGTCATCATTGATGTTTGTGATTTGATCTTGACAGCTGTTTTATTGATTTATATTTGTTTTAAAAGAATAATAATGTGTTTTTTTTATTTAATGTTACCTCTATAATTTTTTTGCCGACGTTATTTTCAAAGTATGATATCTACTTTAATCGATCAATTCTAAGGGACGGCCTAATAATTAATCAAATTCTTTAATACATGTACGTATGTATATCATCATAGCCACGGTTGGGTCAAACCACCGATGACTCAAACAGCCCACGACTTTTCAGTTCCAGGGCGGATGGTCTAACGATTTAAATACTAGTAAATAAATAAAGAAACTCCCTACAAGACTTATTGCTTTTATGAAGAGGAAAAATGCCTTTAAAAAATATTGCGACAGTACAAACATAAACGCTGGAACATAGTTTTCACATTTTCGTCATAAAGGCAATATTTCCCGAAATATTAGCAAATATTATCTTTTTTCATTAATTGAACTATTTTGTTCCTGAAATATTTCCCTTTCAGTCATTTATTCAATCATTAAGACCTTATATTGATTACTCTCGGATTTAAACAGTCATTATTTTGCTTTGTATCCGCCGTTATACCAGTTACAGTCAGCTGAAGTTTACCATGTTCATCACGTGCACTTTATGCTGTAGATGATCATCGTAGGCTTTTGAATGGCATCGGAACACAACTCCATGCATCAGTTACTTCAGTACAAGCGCACCGGCTTTTTCTCACAATATTGCGGTGGCCCCGAGGGTATACGAGATATCCTTCAAATGCTTATATGAGTTTGCTTATCTTTGGGTTTAGGTCTTTGTCTGATCCAAATAAACAGCAAATTTATAAGAAAAGGTAACTGGCGTTATTTTAACAAACTGGATTTAACATTATAAGCCATTTTAAATATAAGATAGTAATACAAAAATACTAATTCCATTTACATTGTTTGGAAAACAAGTTATAAATCTATGCTTATCCTACTTGACAGTTCCTTGGTTGGACCAGTATTTTGAGGCTGCATGAGAAGGTCATGAACAAGTTTTGCTTGCACAGAGTTTACAACCCAAAACCTTCAGCTCTGAACCTATCATATGCTACCAATAATTGATTTATCATGGCACTTGATTGGTCAGGTTCTTGTGTAGGAGAACTAGAACCTGACAATAAACACAAAGCTTAAGATCTATCAAGCACATGTCATCAGCACTCTGCAGCTGTATGGAAGGGCAACATATTCAAGACAAGAAACTTAATGTGTTCCACATGAGGGCAGCCTACAAAGAATCTTGGGTCTCACCTGGAAAGACAAGGTGACCAACTCCGATGACCTCAGCAAAGCAAACTTAAGCCTGGTATTTGCCATGCTTAGCCAATGACGTCTACGATGGCTTGGACATGTACGTTGCATGGAAGAGGGTTGATTTATATGGTTAGCTAGAATGCGGCACTCGTCAGCAAGGATGTCTATACAACTGTAAAAAGGACCTCTTGTCAGCAAACATAAATGTTGACACTTGGGAGGACACTGCCAACAACTGCCCATCTTGGAGCCATGCTGTACACAAAGGAGTAAATAGCCAGACTCTCGTCAATGTCAGCAGGAGTGACAAAAGAGACAGAAACGCCTGGCAATGGTTCTCGTAGATTGTTCAATCTCCATCTGTGATGTTTGCAACAGGGGCTGTAACTCAAGGATTGGTCTACACAGTCACCACAGACGTTGTTCAAGAACCTCTTCTGGGCGCAGTCCATCGCCTTCATAGACAGAAGTAGGCCAACATGATGGCACTTTATTAAAACAAATTCAATTGATAAGCACTATATCCTATTTATATGTGAGAAAAAATGTACTGTTTGGTATGAGAAAGTGCCAATTTATTTTAATGTCAACTTAACAATGGCATGACTTACAGGTTGCAGTGAGGGGTGTTCCACACTGCTGTAGGTAACATGTCTCAAGTTAAATAATCAACTGGTTCCGCCATAAATCTTCCACCTCAGACATGTCCAGCATCCTGCCAAATGAAACAGAAGGTGAACTCGCACAGCTTGATGTATGATGTAAAACTAAAGCATCAGGTTAAAATCATTCAAATAAAGTGAGAGATAAAACAAATTAAGGGGTGCTTGATGTATCAATGTCTGTACTTCTGTGAGTGTGTATGTACTTCCATGCACATCTGTATGTATGTGTGTGTGTTCTGTATGTGCATGTGTGTTTCTCTTTCCTGTATTTGTTTGTTTGTCGTGTATTTGTAGGTTTATGTGTGTGTCCGTCCTGTGTGTGTAGGTTTGTATATGTGTATGCCTGTCCTGTGTGTGTCTGTCCTGTATGTGTGTGTGTATGTCCTGTAAGTGTAGGTGTAGATGTCCTGTAAGTGTAGGAGTGTGTGTGTAGGTTTGTGTGTGTGTCCATCTATCCTGTATATGTGTGGGTCTGTCTTGTAATATGTGTGAGTGTGTCTTTCCTGTATATGTATGTATGTGTAATTTTTTCTGTATGTATGTGTGTCTGTCTGTCCTGTAAATGTGTGGGTCTGTCTTGTAATATGTGTGTGTGTGTGTGTGTGTGTGTCTTTCCTGTATGTGTATGTATGTGTGTCTGCCCTGTATGTGTGTTTGTCCATCATGTATTTGTGTGTCTGTCTGTATGTTTGTTTGTCCTATATGTGTATGTATGTGGGTCTGTCTGTTTGTCCTGGCACCTTGCTCATGGGACTGAGTAAAAATATTAACCAGGGAAACAACACGTGTCTTACTCGGGTGTTTTCATATTGTAACTCGGGTTAAACTGAGTTGGCAAGATGCGCTCTTTATACGGTGATTTTGTTCTTCACGGTTAGCGATTTTCACGGGACACCGTATAAAAGAACTTTCAGTTTCACTCCTTGACATCAGTAACCTTCAGCAGCTTGTATGAGGAGACCATTGGGTTAAAGATTAACAGTTTTATTTATTTCAGCTGCAAAGTTTGATTATGAAATACTAATGATAACATTGTCTGTATATGTCCAAAACGTGTATTTCTGGTATTCCCACATGAAACGTCATGTCTATTTTTAGAATATATTCAATCTCTTTTAAATAATGTATCGTTTTTAATTTCCCGCGATATATGTTATCTCAAAAACGTTAATTCTTCACACACACACACACACACACACACACACACACAACAAAAAACAACAACAAAAAAAACGAAAAAAACATGAGTATGCTGTATATTTCAAGTACATGACGTTTCCAACAGGCACGTGATCTACAGATGGCATGCGCAGTTAATCACTTAAAATGATTTGCATGGGAAACGGGCCAGAAAACTTTTGTCGTCCTCTAAATCTGTTCAAAGAGAAAGGTAAGCATTATTGTAGAGATTATTATTTAGCTTAAATTCCTTCCATGTAAGCTTAAATAATGGACCGTTCCAAACTTTTCCGCATAACGCGCCGTCCTTAGTTATTGTTGCTATGCCTCACAAGCTAACTTTCAAGATGGCCGCCCTGATGCGGTAGCACCTGATTTCCGAACTCATATACAGGCTAATATATCGATAAAATACTTGCCTAACGGTCTTCAAATGTGGGAATAATAAATAAAAAGGCCCACGATTACTTAAGCGAAGACCTTATTTAAAAAATCAAGATCTAAGATCAATTAAGAGAACCTATGACAGTAAAATGTAAACATCGGATACATTGGATGAATTTTAAGCCGATCAAGTACGATCAGTATTTTATCTACAATAATGGCACTGAGTTATCATGTGTTCTAAGAGGCCAAAAAAGAAAAGAAAGTAATTTAAGTTCAAAGCGATTTTATTTCAAGTTATAAAACTCGACGGTATCGGGTCATTCGCCCAAAGTACACTTTCGCCCGAGTCAGTTCGCCCGAGTCGGTTCGCCCTACAATGTGGGTTCATTCGCCCTACATAGTGGGTTCATTCGCCCTTGTAAAATTGTAAATTAATAAACAAAATGGATATTACAATTGGTGATGAATATATATAATTTTATTCATTCAACAAGTATAGGTATGGTTGACTAACCAGTTTTCGGGGTATATCAAGTTTTCGGGATATTTTACCTTTACAGCATTTGCACGTGAGAACGTGATATGACGAGTTGTTTTCGCTGTCCTATATCATCAAAACAAATGTCAGCCATCCTCTAATATATTCTAATTAAGACATCATGTGACTTCTTGTTTGAATTTGGGACAATGTTTAAGATGCATGTCCAATTCATTAAAATCTTGAACTTGTATTTGAATAGCTGTTTTGTAGATCAAACTTGTCTGAATTATTCAAATTTACATATTTTCAAACAAAAATCCATTCTAATTTTTATTTAAGTTAATACACCTTTCAGGTTTCGTGTTTTGCAAAGAAAGCAAACTAAATGTTATCAATTACCTGGATAATAAGTCATATGATGGCTTAATTTGAGTAAAAAAATGGCGGATATTTTCTATGAATTTAAGTGGTTGGAAAATAGCTTGTGCAAGAAGCTTTTTAAGGTGTGTAAAGTATATCTTTTGTGATGAATATGTGTAAAAATGTTTCATTTATCCAAATGTGTCATCAATGGTAACTGTCATTAAGTTTAAAATGAAAAAATGATTGTCGAACGGGGTGGGTGTAGGGTCAGCAGTTTTCCCGGATAAAGTTGCAGCTTTTTTCCGACCGTGGATGCCAATCAGAAAGAAAATCATCAGATCAGCATCTCAGACGAAATAAAGGCTCTATAAATATCAAATAATAACAGCATTAATTCCCTGAAATGGAATTTTGATGCATATTTTACTAACAGAGTATGTTGAGCTTAATTTGAAAATACCCCGAAAACTTGTTAGTAACTTTTTATGACATCACCGTTGACCTACATTGGAATGAACACTGCTCTGTTTTGATCGAGATGAATTTAAGATCGCAAATGTGTACAGGGAGTGACAAAATTTATTGTTGCACCCCTTTATTCTAATTAAATGAAAATTTTCATGATATTTGATATGCAAATATGGATCGATCTCGTTAGTACCCCGAAAACTTGTTAGACCATCATATAAAGTACAAAGTATATAGGTGTAATGATTATAATAAAGAATATGACATCTTCCTTCTGAAAACACACACGTTCTGTAGGTGTGAACACATGCCATAGCAGGGTAAGATGTAATTGACACGCGTCAAATGTGTGTGTAATAAACACAGCAAAATGATCCAAATGAATAATTAAAGAAACAAAATATTAAGATGTAAGATAAAATTTTGTTAAGAAAAAAAATATGCACGAGGAAACACGTTTTATTAATCCTGATAAGATATATATGCTTAATTGATTTTAACAATAATAGCATTAACTAATTACTTGATCAGATCAAAAGACTTACTTCGCAAACACATACTGAAATAATTAAAGAATAATTGGTAATCAAAGCAATTATCTAATCAGTTTGCATAGTTCTTTCATACATATGTTGTCAATTTATAGCAGCTTTGCAGATAATTTGTTAATTATGCACAACCTACAGTATTTTTGGCGTTCGTACTGTCTCATTTAACATACTTATTTTTTACACCCGGTCTCTTTCATTTATGATAAGTAGGGATGCGAATGAATTAAATAAGGGGCTTAAAACGAAACAAACAGTGAATTTTATTTATATAATTATAAATACACCGCCAATGTCAGGGTATATAAGATGTAAAAAATTTTGACTCTGCCATTCTGAAGCAATAATTGTAGGACTCGAACCAAAATATGTAATAGATTTTTTTTATATACTCATTCCAACATATATACATAAAATAATACAACCGAATACACAAACATTTATTTCATTCAAATCCACCAAAATAACAATAGGGCAAACAGACTCACATTGAAGGGCGAAAGGGAATAAGGGCGAAAGGGAAATGGGGCAAAACGGCCCATAATCAAACTCAACCGTAGGTAAATAAATCACCGACCGTTTAAATAGGAAATATTACCAGAGGTCAATATTTCTTTTATAGTACCGTATCTTGTATGAGTGTATGTATTTCTTTTCCTTATTTTTAGCTCACATGAGCACAACGTGCTCAAGGTGAGCTTTTCTGATCGCCTTTTGTCCGGCGTCCGTCGTCCGTCGTCCGTGCGTCCGTGCGTCAGTGCGTCCGTGCGTCCGGCGTCAACAATTGCTTCAAACAACATCTCCTCCTAAACGGCTTGGCCAATTTGAAAAATATTTTGCAGGAATGTTCCTTGGATGAAGCTCTACTAAAGTTGTATAAATGGTTCTGGTCCATCGCATAATTAGGTCACAGGAGCTAAAAATAGATTTTAAAAATGAAAATTTAAAAAATCTTCTTCTCTGAAACCACAAGGCCTAGCCTTTTGATTTTTGGTATGTAGCATGATCTTATGACTCTCTACCAGGATTGTACAAATTATGACCCTGGGGTCAAAATTGGCCCCGCCCCAGGGGTCACTTGATTTCACATAGGCTAATATAGGAAAAACTTGAAAAAATCTTCTTCTCCGAAACCACAAGGCCTAACCTTTTGATTTTTGGTATGTAGCATCATCTTATGGGCCACTACCAAGATTGTACAAATCATAGCCCTATGGTGATAAATGACCCCGCACCAGGGGTCACTTGTTTTACATAGAGTTATATAGAAAAATCTTAAAAAATCTTCTTCTATGAATCCATAAGGCCTAGAGCTTAGATATTTGGTATGTAGCATCATCTTATGGGCCACTACCAAGATTGTACAAATCATAGCCCTATGGTGATAAATGACCCCGCACCAGGGGTCACTTGTTTTACATAGAGTTATATAGGAAAATCTTAAAAAATCTTCTTCTATGAATCCATAAGGCCTAACCTTTTGATTTTTGGTATGTAGCATCATCTTATGGGCCACTACCAAGATTGTACAAATCATAGCCCTATGGTGATAAATGACCCCGCACCAGGGGTCACTTGTTTTACATAGAGTTATATAGGAAAATCTTAAAAAATCTTCTTCCAATAATGCATAAGGCCTAGAGCTTAGATATTTGGTATGAAGCATCATCTTATGGGCCACTACCAAGATTGTACAAATCATAGCCCAATGGTGATAAATGACCCCACACCAGGGGTCACTTGTTTTACATAGAGTTAAATAGGAAAATCTTAAAAAATCTTCTTCTATGAATCAATAAGGCCTAGAGCTAAGATTTTTGGTATGTAGTAGCATCTAATGGTTCATTACAAAGATTTTCAAAGTCTTGGCCCTACGGTGATAAATGACCCTGCGCCCAAGTCTTCTCTGAAACCATATGGCCCATTGCTTAGATATTTGATGTGTAGTATTGTCAGGGGTAAAATGTTTTAGATTAAGTTATATCAGAATCCTTGTCTGTTTAAAAACCTTGACATCAGTTGAAGCAATGGTACTCAGGTGAGCGATTCAGGGCCATCATGGCCCTCTTGTTTATTTATTTTTAGCTCACATGAGCACAACGTGCTCAAGGTGAGCTTTTCTGATCGCCTTTTGTCCGGCGTCCGTCGTCCGTCGTCCGTGCGTGCGTGCGTCCGTGCGTCCGGCGTCAACAATTGTTTCAAACAACATCTCCTCCTAAACGGCTTGGCCAATTTGAAAAATATTTTGCAGGAATGTTCCTTGGATGAAGCTCTACTAAAGTTGTATAAATGGTTCTGGTCCATCGCATAATTAGGTCACAGCCCTTCCCAAAGAAGTTAGCTAAACCCGGTTTAAAACCGGTTTTAACTCGAGTTAAACCCTGCGGTATTGGCACCGGGTTTAAAGTGGGTTTTTTAGCTTACCGAGCAGGTTTTTTCTGAGCAAAAAGCAGGTTTTAATGATCGAAAAACCCAGTTTATACTTACTTCTGTGTTTTTTCTTGGTGAAAAGTGGGTTTTAAAACCCACTTTTCCAAGAGTTGGTTTTTTCTGAGTTTTTTCTTGCTAAAAAGTGGGCTTTAAAACCCACTTTTCCAAGAGTTGGTTTTTTCTGAGCAAAAAAACCCAGAAAAAACCTACCTAAGACCTACTTACATATTTCTGTGTTTTTAAGTGGGTTTTAAAACCCACTTTTTCCAAGAGTTGGTTTTTTCTGCGTTTTTCTTTGCTGAAAAGTGGGGTTTGAGTTGGTAAAAACTGATTTTTTTTTTGGAAGCGAGGTTTTTTTCCTAGGCTTAAAGCATTTTTTTTTCTTCAAACAAGAATGTTAAAGTAGTTTTGTTTTTTTCCTAAGCTTAAAGTGATTCCTTTATGGAAGTGAGTTAAAAAACCTGCATAAAACCCATTAGTATGTGTTTTTTTTCTCCAAAAAAGTCAAGTAAATTTTATGGTCATCATTAAATAGTTTAATGGTTCCAATATGTTTTACAGTCAATTTGACATCATATATATATTGTCCTCAGCTTGCACAATGTCCCACATATCTCCACTTCTACCTGGACCACTGTTGTCGAGAACTTCCATGAGATAATATCTGAAATGAGATAATTGTGCCATATACTTTCTTGTTATCTAGTTAGTGCACTTGCTTCTCACTGGTGCAAAACTGGCATCGCAGTCACCAAGCAAGTTTTTTTAATAGATTCATGATGTCATCAGAAAGTCAGGTGATACTGGACTAAATTATATTTTTCAGTCCTGATATACTCCTTGTGGTAAGAAAATTGGTTCTGGTGATAAGTTTTATAAGGGTTACATTTAAACAAGAGGGCCATGATGGCCCATAATCACTCACCTGAATTCAACTGCTAGAGAGAAAATGCTTAAGTATGGAATAAAAATACACATATCATATAGCATTTAAATTTAATTAATTTTTAGCTCTGGTGGCCATCTTGGTAGGCAGACAGGAACAATTATGGCTATTTTTGCTCAGTATCACCTAAGGATCATTCCTGTAAAATTTCATCAAAATCTTCTTAGCAGTTAAGGAGGGTATATAGTTTAAAGATTTTTCTATTTTTAGCCCTGGCATCCATCTTGGTAGGGGGGCGGGAACAATTTTCGCTATTTTTGGTTAGTACCACCCAAGGGTCATTCCTGTTAGAGTTTCATCAAAATCTGCTCAGCGGTTAAGGAGGAGATGTCATTTAAAGCAAAAGCTGATGACGGACGACGGACAATGATGGATTTCATTAAAATTATGTTAAACCTTGAATCATTGAACATCTTGAGCAGGGAAAATTAATTTGTTTGAATAATGGGTTGTTATAAGTTTCTGGACCTGATGTGTTAAATCACAAGTCACATCAATCATGTGTTAAGACAGCGTGATGAATTTTTTTTTTTTCAGTTTCCAGTATGTGAAATATGTTTTGTCCAGGACAACTCTTCTTGTCATTATAAAAAAAAATAAAGTCCCCAGCACTTCTCTGTGTCTTCCAGTTACCAGTGGTCAGCTTTGAGCTATGGACCTGGGTCTTCATCATATGATGGTGAACATTTGTGACCAGTAAATTCAAAACCCATCAATAAATGACAACATTATGGACCAGACAAGAATTATGACAGATGAACAGAGCAACATCTATATGTTTGTGATTTGGGGAGCATAAACCTTTTATTTATTTTTAAGTTGAAAAGGACCATGATTTTGCAATTCTTTCATACATTCCTTTGCTGCACATGTTGCTTTTGCCACGGTCAATGTGAACTTCAGTTAAATTTAAGTTAAAATAATGACTGCATTAATACATATTGATGCTGGTGATAATGCAAAGGCTATCAAAGGCTAGACAATTAATTTTATTTGAAAAATCTTGATAATAAAGATATAAAACAAGCTGACCATGATGGCCCTTAATCACTCAATTGATTACTGATCATGCCTATAGGCTAAAATATGATCTAACTTGACTGAGATATCATCAAAACACACATTCTTACCTAGTTTGAGAAAGATATGTCTAATAATGTGGCCAGGGTTATACTAAGATTTGATCTAGTGACCTATGTTTCGACCATAACTAACCCATGACCAAGATATCAACACAAACAATTCTGACAAGTTTGATAAATAGTTGGCTAAAAATGTGACCCCCTGTGGCATTTAAACAAGATTTTACTAAGATATGACTAAGCGACCTTCTTTTGGACCCCACCCCATCCATGATTGAACTTGACCAAGAAATCATCAAGGCAAACATTCTGATCAGTGTTGAAAAAAAAAAATCTGCTAAAAAAAATTTGGCCCTTAGGGTGTAAACATGATTCTACTAAGATTTGACCAAGAGGCCTACTTTTTGACCCCGTCAAACATGAAACTTGACTGAGACATTGTCAAGACATACAGTCTGAGAAAGTTTGGGGAAAGATTGGTTGAATTGTAGCTTCAAGTGTGCAAACATAAAAATTGTTGACATATCTCTTAATAATAAAAGCAGAGATTATAACCATAAATATTGCTGTACGGTTAGAAAGAGATTGCTTAAAGAATGAAGATGCTAGAGTGTAAAGTGTAATCTGACATTTTTTTAATTAAAAGGGACCTAACTCCTGACTTAAATGGTCTATCTTAGCCGAAATCAAACTTGATCGACATAATAAACATTGTCATAAAGTTTGGAGATGAGTGAAAAAAAAAAAATGAAGACCCTAGAGTGTAAGCAAAGTGAACTCTGGAATTTTTTTTTTTTATATTAAAAGGTACATAACTCCCAACTTAATTGGGTGATTCCAGACAATAGCAAAAGTGAGCAGGACATCATGGTCATAAAGTTTAAAGATGATTGCTCAAGAAATTAAGACGCCAGAGTGTGAGTGTTAACACCAAATTTAATGATGTGAACGACACACATACGGATGACGGACACTCAATGGATCACAAAAGCTCAACCTGAGTGTTGCTCAGACAGGTGAATAGAAAGAATGATAATTCTGTCAATTTTACCAAGAGGATCAGGTGACTTTTGGAAGGACTGTTTCTCACATTCCCCAGTGGACTTGGGCAGTCTTCTGTTTTGCATCTGATGCTGACATGTGACGATCTTTTCCAGGAGCTGGTTCTTCAGAACTTGAAATAGTTGCCGTCATCTTTTATCTGCCAATCACAATGATATATGACAGATCATATCAGGTTAAGAATTTATAACAAAGCAATTATTGTACTTTATTTTTAATGCTCCTTCCTTTTAATTTTCTAGCTATGATGTATAAAACAACCAAGCCAAAATAGTGAAAAGGTTGTGATAGTGTTTGAAAAGACCACAAAATTAAGCCAGATGATGCACAAAAGCTACATAATTACTGTCTTTAGTAATTGCCTCACTCTAATAAAAGGATAATAATACCCGAAAGGGGAGTTTGTGCAGTATATATAGATAGATAGGATACAGAAAACTAAAAGGCATATTTGTACATTTAGTTTCAAGGTAAAAAATTGGATCTGGGCCTAGAAAGAATGAAATTGCCTGGATAGTGCAGAGGTTACATGCCTCGCTTCTCACCAATGAGTCCGGTTCGATTCCTGGTCACACATTTGAGAACGTAATGTAGTCGCCCATCCAGACACATGGATTTTCTCCAGTTTCCTCCCACAATAATGACTACATACGCCGCCACCAGAACCACAGAGAGTGATTAATACAAGTTGTGATAACTTGTTTCTTAATCATCTATCTATCTATCTATCTATATATACTGCACAAACTCCCCTTTCGGGTATTACTGGCAGGTAATCAATGTAAAATTAATAGTTTATTTGTTTAAAGAATGAAACTATTTTGCTGTTGAAAATAACACAAGCCAGAAAGTTTATTACTGCAAATTGATAGCCTAAGCTTACTATGATAGAAAATAATAACGGTAAAGAATTACTTGATGTGTTCACCTTCGAGTCAATCAGCACTGGCCCAGTGACCGAGTCTCTTGTTGGGGGTGCTCCTATCCTCTGTAATCAAGCATGAAGTCAATAAACAATACAGGAACATGCAAGAAAAATTCCAATCAAAATGGTTACACAAAGTAGATCTTTTGTCTTAATCAATTGAAGCACTATCCAGTGTATTAATGGCATAATTAGGTCTTCACGAGAATGCGATTTTCAACACATTGATGGAGGTACCCGTTTAATCCAATCTTTCGTACTCATTTCATTTTTTTAATTCAAAGAAAAAAAATCCACTCACCGCCGATCTGATATTTCTGTTCATGATTTACGCCGGATCTGTAATCTGCGATCACTTTCGTCGGTGTAAATACTGATATCTAACCGATTACAGAAAACGTGTAATATTGAGGACATTTTCTGACCTTTCTATTTACAAACATCAAAATTCAAGCTGTATCGCGAAGAATTTCAACCAATGAAACAACAGCTTAAGCCAATCGGTAATGTCCGGTTGATACCGAAGAATAACATTTGACCTTTTTTCTTTTATTTTTATTTTCCCCATGTTTTTATTTTGTTTAAATGTGTGTAATATGTAAATATTTCAAAGAAAGTGTGTTTATAATCGATATGCGATAAAATTTGGGCAAAAATACAGCAAAACACACTATCTCGCACGAGCGTGATTCGAGCGTGATCACCTATAAATAACCCGTACATGGACCGTATACAATCGAAAGCGAAACGAAAGTTGCCATTTCCCGCCAAAGTAAACAAACCATATAACTTCGATACTATAACGTTGCCGATTTGGTGAACAACTTGAGAAATGCAGGATACGACAAAGGTGCATTAGAAGGATAGATAGAAATTGGACAAACGAAAGAATCCAGAAAACAGCACCTCGTAACTTACGGTAAGTAGCAAACCTTCGAAATTATATTTTTTTACGCATTCTGCCTTTCTGTACTGTATGGAACGATTACGATGGTTGCAAATGTCCGCCGAATCCGTAAATATTAAGAAAGATTAATCCTTTTGAAAGAGACATTGTGGAAATATGTTTGGTTGTGCCATCATTTTTTTTTCGCAAATATTACCGGTTTTCGTGGCACAGTTACAGGAATATAAATTAAAAAAAAATTCGCTGTTGAAATAGGTTTTATCATCATATGGATTTCCTAATTAATTATTTGTGATTTATGAACTGGAAATAATGTGCCCCAATTTCATAAACGTGAGTAAATCAGTAATAAATCCTTGTTTTGTTGCAGCTTTTATCTTTCAAAAGCACATTTTTTTAATCGCTACAAAATTAATTGGTCTTAAACGACATTGTTTGAGCCATTGTAAACATTATCTATCAATTGGATGTAAGCCATGCATTTTGTCTAGGGACAAATTTTCCTTGCAGAGACTGCACTACAGTGCAATATTTTTTTTTTTTTTTTTTTTTTTTTTTTTTTTTATACAACAGGTTTTGATGCATGCTTCTGTAACATTTCATCTCCATTAATGTCTGTAACATAATGTAATATATTGGTCATATGTGACAAAGAAATGTGAATGCTGGATTGTTATCTTTTTTTTCATGTATACATTCAATATATGTCATTACCTTTTTGTTTGAATGAAATAACCTTTGTTGATCATTCATGAATGTATCTTAGCAGCTTGATCTTTTACAGGAAGGATCATCTGCACAACACAAAATATGAGTTCCAACAACAATCTGCCTGTATTATGAAATGCAGCCATGAAGTTAATTACGAGTGGTAAGTTTTTTTTTTCTCATTCTTATTCCTCCTTTTTGAGAAGGGGCTGCATGCTTATAAGACAGATAGCACCCCCACCCGCACCCCCCACTGTTGACAGCTATAGTATGCATATTACAATTGATATATTTTGGAAATAATGTTAAACCCAACAAATAGAATGATGTCCATTCCCTAATGTGCAAATTTGTTCATCACAAAATGTACAAAGTTATTGCTTATAAAACATGGCCTTGTTTAGTATACTTGTCCCATTAAGAAACCCTTAAAAAGAATGTCATGTCAGCAGGAGGTGAGACAATCATTTCCTGGACAGTACTTTATGGCTGGACCCATGCTGTGTGGCCATCTGGCTGTGCTGTGCAGGTGCAGCCAGCAGTGTGTTTTATGGCCCTGCAGTGGGATATTATGTAACCTGATCAGCCTTTTAGCTACTTATTTATGGCGAGTTTGATGTTGCAAATTTAAGTGATTATAAGTTTGATGTTGGAAGTTGGTTATATAAACTTTATTATATTATGACTGGTATACTTTTTGTTAGTTTTATACACTAATTATGATATAGATGCTGGTTATGAAATTATTATAATAATAATCTTTAAAAAAAACTTTACATCAAAAGTTTTGAAAAAATTTGTATAAGCTGAAGGGGAAAATATGAATGTTGAGACATGTGAACAGATCCATTCTAATACAATGTGGAAATAGATGAAAATTGTTTATTTGATGTTTAAGATGACATGCACTTCATTTTTTGTTTGTTTTACTTATGGTAGTGATATTTTATTATCAAATATTTTTGTTTTCTTCATGTATATATATTTTTTTAAGAAGGAGGTCTTGTCACAATAAAATTTGAATGTTAACACTAAATTATATCATAGTTTAAAAATGCATGATAATAGTAATAATAATAATACAGTGTCTGACCCAAACAGACACAAAAAAAAAGAAAAACAGAAACATTTTTTTTCTTCTTCAGAACATCCATGGAAATATCACATATGCAGTCAACTTTTGTCCAGAAAGCAGTGACTTCAGACATGTATTATGAGCAGACTTCCAGAGTCTGTGGCCTGTTTGGGGACTGAGGCAAGGAGTTGGAAAGCCATGATTCAATGACTACCAACAGGCCCTTGTTGAGAATCTTAATCAGCTGCAGGTGTATGATTTAATATGAACTGACAAAATATTTAAAGGCTCCCGGGAAAGTTTACAATCAGAGAAAGGGCTTATTATGGAGGCTACCCAGTGAATGAAAGAGGTTGCTACTCAAACACTAAGTTTGTCGATTTTGTATAAGCATTGCTTATGTATGCTTATATTTTTTGAAATATAAAGACAAAAGAAAAGTTTTATAGCCTTATGTCTCACAATAATGAACTATTAAGAAATAGTGCAATGAATTTATTCAATGTTTTTTTTTTTAAAAATAAAAACATTAAAAGCAAAACTTATTTGTTGTTCAATAATGTATGTTAATTATACAGTCTAGTTCAGATGGTTGCTAATTTTATTTTATGTTATGTAGTTGCTAGGTCCGATGGCCATACAGCAATAAACTATGTCTACTTCTTAGGAAAAAAAAAAAATTTTTATAAATAAATTGATGATTACTGTATTTTCTGAGATTATTTTTTCATTACAACCTTAGTAGGAAAAACATTTACATAAGAACATGACTTGATTTGGAAAACTAACATATTCTCTATCTTCATTAAAACACAGAATTACCTAAAGACCCACTTCTTAAGAAGTAGGTTAAAGGTGAGTCTTTTCATAAAATCCTTCTCCTAAGAAAAACCAACTTAAAATGTAAAAGACCCACTTTCCTCAATGAAAAGACACGCTTCAAATGACTGAAAACCCACTTCAAATGGAAAAGACACACATTTTGCCCACCTGTCAAGAAAAAGACCCACTTCTTATGTAAAAGACTCAATTTTTGCTCACTTGTTAGAAAAAAGACCCACTTTTATATAAAAGACTCACTTTTTGCCCACTTGTTCAGAAAAAGACCCACTTCCTTTGTAAAAAAACTCACTTTTTGCTCACTTGTTCAAATAAAGACCAACTTAAACCAACTTCTTGAGGTTGAAAACCCACAATAAACCCACTTTCTTCTACAATAACTTACTTTAGACCCGCTTTCAATTGAAAAATACAGGAAAGACTCGCTTTTTTGTAAAAAAATCAGAAAAAGCCCACTTTTAAGTGGGTTTTGGTAAAAAACCCACTTATCATTTGGGAAGGGAGGAGCTAAAAATAGATTTTAAAAATGAAAATTTAAAAAATCTTCTTCTCTGAAACCACAAGGCCTAGCCTTTTGATTTTTGGTATGTAGCATCATCTTATGACTCTCTACCAGGATTGTACAAATTATGACCCTGGGGTCAAAATTGGCCCCGCCCCAGGGGTCACTTGATTTCACATAGGCTAATATAGGAAAAACTTGAAAAAATCTTCTTCTCCGAAACCACAAGGCCTAACCTTTTGATTTTTGGTATGTAGCATCATCTTATGGGCCACTACCAAGATTGTACAAATCATAGCCCTATGGTGATAAATGACCCCACACCAGGGGTCACTTGTTTTACATAGAGTTATATAGAAAAATCTTAAAAAATCTTCTTCTGAATCCAAAGGCCTAACTTGATTTTTGGTATGTACATCATCTTATGGGCCACTACCAAGATTGTACAAATCATAGCCCTATGGTGATAAATGACCCCGCACCAGGGGTCACTTGTTTTACATAGAGTTATATAGGAAAATCTTAAAAAATCTTCTTCTATGAATCCATAAGGCCTAGAGCTTAGATATTTGGTATGTAGCATCATCTTATGGGCCACTACCAAGATTGTACAAATCATAGCCCAATGGTGATAAATGACCCCACACCAGGGGTCACTTGTTTTACATAGAGTTAAATAGGAAAATCTTAAAAAATCTTCTTCTATGAATCAATAAGGCCTAGAGCTAAGATTTTTGGTATGTAGTAGCATCTAATGGTTTTAAAGATTTTCAAAGTCTTGGCCCTACGGTGATAAATGACCCTGCGCCCAAGTCTTCTCTGAAACCATATGGCCCATTGCTTAGATATTTGGTGTGTAGTATTGTCAGGGGTAAAATGTTTTAGATTAAGTTATATCAGAATCCTTGTCTGTTTAAAAACCTTGACATCAGTTGAAGCAATGGTACTCAGGTGAGCGATTCAGGGCCATCATGGCCCTCTTGTTATTTATTTATTTTATTTCTTTTGTTTGTGAATGTACTAATACTCAGTGGTAGTGTTCATTGACTACGGATCCAAATATAACATGTTCAATCCCCAATTCGAGCGTGACATTGGAAAGGCTTAATTCCTAATGGTACTCAGGTACCGTCCCAATGAATAATTTGTTTCCCAAATGAGGTGCAGTGTTTTCTAAGGCAATGTATATAAGTCTGCTCTCACGTAAATGAGATTGATAAAGTCACCCCAGAGATTCAAGTTGTACATAATGCCACTTTTCAAGCAAGTTCCAGACCAGCAGAGTTGCATAAGCAACACCAAAATATTGCATGTATCTCTAAGGGAGAAGATCTCCCTAAATCCAATTAACCATGTTATTGTGGCTAGACCAACTGAGACCAGGAATAGGAACCCATGTTGTACAAACTAAATGTTCAGACTAACTTGGACTGATGCAATTGTTCTTACATAAGTATTATTTTAAAGCCATTCTTATACCATGGGGAACACTGAAGAAAATAAAACAACACACAGATTGTAATGAAATTTTAATAAATTTACCAATAAATTCCCATTTTTGTATGTTTTTTTTTCTTTTATTTCCAATAATATTGTTTTAAAGTTTTCATTACAACAATTATAGAATTTGAAATTATTAACAGACAGTGAAAATGTGTTTCCAACACAAACATACACATAGTACCCTAAACAATTTAAGGAGCACATAGCCATATGGCTGAAATACTGTTGCAGTGAGGGTAAATTTAAGCACAACTTTATATGATATAAAAGCAATTCCTTGAGGTAGAAAAAAGACATGCTGATTCAAATACTTAACCAAGCTTGGATTACAAAATTGTATATGTGTTATCTAAACCATTTTGTTATTAACATGAACTGTTGTGAACACTTTCTAAGTAAAGGGACTAGGTAACATTTTCTCTCTAGTAGCATCTACATGAACTTTGTTAGAAATACAACAAGACTGTTTATTTTGTTTTCACAGAAACATTTAAATTACTTCCAAATTTTATTTGCCAGTGTGAATAGTGATAAGAACAAATTTAAATTTTTTTCAATATGCACCTTTTGAAATAGAAATTTGAATGTTTTACCATAGCTATTACTTTTTCAATATGCACCTTATGCTTAAAATTGTTTGAGTTACCGGTAGATATGTATCTGGTACTGACATCTTTGATGAGCTTGTAGATGATGGTGCAGTATTAAGCAAGAGAACCATTTCTTAAGACTCATTATGCATAGTAAAACTATTGTAAATCATTATCCTAATGATTGTCATGCGCCAATTAATCCTTAAACTATTGAAAAGATCCACTTTGTAAATCCCCCGCCGCGAAGCAGGAGGGGGGTTATAGGAATGGCCTTCGTCCGTCCGTCCGTAAAGTTTTCATGTTCGTTCCATATCTCCTATACCGCTTGAAGGATTTTCGTGAAACTTGCCTCAAATGTAAACCTAATTGAGATGATGTGCAGAACATAGGTTGCAGTCATGTGGGCTCAAGGTCAAGGTCACACTTGAGGGTCATGTGTTTGAACCTTCTAATTCCTTACAATTTCATGTCTGCTCCATATCTCATATACCTTTTGAAGGATTTTAATGAAACTTGCCTCAAATGTAATCCTAGTTGAGACGATGTGCAGAATACAGGTGGTAGCCATGTAGACTCAAGGTCAAGGTCACACTAGAAGGTAATGTGTTTGAACCTTCAATTTTGTGTCCGCTCCATATCTCCTATACCCCTTTTAGTTTTTAGCTCACCTGAGCACAAAGTGCTCAAGGTGAGCTTTTGTGATCGCCCTTCGTCCGTTGTCGTGCGTCGTCCGTCGTCCACAATTTGCTTTGAACAACATCTCCTTTGAAACCACTGGACAGAATTTGTTTAAACTTGGCAGGGATGATCCTTGGGTCAACCTTCACAAAAGTTGCTAAAATAAACTTGATCCATGTTGAACTCTGGTTGCCATGGCAACAAAAAGAAAAAAAAAGAAAACTTTAAAAATCATCTTCTTCAAAACTACTGGCCAGATTTTAAAATAAATTGGTACAGATGTTCCTTGGGTCAACCTCTACCAAAGTTGCTAAAATTATTCCGATCCGTAAAAAAACATGGCCGCCAGGGGCGGGGCTTATTTGCCTTATATGTGTATAGGGAAAACAACATCTCCTCTGAAGCCACTGGACAGAATTTGATTAAACTTGGCAGGGATAATCCTTGGGTCAACCTTCACAAAAGTTGCTAAAATAAACTTGATCCATGTAGAACTCTGGTTGCCATGGCAACAAAAAGAAAACAAGAGGGCCGTAAGGCCCTATATCGCTCACCTGAGGGGTGTTGATGTATAGGCATTGAAGACATCACCATAGGGCAAAGATTTTGACAATCTAGGTAATGAACCATTTGATGATGCTACATACCAAATATCTAAGCTCTAGGCCTCCTGGATTCATAGGAGAAGATATTTGAAAGTTTTTCCTATGTAACTCTGTGTAGAACAAGTGACCCCAGGTGCGGGGTCATATATCGCCGTAGGGCTTTGATTTGAAAAAATCCTGGTAATGGCCAATAAGCTGATGCTACATACCAAATATCTAAGCTCTAGGCCTTATGGATTCATAGAAGAAGATTTTCAGACTTTTCCTATATAACTCCATGTAAAACAAGTGACCCCTGGTGCGAGGCATTTATCACCGTAGAGCTATGATTTGAACAGTCTTGTAAATGGCTCATAAGATGATGCTACACACCAAATATCTAAGCTCTAGGCCTAATGGTTTCATAGAAGAAGATTTTCCGATATAACTCTATGTAAAACAAGTGACCTTGGTGTGGGGTCATTTATCACCGTAGGGCTATGATTTGAACAGTCTTGGTAATGGCTCATTAGATGATGCTACAAACCAAATAACTAAGCTCTAGGTCTTCTGGATTCATAGGAGAATATTTTCAAAGATATTCCTATGTAACTCTTTGTAAAACAAGTGACCTTGGTGTGGGGTCATTTATCACCGTAGGGCTATGATTTGAACAATCTTGGTAATGGCCCATTAGATGATGCTACATACCAAATATCAAAGCTCTAGGCCTAATGGTTTTATAGAAGAAGATTTTGAAGATTTTCCTATATAACTCTTATGTAAAACAAGTGACCCCTGGCGCGGGGTCATTTATCACCATGGGGCCATGATTTGAACAATCTTGGTAATGGTTCATTAGACAATGCTACATACCAAATATCTAAGCTCTAGGCCTTTTGGAATTGGAGAAGAAGTCTTTTTAACAGGGTCCAAAATTAACGGTCGCCCAGTCGCCCATGGCGACCAATTATTCGTCTGGGCCACCTACGATTCCGAAGTTAATCGCCCAGTTGGCGACCACTTGTTACGGCTGGTTACGGTATCCGCGGAATAAACGATGCGCGGTGCGGCACAGTAATGCGGTCATTCGGAAAACTTGGTTATCTCTGGCCATATAGAATCTAAACTGCAGTACAGTGCAGTCATTGTGTTACGATACAATAAAGATGTAGTTCGTCTGCATTTGAAACAAAATGTGGCGTTTTATAGAAGGGGCTAGTGAACCCAAAAAGACCAAACTTTCTTCGGATGAGAAGAAAAGGTACTTTACTGTAATGAGTTCGAAAAAAACAAACGTTTGCGATCCTTCATCAATGAATGGGCGAAAGATCGACCATGGCTACTCAACACGAACGACAGTATGAAATGCACGGTCTGCGAAAAACACAATACAAAACGTGATGGCAAATTTGTAATTGGCACAAAGTCATATAAAATTGAGACAATAAAAATTCACGAGACATCAAAATCCCACAATAAATGTAAAGCCATTCATGATGCAAAAATTAAACCCACCTTTCAGTCCGAGGCATCAAAAGTCATTCAAAAGTTAAATGATGAAAACTTTAAGAAAATGGATATTTTATTCAGAACAGCACATGCACTTGCAATTAATAACCGCCCTTTCACAGATTTTGTTTGGATGTGTGGGCTTGATACTATGAAACAACTGAACATTAGTGAGACTTACAGAAATTCTGAAGCAGCAAAAACATTCATACATTACATTGCACGTTCTGAAATTGAGAAAGTTTCATGCAACCTCAAATCCACAAAATTTATTTGTCTCATCGGTGATGGAAGTACTGATTCTTCAGTAAAGAAACAAGAAATGTGGTTTGTAAGATCATGCAAAGAGGGGTCAATTTTAATAGACTTTATTGGAGTTGATTCCCTGTATCAGATAAAGGGTTAATTGGGTCTGGACCTCTGCTCTTGTTCTAATGAGTATCCAATATGATAAATGGAGAAAAATAAAGAAGAAAGATGTTAAATTTTACAATTTTATTATACTGTATTATCATTGAAGTTCCTGGGCTACCAAATTTTTTTCTGGGCGACCATGATTCTGCAGTTAGTAGCCCAGTTAGCTACCAAGCTGAAATTGTTAGCTTTTGACCCTGTTTTAAGATTTCACTTTTAAAATCTATTTTTAGCTCCTGTGACCTAATTATGCAATGGACTGGAACCATTTGAACAACTTTGGTAGAGAGTCTGCCAAGGAGCTTTCCTGCAAAATAATTTTGAAAGTGGTTTAGGAGGAGAAGTCGTTTAAACGAAAAGTTGACGACGGACGCATGCACGGACGATGGACAACGGGCGATCACAAAAGCTCACCTTGAGCACTTTGTACTCAGGTGAGCTAAAAACTTGATAGAGATGTACTAAACAATGCTACACACTTAATATCTTAACTCTTGACCTTTTGGTTTCTGAGGAGAAGATTTTCCTTTCTTCCTCTATATAAGCCTATGTAAAATCAAGTGACACCTGGGGCGGACCCAATTTGGACCCAAGGGCCATGATTTGAACAACTTTGGTAGAGATCCACTAGACAATGGTACAAGCCTTATATCTAAGCTCTAGGCCATGTGTGTCTGATAAGAAGATTTTTCTAGTTTTCCCTATATAAGCCTTTGTAAAATAAAATGACCCCAGGGGCAGGGCAAATTTTCCCTAGGGCCATGATTTGAACAATTTTTGTAAAGGTTTATAAGACAATTCTACATGCTGTAGAGGCCTTACAGTTTTGCAGGAGAAGATTTTCTAAGATTGCATTTTAAAATCTATTTTTAGCTCCTGTGACCTACTTTTTCAACCAATCATAATAATTTGTACAATTTTGTTAGAGGACATCATAAGGATGATTCCTGTGAAATTTTGTCAAAATCCCTTCAGCGGATTAGGAGGAGATGTTGTTTAATGGAAAAAGTTGACGCAAGACACGCACGCACGGACAGATGGACGGACGACAGACAGCGGACAAAATGCAATCATAAAATCTCACCATGAGCACGTTGTGCTCAGGTGAGCTAATTATCTAAGCTCTAGGCCTTATGGATTCATAAAAGAAGATTTTTAAGATTTTCCTATATAACTCTGTGTAAAACAAGTAACCCCTGGTGCGGGGTCATATATCACCATAGGGCTATGATTTGAACAATCTTGGTAATGAACCATTAGATGATGCTACATACCAAATATCTTAGCTCTAGACCTTATGGTTTCATAGGAGAAGATTTTTAAAGTTTTTCCTATATAAGTCTATGTAAAACAATTGACCCCCGGGGCACCCCTTTTAGAAGAAGATTTTTAAAGTTTTTCACTATATAAACCTATGAAAAATAAAATGACCCCTGGGGCGGGGCCAATTTTGACCCCAGGGTCATGATCTGAACAACTTTTGTAGATGTTCATAAGACAATTCTACATACCAATTATTAAAGCTCTAGGCCTTACAGTTTTGCAGGAGAAGATTTTCTAAGATTGCATTTTAAAAATCTATTGTTAGCTCCTGTGACCTACTTATTCACCCAATCAAAATAATTTGAACAACTTTGATAGAGGTCATGATAAGGATGATTCCTGTGAAGTTTGGTCAAAATCCATCCAGTGGTTTAGGAGGAGAAGTCGTTTGAACGAAAACTTGACGACGGACGCACGCACGGACGACGGACAACGGGCGATCACAAAAGCTCACCTTGAGCACTTTGTGCTCAGGTGAGCTAAAAAAATGAAAACTTTAAAAATCATCTTCTTCAAAACAACTGGCCAGATTTTAAAATAAATTGGTACAGATGTTCCTTGGGTCAACCTCTACCAAAGTTGCTAAAATTATTCCGATCCGTAAAAAAACATGGCCGCCAGGGGCGGGGCTTATTTGCCTTATATGTGTTTAGGGAAAACTTTAAACAACATCTCCTCTGAAACCACTGGACAGAATTTGATTAAACTTGGCAGGGATGATCCTTGGGTCAACCTTCACAAAAGTTGTTAAAATAAACTGATCCATGTAGAACTCTGGTTGCCATGGCAACAAAAAGAGAAAAAAAAAAGAAAACTTTAAAAATCATCTTCTTCAAAACTATTGGCCAGATTTTAAAATAAATTGGTACAGATGTTCCTTGGGTCAACCTCTACCAAAGTTGCTAAAATTATTCCGATCCGTAAAAAACATGGCCGCCAGGGGCGGGGCTTATTTACCTTATATGTATATTGGGAAAACTTTAATCAACATTTCCTCTGAAACCACTGGACAGAATTTGATTAAATTTGGCAGGAATGATCCTTGGGTCAACCTTCACAAAAGTTCCTAAAATAAACTTGATCCATATAGAACTCTGGTTGCCATGGCAACAAAAAGAAAAAAAATATGAAAACTTTAAAAATCATCTTTTTCAAAACTACTGGCCAGATTTTAAAATAAATTGGTACAGATGTTTCTTGGGTCAACCTATATATCTCAGGTGAGTGTTTTAGGGCCATCATGGGCCTCTTGTTTTAGGAATCTTGCCTCAAATATATATCTAATTGAGACGATGTGCAGAACATAGGTTGCAGTAATGTCGGCTCAAGGTCAAGATCACACTTGAGGGTCATGTTCTCCTATACCCCTTAAGGTTTTAATGAAACTTGCCTCAAATATGAATATAATTAGGACGATGTGCAGAACATAGGTTGCAGTTATGTCGGCTCAAGGTCAAGGTCACACTTGAGGGTCATGTGTTTGAACCTTCTATTTCCTTACAATTTCATGTCCGCTCCATATCTCCTATACCCTTTGAAGGATTTTAATGAAACTTGCCTCAAATGTAAACCTAGTTGAGACGATGTGCAGAACACAGGTGGCAGCCATGTAGGCTCAAGTTCAAGGTCACACTAGAAGGTTATGTGTTTGAACCTTCAATTTCGTGTCTATACCCCTTTTAGTTTTTTTTATGAATCTTGCCTCAAATATATATCTAATTGAGATGATGTGCAGAACACAGGTTGCAGCCAAGTCAGCTCAAGGTCAAGGTCACACTTGAAGGTCAAGTGTTTGAACCTTCAATTTCAATTAACAATTTTGTGTCCGCTCCATAACTCCTATTCTCCTCGGAGGATTTTAATGAAACTTGCCTCAATTATAAACCAAATTGAGACGATGTGCAGAACACAGGTGACAGTCATGTTGGCTCAAGTTCAAGGTCACATTTGATGGTTCAGTGTTCATTCCTGGATATTTTTGTTTCCATGCTATATTTTCTGAACAACGGAAAGTTTTTCAGAAGTCAACTACATCAAAATGTTGGCAGAAGCAGGGCAATTTCCATTAGAGGAAAAACCTGTCTCCTCTGTCAGTGGCGGGGGATTTAGCTGTCCTTTGGACTGTCTTGTTCACATATGAATATTACACCCTACTATTACAGCTGACTGTATACGCATAACATTTTAATTTGAGTTCTAGATAATTCAGTGTCATCAGTGAACACTGGTGTTGCTGGAAAAGCTCTTGAATTCAGATGGCATTTTGAAATTATGGCATCTCTATCAGACCAAACTTAAGTAAAACATTTCTTAACCCTTTCCCTCATAGAGGAAACCATGAAAAGACCTATGCAAACAACATAAAACCAGATCAGCCTGCGAGTAACTCGCAGGCTGATCAGGTTTTATGCTGTTCGCTGCTCCTCAGTGGGCTGGAAATGAGGATTTTGTAATTAAATTTGGTTAGGTTTAACTGTGGTTTTCTGCAGATCAGGCTTTATGTGGTACCTATTGAGTGCATCAAAATGAATCTATATGAGGGAAAGGGTTAAACTTGTTTAAAAAGCACTTCAAATAAAATCTCATTGCATGATTCTTTAATCCAAATCTACATAGAAAGAAAAATGCACAACCATTTCTTGAATAACAGGTATCAATTCGTCCATAATTTCTTTTAGAAAAAGGGTTTGGGAGCAAAAAGGACATTAAAAAGTAAAAGTTTACATGTGTAATTCCTGTGTAATTCACAAAAAGAAGATGCTTTTTATTCTTTCCCTTTCACCTCCCACAGTAAAATGTTGCTATTCTCTAATTTGAGTCTCTAGTTGTTCCAACTTTTCCTTTAGGGCAGCACACTCCTGGTATTTTTCTTGTGGTCTTTTCTATATTAAACCCTTTTCTTTCTTTTGTTGGTCCATCTATTATGACTACAATTGAAAAAAAAAGAATAAATAATTAAAAGACAAATCTTTGACACAGGAGTCCTTAGTTAACAATGCTAGCAGAGCTGCCTAACACCTACCGGTCAATAGAAACAGGGCATCAGAACTTTCTTGGCCAGAGTGAGTGAGCTGACTGTAAGCAGACTAAAAAACATAGGAATATTGCTTCAGTGTCTTGGGTCTAAGTATCAACAGAAAGTCTGACACAGCTGATAATTTTTTGCAAAGAATTCTATGAAATTCATGTTGCATCTCTAAAATATGGTAAACAAAATGAAACAAAGGTTAAACCAATGTAAACTGCCATATTGAGGAATGTGGGCTTATAATTAACAATGCATTTCCTTTTAGGGTAAAACTTAAATTAAGAACCCACTCATTAGTGTAGGGCACATAGTTTTAAACAAAATGCATGCAATAATATGGCCTTTTATATAGAAAGAAACAATCAAGAAATAAAACTGAAAAATAAGTCATGCATATCATATGCATGTCAAAGTCCATTAATTTGATAGATTTCATTTTCTTACTAAAGTATGTAAAGGATGTAACATGTACTTTTTGTCTGACACCAATAATCTTGGCAATTGAATATGGGCTCTAGCTATGGGTAGTTTCTTCTGGGATGATCCAGAAATTCAGTATTGATTATTATTTATTATCATTTCTATTGTTGAGCAAAATATTTTTCTATCAATCTGTTTGCCAGGTCTTTAGTATGATTTGGTGCATAACACAGGAATGGTTCATGATTAATTAGAAAAAATCTGTTGATATGTAACCTCAGTACTTCTCTCTCTCTCTCTCTCTCTCTCATCATTATAACTCAAACTTGGTATATTTATTTGCTATATAGGAAGAAAATGTAAGAAGAAAGAATAAAGCCAGAGGCTTATTCTGTCTTGCCATTGATCTGATCCAGTATAAACTGCACATTCAGGTGATGGAAAGTGTCCACTTTTTTCCATCAGTTGGAATGGGGTCTGGGAAAAGATCTGTAGGACACTTCTCTCCAACAAAGTGCTGAAAATTGCATGTGACTTTCAGTATAATGAAATATATTACTTTTACAATTATATTATTAAAATAAAGAATATATATTAGATCTACTCATTATTTTGTTGTGCTTATCTGATACTACATTAAACGACAGTCAGTGTAAGAACACATGCGATACTTATGATAAAGTGGAATGTCATTCATTTCATTTGGAAATAGACCAAATGGTTAAGAAAATTTAACTTAAAAGGTACGAACATTACATTCATAAGAAATAATTTTTCATTCATCTATCCATCTCTGCATATAGCCAAACTCTCTCATGAGTGCTAAAGGCAACAATTAATTTTTGTTTCGGTTGATTGCTGAACAACTCACCTCCGAGCAGAAAAACCTCAAAAGTACACTGGTTGTGTCTTGCCATTTTCCTCTCGGAATGCCTTTATCCATCGCAGATACTTTTATAGTTTTGCTTTGGGTTCAGGAATATCATAGATTTAATGCTTTTCATGGGATCTGGGTATCTGTTGCACATAGCCCTTGCATAACTCCATACCAGTCGTAAAATTTAGAGAATCTAGATCTATGACGTTTGGTTGCAGTGTAGTAGTTTGTGAGCACAAGATGGTGGATAGCAACAAGTAGAACGCACTTAATATTTAGCGGTAATCTGATTGGTTTAAAATTCTTGCCGTGGAACCGTCCATTTTGAGAATCCGTGTATCTTGTGATTACTCTTTTATTTAAACTTCCTGGTCGCATGGGTTTGTGTTCTCTGTTCTCTATCTTCACAATCATACATACGTTCTGGTTAGTTCTAAATTAGCTCAAATTGATTAATGCATCAACAGCATTGTTTTAGATATCAAGACAAAAGATCTAAATAATTGACATTTCACCAATATTCTATGGAGGGGGGGATCTGCATGGTCAAACTTATTCATCACTAAATGTGGTGTAAAATGTAAACTTGTAGTATAAAATTTTGGCAATTTATATTCATATTGAAAAAAAAAACATGAATTCATATAGAGCAACAGACATTAGCGACAGTTGGCAGTTGCCGACAGTTATAATATTTACCTTATTTATTATTTATGTATGTTAAATACTGTGAACGTCATTTATGATGTCAAAGGTTTTCCTGGAAGTCTCTGGTTTGTTTAAGAAGAATCCTACATAAAACAACATGGAGTTTCTATTTTAATGTACTGTGTGTTTCTCTAGTCTATTTTGACACTGATATTGACATGGTTATGGTGGGTGCAGAGCCTTTTCTATACGCCGCTGGAGGTGATCGTATATTTGCGTCATCTTCTTCGTCTGTCCGTGCGTACGTCCGTACATCCGTACGTCCACATCTTGTGAACGCAACTCCTCCTTTGTTTCTGACTGAATCTTTTAAAAACTTTGTCAATGTCATAACTATAATGGGTAGATGTGCATGAAGTGGCGATTTATCAAGTTCATTGTTTTTTTACAAGATTTGCGTCCCTTGAAACTAAGTCTCTGTAGCTGATTGATATTACAGCCTTGTGAACGCAACTCCTCCTACGTTTCTGAATGAATCTTTCCAAAACTTGGTCAATGTCATTACTATAAAGGGTAGATGTGCATGAAGTGGTGATTTTCCGGTTCATTGATTTTTACAAGATTTGTGTCCCTTGAAACTTAGTCTCTCTAGCTGATTGATAGCTGATTAAAGCTTTGCGTGCAAGTTACTATCAACCTTATATCTCAATTAGCATTCATGGTATTGACTTGAAAGTTTATAAATATGTTCAGGGGCATCAGACAATCAAGGTAGATAACTCTTTACTGAATTTAATATGAATTATGGCCCCTTTTTAACTTAGAAATTTTGGTTAAAGTTTTGCATGCAATAGAAAGTTTGGTTAAAAGTTTTGCGTGCATGTATCTCAATAACCATCCATGGTCATCATGGCCCTCTTGTTTCTTTTACCAGTGGGGACTCCTGACAGTATAGCTTGCTATACTGACAAAGCCTTGTTTACTTCACTGTCTTAAATTATAAATAATAAGTCAAAAAAAGATTTAGCCATAATCTATCACATTATTACATTATTCTATATCTTTACCTTCATCATTTGAAAATTTCACATCTATTTTCAGAACTAAGACACAATCTGATAGAGAACTACCTAGCTCAGTTACAGCCATCCACACTGCCAGAGGTTGACTGGTTGTATGTAGAGCCCAGTATGAAACTGGTGACAGATGGCAATGAGGATACAGGCAGGAATATGACAATAAAAGAGGTTTTCTTCAAAGATCAGACAAAGTTTAACCAGATCTACATCTCAGGGGATGCAGGGCATGGGAAGACTGCTCTGTGTAGAATGCTGGTTTTGGCCTGGTGTCGGGCACATTCTGGTCAAGAGATCAATGATCATATCCCTGCTGATTTCTTGACAGTCATGAAGAATTTCGACTTTCTGTTTTACATCGCATTAAGGAATATCAGAAAGGATTGTATTGTCAGTGAAATGATAAAAAAGCAGTATTTTGTGGATCAGGATTTCTATAATAGGTTTATAAAAAGTGAGTGTGACAAAAGTTCATGTCTCGTCATATTAGATGGTTTAGATGAATGGTTTACTCCAGAAGATTATGATCTACCAGACTTCGGCCATATTGGGAGGTTTACAGTTCTCACCACCACTCGGCCTTGGAAACTGGAGATTCTAAGGCTCGAGCCCCCAGCTATAGATAGGCACGTCCGACTGACTGGTATTGGTAAGGAGGCATCTGATAGATATATGACAGATATGGTTGATTTGCTAAATAAGAAGAGAAATGTCAGAAAGGAGAGTGATGACTTCAAACAACATCTGGAGGATAAAAACCTGAAACATTTCGGTAACATTCCCATCATACTGAAACAGTTGATAACCTTGTGGCACCATGATGAGAAAGATATAACTGGAAGATCACAAGTTCATCTATACAGTGCTATGATAAACCACCTTCTGAGGTGGGAAAGAAATAAAAAGAAGGCATTACCAGGAGGAACTTGCCATGCTTCAGAACTTCCTAAATGTCTAAAAGAAAAACAATTCTGTGAGATTCATAAGGACTTACTTCTTTCCTTGGCACATCTTGCTTTTACAGCAACGCTTAACGGGCATCTTATTTTTAACCATGTGGAAGCAAAACTTCAAAATTTGACTGAAGATGACATAAACTCCTGTTTATCAGCAGGGTTGTTGTGCCAGGAAATTTATGCAAGTTCTCAGGATGATGAGAAGAAAAAACTTTCATTCTTTCACAAATCATTTCAAGACTTCCTGGCAGCTGTTTACCTAGTCATGAATACTGAGTCAGTGGCACAACTGTCCCAAATATGCAACACTGTGAAGAAAATTCAGGAGGTGCGTTCTGTGTTTGTTATTGTTTGTGGAATGGACTCCAGAGTCATGAGACCATTATCCAAATCTATAGGTAATAGTATGGAGGATATTATAGTGGATAGTATGAAGGATATGTGGGGTAAAAACAAGAGAACAATAATGGATGTTTATATAGAGATTAGATTGAAACTAATACAAGATCTTGTGATTGAGTGTGTGAGGCAGAGTAGGGACAGTGGACAGCCACTGCTACATCTGGAGTGTGTTCCTATTGTTATTAATAAAAGGAGAAATATAAACTGGCAGGATGTGAAAGATCTAATCAGTACCTATAAGTCCTGTATAAAGTACATATATATAGAGACTGAGTATAAGAAAGAACCACATGAGGACTTCCTCACCTGTGTGAGACTTCTGTCAGAGAGCAGGTCAGTGCAGCATGTGTATCTGAAGTTACATGAGAGACTGCCCCGGGACACTGAGGCCCTGCTGGAGAAGGCATTGTGTGACCACTGGTCACTGTCATCACTGTTTCTTTGGTTGGATGGATGTGAGCCATACTTAAGATTTCTATACAGTGACAGAGTGACCACACTGGTTAATATATTCATCCATGTGCCTGTCTCAAGTCCTACAGAGTATCAAAGGATTGTGGAGGGTGTGGGGAAAGCAACACAGCTGGAGACTCTGGTGTTGGATTTGGTAGATTATAGTGAAAATCATATGGAGCCTGATCTGGACCTGTCTCACTGTTCACAGCTATGTGAACTTATTCTGACGTTGTTTAATGTAAAATGTCGGCTTGATCTGGACCTTTCTCAATGTTTACAGCTACAGAAACTTATTCTGGAAGAATGGAGAGTTAATAAGGTTACTATCAACACAACATCACTCACATATTGTGACGTCTATGGTACACCTGTATACTTTGTTCCAGAACCACATGTTGGGACCACCATACAGACTCTGAAGATAAGGAGGATAACAGATCCACATTCTCTGGAGAATATTGCCACTATTCTACCTCACCTGACTCAGTTATCTGACCTGGAGCTGGAGGGGTTAGACTTTGGTGATAGAGATGTTTGTCTGTCTTCTGAGGCAAACTATTTAAAAAACGTCATATTAAAAAACATCAAGATGGAAAAAACAGCTATGATCAGATTTCTCACATCTATCCCTACCACTTGTCAAAAGCTTAGCTTGAAGTTTAAACATTGTGCTTGGTATAGAAGGGAATGGGCACCATCTGTGGATAAAATTGGGGACATTCTGCCTCACCTGACTCGGATAACTCACCTGGAGCTGGAGGGATTAGACTTTGGTAACAGAGATGTTAGACTGTCTTCTGAGACAAACTATTTAAAAGACATCATATTAGAAAATATCATGATGGAAAAAACAGCTATGATCAGATTTCTCACATCTATCCCTACCACTTGTCAAAAGGTAAACTTAAATTTCATTGATAGTGCATATGAATGGACATCCCAAGTTGTGGATAAGATTGTGGACATTCTACCTCACTTGACTTGGGTAACTCACCTGGATCTGATGTGGTTAGACTTTGGTGATAGAGATGTTTGTCTGTCTTCTGAAGCAACACATCTAGAAACAGTGGAGTTAAGGGAGGTTACTATGACAGATAGGGCAATGATCCAGTTCCTTGACTCTATTCTCATCATTAACCATGAGGTGAATTGTGAGATTTGGGGTAAGGTTTATGAAGCAGTTGAGGCACACATCAACAACAGGTTTGTGGTGACAGAGAGAAGAGAGAGAGTTAATTACCTAGTCTTCCACAGCCAGCCAGCAGTTCCTGATCATCCCCAGACTTGAAGTCTACTCATGAGCAAATGTTTAATATGATGTAACCATGGAGACATGTTCCTCAGAAGTGTACTGGTGGACATGTGTGTGTCATGGTATTATTATAACATTTTCATGTCAAAGTTATTATAATCAGTATTTACATTTAATTGTTGATTCTTTTAAATTAAGATATAAAATCAAATGAGTTTCAGAGTTAAGGGAGAAATTTTATAAACTTAAATGAACATTTATATAAATAGAAACATAAAACTGGGCTAAAAGTGCCCAGAGAAATTGATGAGCAGTTGAAAGAATAGTTCAATTTTCATCTGCATTTGATTTCGTTCATTTTCAGTATTAAACATATTTGTTGATATACAGGTATAATTATTCTTGTGGATTCAATGTCTGTGTGTGTTTATTGTAACCTGGTGGCTGACTGGTTTGAGTGTCAGTCCCATAACCTGAAGGTCTTGGGTTTTATCTCTGGATGCAACATAAAAAGTTGTTATAGATGTATTGTCTGTAGACATTTTTCATGATGCATTTACATATATATGTAAGCACATTGTCTGTCAACGTTTAACATGATGCATGTACATATGCAGGTATATTGTATGTCAACATTTTACATGATGCATGTTCTAAGTATACATATTGTCTGCACAACATTTCATGACACATGTATATATGAAGGCATATTGTCTGTCAACATTTTTACATGACGCATGTACAAATGTAGGCGTACTGTCTGTCAACATTTTACATGACGCATGTACATATGATGGTGTATTTTCTGTCTACATTTTACATGACATATGTAGGCATATTGTTCTTCAACATTTTACATGACACATGCATGTATGTAGGTGTATTGTTCTTCAACATTTTACATGACACATGTACATATTTAGGTGTAATGTTCTTCAACATTTTACATGACACATGCATGTATGTATATATGTATGCATAGTGTCTGTTAATTAGGTGGCATATTGCTTTGCACATGTCGGTCAGTCGGTCTGTCGGTGGGTCTGTACCAAACAGTTTCCGATCAGTAACTTATGAATGCCTGTGCCTAGGAACTTCAAACTTAGGCTGGAGATTGATCATGACCAGTAGATAAACCCTATTGTTTTTGGAGTCACTTGGTCAAAGGTCAAGGTAACAGTGACCTTTATTTATTTGGCTTGAATTTGAAAATGGTGACCAAGCTGTTTCAGATCAATAGATCAATAACTTGAGAATGTCTGGGCCTAGGAACTTCAAACTTAGTATGGAGATTGGTCATGATCAGTAGATGAACCCTATTGATTTTTGGGGTCCCTTTGGTCAATGGTCAAGGTCACAGTGACCTTGATTTACTGGGATTTTATGTTAAAATGGTGACCAAACCATTTCCAAGCAATTACTTAAGAACGCCTGGGCTTGGGAACTTCAAATTTAGTATTTTGCATGACCAGTAAATGACCCCTTTCGATTTAGGGGTAACTAGGTCAAAGGTCAAGGTCACTGTGACATTGAATGCCAAGATAGATTCTGATCAAAATGGGTTTGTGGTCAAAACTTTTTCACCAGATTTTTTTCAGCATTTTCACCTTTACTGGATGCAATATAAAAGGTAAAACTCAGATGAGACATTATTCCTCTTGTTCATTGTCTGCATGCTTTTCACTTAATTTCATGGTGCTAGTTTCATTAAAACTGCGGTGCCCTTGCTGTGTTGAAACATCATACATATAATATAGCTATATAAATATTATGGCATATGAGGGGGGCATATATGTTTTACAAACATTTTTTTTTTTTTTACGACGCATGTACACTGGTATGTGTTGTCTGTCAACATTTTACATGACACATGTACATATGTAGGCATATTGTTTGTCAGTATGACATGATGTTACACCCAGGTTTTTACAAAACCCGGGTATTATTGTTAAAATGCTGTTTAAAAGTGGCTTTTTTCGTATGTTACAACAAAAATATTTTAGCATGGAGAACACTATGAATGACATTTATCTTGTTATGTAAGAAAGTTTTTTAATCACAAGGTCTCCGTGTTGATCATGTGAAACATATGGCAACACACCATACATAAAGTATGCATTTTGACTTTATTCATTTAACAAGCCACCTACACAAATTGTTGCTGATATTTATCTATCTCTGTTTCCTATGTTGATTTCCTTTTTTTCGTTCATCCTGAACATCCGGTCAAAACCACATGATTCCACAGGTCTTGAATTTCCTATGTGTTTACATTTATTCCTTCAAATTTCCTAAATGTCTGTTAAATTTGTTGATGCCATCATATTCCATGGTATTTGAGCTACATTTAAGCAGTCTGATTGAAAAAAAAATTGATTGTTAAATGACTTTTTTTTTAACTTTATCCATATAATGCCATGTTTATGTTGGAATATGGGAAATTCTTCAGTTATCCGTCATTACAGCTAAATATGTAACAGTGTAGTAAAGGTAGTCACAGTAATTACTGTAAAAGTTAAATTTGTTGAGTCTTTTTTCAATCAAGAATTTGAACAGCCATTTCCTTTGTGCAAATTCAATGGATTTGATACCAATTCTGGGTAGTTACCATTTTTGATAGCAGTTACTTTAGCAGTTCTTGGTTCCACCAAAAATAGGTACATCTACCAAATTTGGGTAGATGCCATCAATGCTTAGTATATAAGCGGTGCATTTTTGATTTAGAGTCATTTACAGTATAATCTTGGTCCGGAGGGGGAGCTTTCAATACTGTCTTTGTTCAAGAGAGCTTATAATATTATCATTGAGGATTGAATCTATGCTGAATTTATTTGGAAATTTAATGTCAGTGCATAGATATATCTTGTAATATCAGCTTGACTATGCGAGGATTATGAGAGCTATTGCAGTCACCCTTGCGTCAGTGTCAAAAGTATCAAGACTATCAAGGTATATCTTTTTTGACTTATTATATACAGGGTATGTGAAGGGCAAGAATTGAAATCCATTTCATTTGATTTACCAACAAGCATTTTGAATAGTCTAGCGTGCTGTCCTTAGATTAGAATGCTCTTGTTATATCTTGTTGCAGTATTGCATTAGATCTAGTTGAAGTACATGAAGTTACAAATACAATTTTTATAAAGCATTTATGAATATTTAAGTCACTACATTGAAGTCTAGAGTTTAAACTAGACACCTGCTATATTTCTATATTAAGCTATATTTTAACACTGATATTTGTATAGTTTTAGGTGGAGACCTTGATCAGTAATTTCATTAGACTTACGAATTGCCTATTCAGATATATTGAACATTTTTGAAACTTTAAGATTAATGAAATTAAATAGTTATGTAACTGGGTTGGAATTAGCTCATCCTTGGTTGTTGTTGGAAATAGCTCATAACACATCACTTTTATTTTCATCTTTTATCATTTTTCACATTAATAGTTCCTTGTACATGTTTCTTTATCAAGTTATCCTGTCCTATGTTATTCTTTCTTCTCCAACATCTTATCCTTGCCACTTAACTCTCCTCTCCATTCCATTCTAATCTCCTGTCTCTTGTTGCTCTAACTTCTCTCTACTCTCTCCTTCTGCCTACCTACTAACTTCTTCTTCTTCTTCTACATCATCATCTTTCGTTCAATCACACCCCTTTCTCTCTTTCATCCAATCATATTAAAGTATATTATAGATATTAATGTCCATCATCATCATCTTGATATTAAGGGAAAGGGTTCCCTTAGTATACTTGTTATCAATTAGCATTACATTGGAATTTTTTTCCTTTTTTGGTTCCTTAAATTGGGTTTAAAATGTTTCCTTTATTTGGCTGTTACCAATTAGCATTACATTGAAATTATTGAGGGCTTCTTTGAACTCTAGCCTAATGTTTCCTTTATTTGGCTGTTACCAATTAACACCCAACTGTAGTCATTGAGTGTTACTGGTCACTCCTTTGAACCACTAGACTATAACCAATCAACTTGTGCAACAGCATCTGTATCTCTCACAGGCAATATCTATATTTATAATCATAATTATATTTCATCTTAATATCTCATTTAGTAATTTCATAGCATTCATAACTCTGTCACATGTATAACATGTCTGTACCATACTTGGTCTGATGAGAGTTCCATCACATGTATAACATGTCTGTACTGTACTTGGTCTAATGAGAGCCCCATCACATGTATAACATGTTCATACCGTACTTGGTCTAATGAGAGCTCCATCACATGTATAACATGTCTGTACCATACTTGGTCTGATGAGAGCTCCATCACATGTACAGCTACGTATGAGATAAACTCAATATGGGACAACTAGTTACAACTGTGCAGTCCTAGTGTCTTAACTTGGAACATTTACTTTTTGTTTCTTCCAAGCAGGTTTAAATGCTTTGCAGCATCCAATCACAGGGGTTTGGCACGAAAGGGGGGGGGGGCATAAAATCACTATATATAATACAAGGGATACAACTTCCATTGATCTAAACCCATACCTTCATCAGGAAAAAGCCAACAACTCAGCCATTTATGAAGGTATCTTTGAATACTTTGCACCTATCGCAAGCGTATACATTTATGTAACCAAAAATCACCACTTTTTCACCCATGCGAACTCAAGTATTCAACAACGAAACCCGCAATGCGAAACTAACCCCTGCTTTCCAAAATCTCGACACGTGTTCGTACAGGGTCGCTCACTCGGTCTACCAGTGTAAACAAGCGTTTCTGCGACAAGACAATATAAACCGATGCAATTATTCCATAAAACATATTGATTACTCACATCGGCATGCAGAAACTTCCCTCGGTACAAAGGAAATTCAGCAGAAATCGCAAATTTCAACCGCTGGCCTACTTTCACTTCCATTTTAGCCTTTATGCAAATTACGTGACCAGTAATGCTACGCTGAATGCGATTGGTTGTAGAGGTAAACAAACAACTTCCTGGTTCCCGATCTGCCCGTTAACTCATAGGCATAAAACGGAATAAAGCTATATTTCCGGTATTTACCGCACGTAATTTGCATAATGGCTAAATGGAAGTAAAAGTAGGTCAACGGTTGAAATTGACGATTTCTACTGAATTTCTTTTGTGCCGAGGAAAGTTTCTGCATGCTGATGTGAGTAATGAATATGTTTTATGGAATCATTGCATCGGTTTACATTGTCTTGCCGCAGAAACGCTTGTTTACACTGGTAGACCGAGTGAGCGACCCTGTACGAACGCGTGTCGAGATTTTGGAAAACGGGGGTTAGTTTCGCAATGCGAGTTTCATTGTTGAATACCTGAGTTCGCATGGGTAAAAAAGTGGTGACTTTTGGTTACATAAATGTATACGCTTGCGATAGGTGCAAAGTATTCAAAGATACCTTCATAAATGGCTGAGTTGTTGGCTTTTTCCTGATGAAGGTATGGGTTTAGATCAATCGGAAGTTGTATCCCTTGTATTATATATAGTGATTTTATGCCCCCCCCCCCCCTTTCGTGCCAAACCCCTGTGCATCCAATGGTCTGAACTCTAGTTAAATAAATGATTATGTCATGGCCAGGGGTTGAACACACATGGAAGTTGCGGTGCAGATGGTCACCAAGATTGGTTCAAGTATTCGTTGAACATCATAACCTAAAAATCCAATTTTGATTAGCAATTTAAAACAAGGGGGCCAAGATGGCCTTGAATCGCTCACCTAAGAAAGCTGATTGCTTAAGAATGAAAGATGCTAGAGTGTAAAAGTGAAATCTGGCTTCTTTTTTTTTAGCTCACCTGAGCACTTGTGCTCAGGGTGAGCTTTTGTGACCGCTTTTTGTCCGTCTTGCATCGTCCGTCGTCAACAATTGCTTGTGAACACTCTAGAGGCCACAGTTTTAGCCAAGTCTTCACGAAACTTGGTCAGGATGTTTGTCTACATGATAGCTCGGATGAGTTCGAAATTAGGTCATGTGGAGTCAAAAACTAGGTCACTAGGTCAAATCTTAGAAAAACCTTGTGAACACTCTTGAGGCCACAGTTTCAGCCAAACCTTGATGTA
>CM037779.1:3326416-3376416 GCA_021229015.1 Solen grandis
TTCCAGCGGGCAAAGTGATTGTGATGGTGGTCATGAGTCTGAAAGAAGTGACTGGGATAAGTCTGCTGGAATGATGATATGACAGGTGGACCTTAAGTTAGTCTCCATCATGTGAACTGGTCCATCTCACTGAGCCTTGTTACTTGTGCATGTATATCCATTTAAGGAGGACATTATTACATTAGATATGTTCTTAAAATGACACCATTCCTGGAAAATATCTGTTTGACCTTTGTAAGAGAGGATGGTCAGCAGAAGAACTAGTCATGTTTGAGGTAGATGGAATTCCTTCAATCATTTTACCTGCAAAGCATTATATTATACCTGAACCAAATATTTATTTGTGAGTCTTGACCAGGAGATATTTCTGGTGTGTATGTATATCATGACACTGTTAGATCTGATCCATGTGTGAAGCACCTGCTCTAGTTATCTCTTTCATTTGTGCTCCTGCAAACATTCTGTTGAATATTTGATTATGATATGAATTCAATACATGATGATAATGTTATCATAATTGATAATTTTGATTTGATAATATTAATATTTATTTATATAGAATATTTAGTTAAAAGTATTTAATAATATTGAAAAAACATTTTAAATATAATTTCAAAATTTTCATTTTTATGGTGCTTGTACAAGTTATGATTGAATAAGAAAGGGTCACTTTGAAAGAACTTTTTGACAGTTTACTTTTTAATCAATCCTTGAGTCTCTTTTGTTAACCCATTTAAAATGCTGTTATGTTTTCTGGTGGCTGCTTTCTAGTTACTTAAAGTAAATGCCCACTCCCTTGTGACTTGTGGTGCATCCTGTTGTGGTTACGATTTAGCACAGTATCATTTTGTTAGTTGTTGAGTTTTTCTAACTTCTGCTTATTCCTCACCACAGTTCCTGTTTTTGACCTTGTGTCTGAGAAGATTGCCAAAAGATCAAACCTTCAACTTATAAATCTGTAGTCACTGGGGTGGGGATTAGTTTGGTACATGTCTTGTGATATGTGCTACAAACTGACTGAAGATGTAGTCCTATTGTAATGCAGTTACTTTATTTTATCATGAGTAAAGTCAGCTATCATGCTTTGAAGAATGATGAAAAAGGTATGTACAAATTGTTATTATACCCACAGATACAAAGTATATGGGGGCAATATTGGAGTCGGCTCCGTTGGTCAGTCTGTTTGTAGGTGAGATGGCAAATTTCTGGGCTACCTTTGGTCCTATTATGATCACTGTACAGATTGGTTTTAAAGGTTTTTTTTTTCAAATATTTTTGTCCTTTGGTTTTAATTTGACTTCACAGTATTAATAAGTACCAACCCTACCTGCACATATCGCTGGCACTTTATGATTTGCTTGATTTTAATCAAGTTATAGCCCTTTGTTATATTTTTCAAATATATTTTGTCCATGCTATTTCTCGACTACATTTTGTCAGATTTTGATATAACTTCCCAGCATTTATAAGTACCAACACTAGCTGCACATATCCATGGCTTGTCATGATCAGCTTAATTCTTTTCTATTTATTGAATATTTTTTGTATAACTTAAATGTATCAGAGCTGTACCTGGTTTTAATGGGTACAAGATACAAGAAGCTTTATTTAACGTTGTACTTGATAACATTAGCATGAAGCTATTTGCCGAACAAGATGAACAAAGCATCAACAGAAAATATAAAAACAAAAATAACATAACAGAGCACCTCTCAATGGAAGAGTATTATAATGGCATTATAATGGTATGATAAGGTTAGGGCTAAGACTAAGCTAAGCAGTGACATGAAAATGATGTTAAAACAAAGTATTGGGATATTTACTAAGAATTTACATTACTAAGAACATCACTACGTACATATAATGAAGCACATAAGCATGACTTGGCATCTAAAATAAAACAAGTGCAGAGTAACATGCAAGCTGAAGCTGACAAAACATGGTAACAAGTCAAACAAGTAAATTGTAACTAAAGAAACTACAAGCACAATAAAAATATAGGAGTAAATGCAAATGGGTAAATATTTTTGTTTTTAACAAGACTGTCTAACATGGTAACAGTAACTGTGACAAAGATGTATCTTGGATATTCATTATCTTCAATGATAGTTCTTGTTTTTAGCTCACCTGAGCACAATGTGCTCATGGTGAGCTTTTGTGATCGCCTTTTGTCCGTCGTCCGTCCGTGCGTGCGTCTTGCGTCAACTTTTCCTATAAACAACTTCTCCTCCTAAACCACTGGATGGATTTTGACCAAACTTCACAGGAATCATCCTTATCATGACCTCTATCAAAGTTGTTCAAATTATTTTAATTGGGTGAATAAGTAGGTCACAGGAGTTAAAAATAGATTTTTAAAATGCAATCTTAGAAAATCTTCTCCTGCAAAACTGTAAGGCCTAGAGCTTTAATAATTGGTATGTAGAATTGTCTTATGAACATCTACATAAGTTGTTCAGATCATGACCCTGGGGTCAAAATTTGCCCCGCCCCAGGTGTCATTTTATTTTTCATAGGTTTATATAGTGAAAAACTTTAAAAATCTTCTTCTATGAAACAATAAGGCCTAGAGATAAGATATTTGGCGTGTAGCATTGTCTAGTGAATCTCTACAAAAGTTGTTCAAATTATGACCCTGGGGTTAGAATTGGCCCTGCCCCGGGGGTCACTTGTTTTACATAGACTTATATAGGAAAAACTTTAAAAATCTTCTCCTATGAAACCATAAGGCCTAGAGCTAAGATATTTGGTATGTAGCATCATCTAATGGTTCATTACCAAGATTGTTCAAATCATAGCCCTATGGTGATAAATGACCCCGCACCAGGGGTTACTTGTTTTACATAGAGTTATATAGGAAAATCTTAAAAATCTTCTTTTATGAATCCATAAGGCATAGAGCTTAGATAATTAGCCCACCTGAGCACAAAGTGCTCATGGTGAGCTTTTATGATTGCATTTTGTCCGGCGTCTGTCGTCCTCCTAATCCGCTGAAGGGATTTTGACAAAATTTCACAGGAATCATCCTTATGATGTCCTCTAACAAAATTGTACAAATTATTATGATTGGTTGAAAAAGTAGGTCACAGGAGCTAAAAATAGATTTAAAATGCAATCTTAGAAAATCTTCTCCTGCAAAACTGTAAGGCCTACAGCGTGTAGAATTGTCTTATAAACCTTTACAAAAATTGTTCAAATCATGGCCCTTGGGTGAAAATTGGCCCTGCCCTAGGGGTCACTTGATTTTACATAGGAAAAATAGAAAAATCATCTCCTGAAATACTGCAATGCTTAGAGCTTGGATATTTGGTATGTAGAATTGTCTTGTGAACTACTACAAAAGTTGTTAAAATAATGACCTCTGGGATATAAGGCTTGTACCATTGTCTAGTGGATCTCTACCAAAGTTGTTCAAATCATGGCCCTTGGGTCCAAATTGGGTCCGCCCCAGGTGTCACTTGATCTTACATAGGCTTATATAGAGGAAGAAAGGAAAATCTTCTTCTCAGAAACCACAAGGTCAAGAGTTAAGGTGTCTAGAACACGCTCCATTAATTTCAAAGCTAGATCAGTTAGCCTAAAGGGAAAACCTTGTAGAAACCATATGGCATTGTGCATGCAGCATTGTCTAGTGGATCATTACCAAAGTTTGTTTTTAATCATGGCCCTGTGTCAAAATTGGTCCCACTTTAAGTATGTTCATATTATAAACCATTGAAAGCAATATTTCTCAGGTGAGCGATTAAGGGCCATCATGGCCCTCTTGTTTACTTGGATTTATATTTGTTTCAAGACGTTAAGTCTCTGTTGCAGTTTATATGAACACAGATCTGACAGTTTTGTATTAGTTTTGATACTGTCTATTTATTATTTGACTAAAAATCTTATAACTGTATAGTATTTATATTGATTTTAAACTTACAATTGTTATATATATTGAATGAGTCCTGAATGGATTCCATCTGTTAGTTTTATGAATGACTTTTGCCTTTAATATTTAATTCTATGTTTTACAGATACATAGCTAGAGTCCAACTCACTGTCATTTGAAGATATTTTCATATGCCTTGTATTTATACCCCCCTTACAACTTCGTTGTGCGGGGGGTAAACTGGATTCAGCTTGTCCGTCTGGCCGGCCGTCCGTCTGTCGGTTTCTTTGTCCGGGCCATTATTCAAAAAGTATAAAAGATATCAAGTCGAAACTTCATATGTAGATAGATCTCATTGAGGGGGCGTGCATTGACCAAGAACCATAACTCTCTGTCGCGTAATTTTGGAGTTATTGCCCTTTGTAAATTTTCATACTTAATTTTTGTCCGGGCCGTAACTCAAGAAGTATAAAAGGCATCAAGATGAAACTTCATATGTGGATAGATCTCATTGAGGGGGAGTGCAGTGATCAAGAACCATAACTCTCTGTTGCATAATTTTGGAGTTATTGTCCTTTGTAAATTTTCATACTTAATTTTTGTCCGGGCTGTAACTCAAAAAGTATAAAAGGCATCAAGATGAAACTTCATGTGGATAGATCCATTGAGGGGCTGCAGTAACCAAGAACCATAACTCTCTGCCACGTAATTTTGGAGTTATTGTCCTTTGTAAATTTTCTTACTTAATTTTTGTCCGGGCCGTAACTCAAAGTATAAAAGATATCAAGATGAAACTTCATATGTGGATAGATCACATTGAGGGGACGTGCAGTAACCAAGAACCATAACTCTCTATTGCGTAATTTTGGAGTTATTGTCCTTTGTAAATTTTCATACTTAATTTTTGTCCGACCATAACTCAAAAAGTATAAAAGATATCAGCAAAGTGTAATAACTGACCTGAACAGTACAGTGTAATAACGGACCTGAACAGTACAGTGTAATAATGGACCTGAACAGTACAGTGTAATAACGGACCTGAACAGTATAGTGTAATAACGGACCTGAACAGAACAGTGTAATAATGGACCTGAACAGTATAGTGTAATAATGGACCTGAACAGAACAGTGTAATAATGGACCTGAACAGTATAGTGTAATAATGGACCTGAACAGTACAGTGTAATAACGGACCTGAACAGTACAGTGTAATAATGGACCTTAACAATATAGTGTTATAATGGACCTGAACAGTACAGTGTAATAACAGATCTGAACAGTACATTGTAATAATGGACCTGAACAGTACAGTGTAATGCAGCTGTACAATATAGTGTAATAATGGACCTGAACAGTACAGTGTAATAACGGACCTGAACAGTAAAGTGTAATAACGGATCTGAACAGTACAGTGTAATGCAGTTTACTTAGTGGGCCTTCATCCAAATAAATTAATGTATGTGTTAAAATTATTTATTTTCCTTGTTGAGCCAATACATTTACATGTCTCTGACCTACATGTTATTTGTATTAAAATCACTATGACAAAGCGACATGCAGGGGGTATTTGTGCCATTACAATGGCAGTTCTAGTTCAGCATGATATATGGAATTGTTGGACTTAATCATATGGAATTGTTGGACTTAATCACTCAATGAGTCACAGCACAGAGACCGTATGTATGAGTTTGGCTTGAACACATCACATCCTGTCTAACATGGGAAAAGTACGGTTCTGACACATTTGAACATTAATTTTGAATACTCGGTTTACTTGAAATAAGGAAAGATGGAAATGAATTTTCAGTATTATTCTTTTTCTTCTAATTTTGTTCTTTGAAAACTGGCACTTTAAAAATCACAGGTTATAGAGAAACCTACTTTAAAGATTAGCATGCTGATGTTGTCTACATTTTTTAGTTCACTTGAGCACTTGTGCTCAGGATGAGCTTTTGTGACTGACTTTTGTACGTCTTGCGTCGTCAGCAATTGCTTATGAATACTCTAGATGCCACAGTTTTGGCTCAATCTTCATGAAATTTGGTCAGGATGTTTGTCTACATAATATCTCGAATTGGTTCGAAATTGGGTCATGTGAGGTCAAAAACTAGGACACCAGGTTAAATCTTAGAAAAACCATGTGAACATGCTAGAGGCCACATTTTTGGCCAAATCTTTATGAAACTTGTCAGGATTTTGTCTCTATGATATCTTGGATGAGTTTGAAATTGGGTCATGTGGGTTAAAAACTAGGTCACTTGGTCAGAATGTTTATCTACATGATATCTCGGATGAGTTTGAAAATGGGTTACATGGTCTCAAAAAGTAGGTCTTAAGGGCAAATCTTGATAAAAGCTTGTGCCCACTCTAGATTTTACATTTTTGGCTCAATTTTCACGGAATTTTGTAAGAATGATTTTTACATGAAATCTCGGATGAGTTCAAAACTGGAGCACATGGGGTCAAAAAGTAGGTCACCTTTGTTGGTCAAAAAGTAGATCACAAGTGCAAATCTTAGATAAACACTGTCAGCACTGTTGAGGCCACATTTTTGACCTTACCTTCATGTTACTTGGTCAGAATGTTTGCCTTCATGAAAACTTGTATGAGTACAAAACTGGGTCATGTGGGGTCAAAAAGTAGGTCACCAGGTCAAATCTTAGAAAGAGCTTATGAACACTAGAGGTCACATTTTTGGCTCTTTCTTCAATTCAGTTTTGAACTCATCCAAGAATTCAAGTAGACAAACATTCTGACCAATACTGGATGAGTTCAGCTGAGTCAAATAAGGTCAAAAAGTAGCTCATCATGTCAATATACAGGAAAAAAACCTTAAGAACACTGTAGAGGCTATATTTTTGTCCCAGTCTTCATAAAACTTGATAAGAATGTTGTCTGCATGAAATTTCAGATGAGTGCAAATTTAGATAGGGTCAGTATATAGGTCACTTAGTCAAAAATTAGGAAAAAAACATTGCAAACACTTAAGATGCCACATCTTTGGTTATCATACCTAACACAGCAATCTTACTCAGGTGAGTGACACAGGACCATATTGGTCCTCTTGTTAGTTAACTTTTAAGTAAAGTCATATGATAATGCAAACCTTGGAAGGGAAACTGTTTCAATTCAAAGAATGAAATGGATGGATGAATGCAACACTGTGACAGTAAATATTCCTGTATGACAGTATTACCAGGTGTTATTGATATAGAATGTAAAGAGCTGAATGTTATATTGCTTGCTATTTATACAAGAGTAAAAATAATTTTCATTTGAGGCATGGCATATCTACATTGTATGCAAGCTTTCAGTAATATTGATAGCATTATTAAAAAAAACAGTTTTGGTTTCTCAGTATCAACAATAGTCAATTTTATGTTCAGAATATAGCTTTAAACTTAAATGGATTTTGTTGTTATATATTGTTAGAGAATGAAGAGTATTGGGTTGTAAAATCAGGATTTCGACACTGTTTGTGTCTATCAGATTATTTATACATGTTTTGATGTTTGAAAGACAACTCACAATGTGAGTATTTTAAAGTCACATACTTTGTGTTAAGTGCCACTTCAGTTTGTCAGCTGAGTAAACTGTGTCTCTGACCTTTTGAGGTGGGCTATACTGGAATCACATGCGTTGCATCCCAATACATCATGAATTGCCCCCTTCAATATCTTGAGTGTGTTGATGGTGACAAAGATGAAGTCATAATCATTATCAATGCAATAGATAATTGGAATTGATGGCTGCATGCTCCATATGAATTAGTTGTGAAAACCTCAACCTTACAGTGCTGGCAGGGTATTTACCGCCGTTACTTATGGCCCCAGTTGTAACTGATTTGAGTATTACCAGAGTTACATATATTTGATAAATATTGAATTGATTTTTTTTTTCGTATTAAAGAGTAGCTTTATATTTCCATTTGTTGACTTATTTTTATTCCCAGCTGTGAGGCCCATCTGTCTATGACTCAATAGGAGGCCAGTGAAGTAGAGCAAATGATTCTTTGGGAAGTGACTAGAGAAGAACAAGTAACTCTGGGAGGTGACTAGAGCAGAGCAAGTAACTGTGGGAGGTGACTAGAGCAGAGCAAGTGAATCTGTGGGAGGTGAGTGAAGCAGAAAGAGTGAATCTGGGAGGCGTTTGCAGCAGAGAAAGTGACTATGGGAGGCGACTAAAGCAGAGCAAGTGAATCTGTGGGAGGTTATTAAAGCAGAGCAAGTAACTGTAGGAGGCGAGTGAAGCAGAGCTAGTAAATCTGGGAGGTAACTGAAACATAGCAAGTAACTGTATGAGGCGAGTGTAGAAGAGCAAGTACCTCTGTGGGAGGCGAGTAAAACAGAGCAAGTAACTCTATGGGAGATGAGTGAAGCAGATCAAGTGAATCTGGGAGGTGACTAGAGCAGAGAACATGACTATGGGAGGTGACTAGAATCAGAGTAAGTTATTTTGTGGGAGGTGACTGATTGCTGTCAAGTAACTCTGTGGGAGGTGACTAGAGCAGAGTAAGTAACTCTGAAGGAGGTGACTAAAGCAGAGCAAGTAACTCTGAAGGAGGTGACTAAAGCAGAGCAAGTATCTCAGTTGGAGATGATTGAAAGCAGGGCAAGTAACTCTGGGATGTGACCAAAGCTGAGCAAGTAACTCTTTGAGGGTGTCTAGAGCAGAGCAAGTAACTCTGTAGGAGGCGACTATAGCTGAGCAAGTAACTCTATGGGAGGTGATTAAAGCTGAGCAAGTAACTCTGTGGGAGGTGACTTAAGCTGAGCAAGTAACTGTATGTGGTGACAAGAACAGAGCAAGTAAATCTGCATGTGGTGACTAGAGCGGAGCAAGAAAATCTGTGTGGTGACTAGAGCAGAGCAAGTGAATCTGTGGAGGTGACTAGAGCGGAGCAAGTAAATCTGTGTGGTGATTAGAGCAGAGCAAGTGAATCTGTATGTGGTGACTAGAGCGGAGCAGGTAAATCTGTGTGGTGACTATAGCAGAGCAGGTAAATGAAAGCAGAGCAAGTAACTCTGTTTGAGTTTAGTGAAGCAGAGCAAGTGAATCTATGGGAGCTGACTAAAGCAGAGCAAGTGAATCTGTGTGGGGTGAGTGAAGCAGAGCAAGACTCTGTGTGAGGTTACTAAAGCAGAGCAAGTGGATCTGTGAGGGCGAGTGAAGCAGAGCAAGTGAATCTGTGGGAGGCGAGTGAAGCAAACAAGTGACTCTTTAGGAGGTGACTAAAGCAAAGAAAGTTATATACATATATTTACCTGCATGTAGTCTATTAAAGTTCATAATGATTTTATCACTTCTATTGTGTATGTTCCCATCCACAACCTTAGCATCATCACCCCATTCCACTTAACAGAGTAACAGTCTAGTTTTTCCGAGGTAGCCTTTTCCCCAGGGAGCCTATGACCCTTGAATTGAGCCAGAAGTTCTTCAACTTCATGAACAGCACCCTATACCCATTTCTTTTAATTGAAAATCGAATAACGTCTTAATTTTGTATGAATGATCGAACAATTGAACAAAATTCTACAACACAGGTATGCTGAGGTTCAGCAAAAGTGTTGAAAACTCAAATTTGAGCAAAAGGAATAAATATCTAAAGGACACAATAATTGTGTGTGGCATAAAGGCAGAGAAGAACTAATTTCTCTATGATGTGTAACTGTCACTTTACCATGCGGAGAAATATAAGTTCTTTTGATGCAAAGGTGGCTTTGTATGTGACTTTGGATTGTGCAGGTTTCGGTCATTTAGTGGTGTTACAATGTTCCATACAGAAAACTTAAATTCCGATACAAATCCATGTAACACATCAAGCTTACGACCTCAGATACCTACAGAGAATATATTTGATGCACTATAGAATGACCGATACCTGTATATCTGTAATCCGAAGTTGCTTAGGAGCCACTGATATTTGCGGGGCCGCCGTGGCCGAGCGGTTACAGTTGTGGACTACAAATCTCTCAGCCTCTCACTGCTGTGGGTTCGAATCCCGGTAGGCACTCCGGATTTTTCATGTGAGGAAGCCTTCGAGCTGGCTTGCGGTAGGTCGGTGGTTCTACCCGGGTACCTCTATGTACTCGGGGTCATCCTCCACCTGTAATTAGCTGGACGTCGCTATATGACTGAAATACTATCACAGCGACGGTAAACTCTAATACAACAATACAACAACTGATATTTGCATCTATAAATAGAGACTGTGCCGTCGCTCGGTTATATATAATATACTGAGAGTTCAAATCAAAGCAGAAAGTCCTATTGGGTTTGTACTGTTTTTTATTAGGGCTTTCTGCCTCAAGCAGAAAGACCTATTGGGTTTGTTATGTTTTTAGCTCGACTTTTCAAAGAAAATGAGAGCTTATACTGTCACTCGGGCGTCGGCGTCGGTGTCGGCGTCGGCGTTGCAACACAAGGTTAAAGTTTTTTTCAAACATCAATAACTTAAATACTATCAAAGGTATTCTACCCAAACTTAAAATACTTATTCACCATCATCACTTCTACCTTACCTCTAAGGCCCACAAACCTGGCTACCCTATTTTTTTAGTTATGCCCCTTTCATACTTACAAAACAGCCAAAATCAAGGTTAAATTTTTAAATTGTATATCTTAACTACTAAATTTTGCTGTACTACTTCTTAAGTTATGCCACTTTCATACTTAGAAAACAGCCAAAATCATGGTAATTTTTTTACATAGTTGTACTATCACATGTATTTGACTGAAACTTCAAGTACTTATTCACCATCACTACCTCTGCCTTACTAGCAAGGCCCATAACCCTGGCTGTACTACTTCTTGAATTATGCCCCTTTCATACTTAGAAAACAGCCGAAATCATGGTTAATTTTTTTACAAAGTTGTATATTTTCAATACTATCACAGGTATTCCACCATAACTTGGAATACTTATTTATTGTTTACCCACACTACCTCAACTTTACTGGCAGGGCTCATAATCCTATATGCAGTGTATTTTCAATTTTACCCTTTTATACTTAGATATTTTTGGGCTGTATTCAGTGTTTTTTTCCCCCAATTGGGAAAGGGTCCTGTTCCCCTATAATTGGGAAATTTTCACATCATAAAATCTTTAAATTGGGAAAAAATTAGTTGCGAAATCATAGAAATTGGGAATTTAACCAAAATTCATGTAAATCTATACCTGGGGTTTATTCAGCTTAAAAAAGCATCTAAAGGTCTAGTTCCTTTATAGGAAAGCTTTAAGTGATGTAACTTTTATGTCAAAATTAAGATACAAAAAATAGCTCCTATTATAGACAGTTAAGTTTTCTTTTCTTCTTACAAAATGGTATACTGTATGATAATTTTAGGAATTGGGAAGACTCCTGTTGGCTTTGGGAATGGTACCTTTTTGGGGAGGTGGTTAAAGAAGGGAAAAAAACGCTGGTATTTACAAATAGCAAATAGGTTGGGCAACAACCTCTAATAACAATGCCATATTTGTTTATTGGAGGTGATAGAATAATTTCTACTAGAACATATCATCATTGATATGTACCATACTATTAAAATCCATAAAAATGTGTCTTAGCAACTGAGAAAAGTCGAGCGCGCTGTCTTATGGACAGCTCTTGTTTCTTATTATTAGGGCTTTCTGCCTCAAGCATAAAGACCTATTGGGTTTGTTATGTTTTTTCTTCTTATTAGGACTTTCTGCCTAAAGCAGAAAGTCCTATTGGGTCTGTTATGTTTATTAGGACTTTCTGCCTAAAGCAGAAAGTCCTATTGGGTTTGTTATGTTTATTATTATTATTATTCTTTTCTTCTTCCTAACTAAACGCTTATTTTTATATGTTGCAATAGTCCTAGGACGATGAAATTTTTATGGCTTATTAGTCACGTGAGGAAATTTTGATTTCAATGAATTTCAGCACCCTATGACGTCACATGACGTCACAGCTAAAAATAGTGAAAAATGGTGTTCGCGCTCTACAGCCGTCATTTATAGTCGGATTTTCTTCAAATTTTCACAGATGGTACATCTTGAAACTAAGGTGTGCATATCCTGTCAGCTAACCGAAATTCCGAAAGACCGAAGTTCTGTGGCTGAAATAAGATTCGAAATTAGGACCGAAAATTTCATTTTAGGATTAAAGAGCTTCAGGATGAGATAGAAAGTTGAAACTTACACAGTTTGCAGTTCTGCAGAAATTCTCAATATATTTTGAGTCGTGACGTCATATGACGTCATGTGACGTCATAAGCATACTTCTTAATTTTCATTTTAGGGCAATGATTTCGACATGATGCCAGTTGTTCAGAATAATGAAAATTTTAGTTATGACAGTAAAGTATGCGCTTTTGAACATAAGCAAGATCAGAACACTATGACGTCATGTGACATCAGAGCTAAAAATAGTGAAAAATGGTGTTCGCGCTCTACAGCGGCCATTTATGGTCGGATTTTCTTCAAATGTTCACAGATGGTACATCTTGAAACTATTGTGTGCATATCCTGTCAGCTAACCAAAATTCCGAAGTGCTGTGCTGAAATAAGATTCGAACATAGGACCGAAAATTTCATTTTAGGATAAAAGAGCTTCAGGATGAGATAGAAAGTTGAAACTTTCAGAGTTTGCAGTTCTGCAGAATTTCTTAATATATTTTGAGTCGTGACGTCAAATGTCGTCATGTGATGTCATAAGAATACTTCTTAATTTTCATATTAGGGAAATGATTTCGACATGATGCCAATTGTTCAGAATAATGAAAATTTCAGAGTTACTGCAGTAAAGTATGCGCTTTTGAGCAACAGCATTTTCAGCACCCTATGACGTAACGTGACGTCAGAGCTAAAAATAGTGAAAAATGGTGTTCGCGCTCTAGAGCCGCCATTTATGATCAGATTTTCTTCAGATTTTACAGATGGTACATCTTGAAACTAAGGTGTGAATATTTTGTCAGCTAACCTTAATTCCGAAAAACCGAAGTATTGTGGCTGAAGTAAGATTTGAACATAGGAACAAAAATTTCATTTTAGGGCTAAAGAACTTCAGGATGAGATAGAAAGTTGAAACTTACACAGTTTGCAGTTCTTAATATATTTTGAGTCGTGACGTCATATGACGTCTTAAGCATACTACTACTACTTCTACTTATTTTATTTTTTTTTCTTCGTAACTAAACGCTTATTTTTCGCGGAATATAATGTCAGTTAATCAGCATGAACATGAAATACTACCAGAGGTGAGTCATTACATGAAACTTCTATCTCCTGCTTTTTGCATTAACACAGGTTGCAGAAAGTCCTATCATTCGTTTAGACGAATGACATCTAGTTAGGACTTTCTGCCCTTTCGGCAGAAAGTCCTATTGGGTTTGTTATGTTTTTTATTATTCTTATTCTTCTTATTCTTTTTTTCTTCCTCTTGTATTTGTGTTAATTTCGATGTGTTGCCAATGGCCCAGAACAATGAAAATTTTATGGCATATATTTCAAACCATGAGCTTTCGAATGTAATGAATTTCATATTCATATGACGTCATATAACGTCAGATTTGACGTCAGCTGAAAAAGTTTGTACGCGGTCTACAGCCATTATTTCTGGGCCGATTTTCATCAAAATTTCACAGAATGTGTATGTTAGGCTCTAGTTGTGCCTTCCGGTGTCCGTTTTTCAAAATTTAAAACGACAATGGTTCCATGGCGAGTCAAAAATTCGAACCATTGACGTCAAATTTCAAATGCGTATAAAATCGCTTTCAGATGAGCTAGAAAGATGATATTTGGACAGGATATAAGTCTTTAGGTTTCCTTTATATTCTCAGAAGATGAATGTCGTATGACGTCATATGACGTCATGAGGTGAAAAGTAATTTCTAAATTTTACGTGTTAATTTTTATATGTTGAAAACGTCCGAGCACCTTAAAAATTTAATAGCATATGCTTCAGATAAAACATTTTTCATTTCAATCATTTCCATTTGTCTATGACGTGTTTTGACGTCAAACTTGATGTCGTCTTAAAATATTTGTACGCTGTCTACAGCCATTATTTCTGGACCGATTTTCACCAAAATTTCACAAGATGTGTATGTTAGGCTCTAGTTGTGCCTTCCGGTGTCCGTTTTTCAAAATTTAAAAAGGCAATGGTTCTATGGCGAGTCAAAGATTCGAACCATTGACGTCAAATTTCAAATGCGTATAAAATCGCTTCCAGATGAGCTAGAAAGATGATATTTGAACAGGATATAAGTCTTTAGGTTTCCTTTATATTCTCAGAAGATGAATGTCGAATGACGTCATATGACGTCATGAGGTGAAAAGTAATTTCTAAATTTTACGTGTTAATTTTTATATGTTGAAAACGTCCGAGCACCTTAAAAATTTAATAGCTTATGCTTCAGATAAAACATTTTGCATTTCAATGATTTTCATTTGCCTATGACGTGTCTTGACGCCAAACTTGACGTCGTCTTAAAATGTTTGTACGCGGGCTACAGCCATTATTTCTGGACCGATATTCATCAAAATTTCACAGAATGTGTATGTTAGGCTCTCGTTGTGCATCCCGTGTCCGTTTTTCCAAATTCGAAAAGGCAATGATTTTAGGAAAACATAAAAATTCCAAATATGTGGATAGTATATAAGTCTCCATGTCTGCTTTATATTCTATGAAGATGAACGTCATTTGACGTCAGATGACGTCATAAGGACAAAAAGAATTTCTGAACTTCACAGGACCATGGAAATTTAATAGTTTATACATCAATCCATGAGCTTTAGAATGCAATGTATTCCATAATAATGTAACGTTATATCACGTAAGATTTGATATCAGGGCAAAAAGGTTTTACGCGGTGTACAGCCATTATATTTGGACCGATTTTCATCAACATTTCACAGAATGTATATGTAACGCTCTTGTTGTGTATGCCTTGTCCGGTTTTCCAAATTCGAAAAGGCAATGGTTCTATGGCAAATCCAAGTTTTGAACCATTGACGTCAAATTTCAAATACGTATAAAATCGCTTTCAGATGATTTAGAAAGTGGATATTTGGACTGAATATTAGTCTTTTAGACTTATTTCTATTATGTGAGGATTAGTTAACGTCATTTGACGTCATAAGGTCAAAAAGAATGTTTGATATCTAAGCGTTAATTTCTATATGTTGCAAAGTTCCAATGTGGCATGAAAAATTTACTTGATATATTTAAGATACTTAATATTTCATTTCATTGATTTTCTTATGCCTATGACGTCATATGATACCAAACTTGACATTGTCTACATAAGTTTGTACGCGGTCTACAGCCATTATTTCAGGACGGATTTTCATCAAAATTTCACAGAATGTGTATGTTACGCTTTAGATGTGCCAACCCGTCTACGTTTTACCAAATATGACAAAGCAAGGATTTTGTTGGGCATCCTGACTTTCGTTTTCAAAATATTGAAAAGACCGAGGTTCTGTGGTGAAACAAAGTTTTGAAAATATGACCTCGAATTAAGTTTGTATTTCAGAGACCCTATTCGAGGTAAAAGCTGAAATTCACACCTGTTGTAATTCAAAACGTTTTCTTTAGATTTCCATAGGCTAGAGGTCATTTGACGTAATGGGATTATAATATGTTTTCATTTCTGGTGCAATAAATTCAATATGATCCCAATGGTCCAGAATTACAAAACTATTATGGCATATGTTAAATATGCTGAATTTTCATATGAAATAATATTCTTAATCATATGACATCAGAATAGACGTCAGATCAAAAAGTTTGTAGCACATTATGAATTGATGAATTCGTCTAAAATTTTCAAAGAATGTATAGGTTACACTCCAGAAACCTTATATTTTCTACGTATTCTCTTGTATTTGTGTTAATATTGAGGTGTTGCCATTGACTCAGAACAATAAAAATTTTATGGCATATATTTCAAACCATGAGCTTTCGGATGCAATGAATTTCATATTCATATGACGTCATATAACGTCAGATTCGACGTCAGGTGAAACAGTTTGTACGCGGTCTACAGCCATTATTTCTGGACCGATTTTCATCAAAATTTCACAGAATGTGTATGTTAGGCTCTAGTTGTGCCTTTCGGTGTCCTTGTTTCCAAATTCGAAAAGGCAAAGGTTTTATGGCGAATCCAAGATTCGAACTAATGACGTCAAATTTCAAATGCGTATAAAATCGCTTCCAGAAGAGCTAGAAAGCTGATATTTGGACTGAATATTAATATAAAGATGAACGCCATATGACGTCATATGACGTCATAATGCTATTAAAACTTTCGTATTAAAACTTAACGGTTTTTAATCCATGTAGGCTTTATTTTTGTATGATTTGCTTGAAATTTTGTCTGAAGATGCAGTATTAGATTCTATGGAGCCATGTCACTTCTGTTTCCGGAAAATCCCAAAGGTCAAGGTCATATATCAATTATCGGGTTTTTCTTCGGCCTTAAATATCTCAAAAACGGTAAATATTCTATCGAGACACTATGCATATAATTTGTAGTGCTTAGAAAAACCTTTCAGATGATATTTAGTTTTTCATGATCGGGTTGAATCGGTTGAGTTATGGCGGAAAAACGAAAATTTGGTAACCCTCAGTCTGTTTAACAGTTTATATCTCGAAAACCTTTGATTTTTGAAAATATGATGATGAATATTATTTGTAGAGCAATGTTTGGCCATTCTTTTGATGCTTAAAGTTTAATGATTGACCTAAGATTCATGGAGTAATTGGGAAAAAACGAAATTCGTGCATATAGCTTTGGTGATTTTTTCATTTTTCAAGAGGTTTAAGAGCTTGTATCTCAAAAAATATTAAAAATATTCCTATAGATAAAGAGAAACGTAGAGAATTTTAAGACGATTATTTTGGTACCTAAAGTTTTGAAATTGATCCAAGTATAAGGAAGTTACATAAAAAATAAGAATTTAAACATGTAGAATTTCAGCGATTCTGCCGTGTTGTCAAAGTTCTACGGCTAATATCTCAAAGCTCATTAGAAATAAGTCCACACCTTAAGCGAGTGAGATGTAGAGAATTTTAAGACGATTATTTTGGTACCTAGAGTTTTAAAATTGATTAAAGTATAAGGAAGTTACATCAAAAATACGAATATAAACCCAAGTGTAAGAATTTTCGAGAAATATTCTACTTTCGCTTTCACGTTAATTGAAGCATTTTCGGAAAATATATGAGATTAGTCATATAAATTGCAAAAAACTTTTTACATATATCATATTGATATTACTAGCTAAACAAGCGTACCCTTTCCGGTGGCCGAGTGGTTAGAGCGTCTGCCTCGGGAGCGGAAGTTCGTGGGTTCGATCCCCGACCCGACATACCAAAGTCGTAAAAAATGGTACTGTTATAGCTCCCTTGCTTGGCGCTCAGCATATAAGTGTATTTGCAGGACTGGTTAGCTCGGTATCAGGATGATGTGACTGGGTGTGGTATCATGCCACATATCTACGGCGTGATACTGCAGTGTGGTAGTCCTATACCCGCATGAAGTAGACATCGTGACTGGCTGAATTACTGTCGGTGGGACGTTAAACCCAACAAACAAACTGATATCATATATAGCAGTGTTTACTACACCGATCCCTACACACGAGGTGTGCACACTGGCGCATGTTGACGTTTTTTGTAAACATTTATTAAAGTTGCATAAATAATCATGTTTATAGATAAACATTTATATAAGAATGAGGAGTTTCGGAAATATTTTTTGCAAAGGGACTCCTAAGGAAAGAAAAAGATGCTAAATTAAATACTAAAATACAAGTATAGTTTATTAGGTTTAACGTCCCACCAACAGTATTTAAGTCTTTTGGAGACAATGTCTACTTGAGACAAATGTAGTGTTGTCACACTGCACAGTATCACGTCGTAGACAGTTGGAATGATACCACACCCAGTCACATTATCCGGACACCGGGCCATCAGTCCTAGAACTACCCTTATTAAGCTGAGCGCCAACCAAAGGAGCTATACCAGTACCTATGTTTACGAATTTGGTAAATACAAGAATTGAATAATTGATATAACGTTTTTAAACAACTTACAGATCATGTGTTATCTCGTTTGATTTGGTATTTCCGGGGTATTCCTAGCCTTGATATCTTCCGCTGACACCGACTTTTTTAAACGATTATTTTTTACATATTTCGTTCTTTCCTTAATGTCAATCAGTTGATATTTTCTGATTTCTCAACTAATTCAAACAAGATAAAATAAATAAAAAAAACAGCCATCACATAAATTGATTGAAATCTGAAAAAGAAATGAGCCGACGGTCAAAAAACGCGCGAAATTTATGTGTTACATCCATATTTGGAAAGCACGTGCACGTGTGTGAATACTTTAACAACACGCTGACGTAACACTTATATGGCGCCATCTTCTAATATAGCAGCATAACGTAGTAATAGGGCGGGGCAAACTCTAAGTTAGTCAGTGTTAATTAAGTATAGGTTAGTGTTTTTAGCTCACCTGAGCACAACGTGCTCATGGTGAGCTATTGTGATCGCCTTTTGTCCGTCGTCCGTGCGTGCGTGCGTGCGTCCGTCCGTCGTCAACAATTTGCTTTAAACAACATCTCCTCATGAACCGCTGAAGGGATTTTGACCAAACTTCACAGGAATCATCCTTATGATGCCCTCTATCAAAGTTGTACAAATTATTCAGATTGGTTAAAAAAGTAGGTCACAGGAGCTAAAAATAGATTTTAAAAATGCAAACTTTGAAAATCTTCTTCTGCAAAACTGCAAGGCCTAGAGCTTAGATATTTGGTATGTAGCATCATCTTATGGGCCATTACCAAGATTGTACAAATCATAGCCCTACGGTGATAAATGACCCCGCACCAGGGGTCACTTGTTTTACATAGAGTTATATAGGAAAATCTTTAAAAATCTTCTTCTATGAATCCATTAGGCCTAGAGCTTAGATATTTGGTATGTAGCATCATCAAATGGTTCATTACCAAGATTGTTCAAATCATAGCCCTACAGTGATAAATGCCCCCGCACCAGGGGTCACTTGTTTTACATAGAGTTATATAGGAAAATGTTTAAAAATCTTCTTCTATGAATCCATAAGGCCTAGAGATTAGATATTTGGTATGAAGCATCATCTTATGGTTCATTACCAAGATTGTACAAATCATGACCCTATGGTGATAAATGACCCCGCACCATGGGTCACTTGTTTTACATAGAGTTATATAGGAAAAACTTTAAAAATCTTCTTCTATGAATCCATTAGGCCTAGAGTTAGATATTTTATGTAGCATCATCTATGGTTCATTACCAAGATTGTTCAAATCATAGCCCTATGGTGATAAATGCCCCCGCACCAGGGGTCACTTGTTTAACATAGATTTATATAGGAAAATCTTTAAAAATCTTCTTCTATGAATCCATTAGGCCTAGAGCTTAGATATTTCATATGTAGCATCATCTAATGGTTCATTACCAAGATTGTTCAAATCATAGCCAAACGGTGATAAATGCCCCCGCAATAGGGGTCACTTGTTTAACATAGAGTTATATAGGAAAAGCTTTAAAAATCTTCTTCTATGAATCCATAAGGCCTAGAGATTAGATATTTGGTATGTAGCATCATCTTATGGTTCATTACCAAGATTGTACAAATCATAGCCCTACGGTGATAAATGCCCCCGCACCAGGGGTCACTTGTTTTACATAGAGTTATATAGGAAAATGTTTAAAAATCTTCTTCTATGAATCCATAAGGCCTAGAGATTAGATATTTGGTATGAAGCATCATCTTATGGTTTATTACCAAGATTGTACAAATCATGACCCTATGGTGATAAATGACCCCGCACCATGGGTCACTTGTTTTACATAGAGTTACAGTCCAACTTGTCTTAAGCAGCCACCTAAGGGACGACCTGAGATTGGCTGCTTAAGACAAGTTGGCTGCTTAAGACAAAATATGACTTCAGCCATATTTTAGGCGCACCTATATAATGTATATGTACTTATGTATGTGTGCATGTTTGTTATTGTCTTTATTTATTTATTATGTTTTCTGTATGTGTGTATGTTTGTTGAGTTATTCTTTTATTATAATTATTACCACTCTTTCTTTCTCGCTTTCAAACTCATCAATAATTTCTCTTTTTCTTTTTCCATTGATCTGGATTTGAGTCCAGCCCACGTTGAACTTGGATGCCAAGATTCTTGAGCTTTTTCCAGCATCCAGAAGCTTCACTACTTTCATATTCGCTCTTCTAACGTTAGGCATTTTCGTTTCGACATCGTTGGCATACACAGTCATAATGCGGAATTGTTCTAGAAATTCCATTTATACCGCTAATGATTTATTGTTTTTTACATCATTTTTTGTTAAATTTCTATAATTATTCGACTTCAATTATTCATTCTTTATACTCACAAAGATGAAACATGTCCGAATTTAATAATTCAAACTAAAAACACAAACAGTTTCGGCAATCTTCAATGGAGCGTACGCAAATCGAGTCAGCTTTCTGTTTACTGATTACCAAAATGGAGTGTTTTGCCCAAACTGTGATTACATCAAGAGCTATCGAAGGTAATTAAAACACTGGGCATTGGCTGATGGGTCATTCATCAAATAACAACGTGTCAAACACCAATTCACACTGTACTTTGTTTGCACACTCTATGAATGGAAAATTATGACAGGGGGGGGGGTTTTAAGTGTACGGCGCGAGAAAACTATTGACCGTCTGCACCTGTTGATTGGGTGCTGATGACCGCTAATTAGGAGTCAATTAAAGAAGGATTTGACCATCAAAGGTGACCGCTGGCCGCAGAAGACACGTGACCGCTGATTACACGACAATTAAAGAACAAATTTCTCGGGGGGACCTGAAGTGACCGCTTACGGCATGGTGACCGCTTAATACACGTGACCGCTAAGACAAGTTCGACTGTATATAGAAAAAACTTTGAAAATCTTCTTCTATGAATCCATTAGGCCTAGAGCTTAGATATTTGGTATGTAGCATCATCTTATGGGCCATTACCAAGATTGTACAAATCATAGCCCTATGATGATAAGGGACCCCGCATCAGGGGTCACTTGTTTTACATAGAGTTATATAGGAAAATCTTTAAAAATCTTCTTCTATGAATCCATTAGGCCTAGAGCTTAGATATTTGGTATGTAGCATCATCTTATGGTTTATTACCAAGATTGTACAAATCATGACCCTATGGTGATAAATGCCCCCGCACCAGGGGTCACTTGTTTTACATAGAGTTATATAGGAAAATCTTTAAAAATCTTCTTCTATGAATCCATAAGGCCTAGAGATTAGATATTTGGTATGAAGCATCATCTTATGGTTTATTATCAAGATTTTCAAAATGGTGGCCCTTTGGAGATAAATGACCCCGCACTAAGTCTTCTCCTCTGAAACCATAAGGCCCAGTGCTTATATATTTGGTGTGTAGTATTGTCAGGGCTAAAATGTTTAAGATTGAGTTATATCAGAATTCTTGTCTGTTTAAAAACCTTGTAATCAGTTGTAGCAATGGTACTCAGGTGAGCGATCCAGGGCCATCATGGCCCTCTTGTTTTAGTAAGCATTAAATCCATTAAATCGGTGTGGCGCGGCAAAGCCGCACGACCGATTTAATGGACTTAATGCTTACTAAATAACACTAACCTACTTTAAAATATAAGTGTTTGAAATTATGTTTTGAAATTTAACGCAGTCGCACATTCCAAATATAGTATTGATTTTTTAGACTCCGCCCTATCAACCTGTTCCCGGCATGAATTACATCACGTGACATGTAACATGTTATGTCAAAGGTCAATGCGTCGCTCTAGCTGTGTATATCTGTGTAGATCTACGCTCCAAATAAGCATTGAACCGGAAGCCGACTTTGATCTTTTCGGCAAAAAAGTGGTGATTGAAATTTGAATAAAAGATACTGTTTAGAAAGGTTCATATATCTGCACATATGTTGTGTTTTGGACATTATTTTTTTTTTTTTGATTTAAGTAACCCTTGTTTGTAAGTGTGTGTTTTTCTTCTCTTCTCATTATTTATATACATTTTTCAATTTGAATTTATTTAATCGGATATTTACTTAATCGCTTTGTTTAGTAATTAGTTATATATTGCCCATTCTGTGTTAACATGTGTAGACATTGAAATTACACAAGTGTCTTTAAAGCGATGACCGATACTAATGTTGTTAGAACTTGTGGTCAAACCCTCTTACTTATTTTTAAAATCTTCAATGTTGTATCATCATGACTTAGGCAATAATACATGTTTAAACTAAACTAAGCGGAAGGGTAGAGTTCTTTTGTTATTTTGGATTAATCAGAATCCTGGTGAGTAAATGTTTGTTCTCTATGGTTGCTGTGTATTATTTTTTGTCGATGTTCATGCGTTCACATCAAAAATCCCTGTAACACGTTACACATGCGTGGACTAAGACCACAATTTAAATTTACTATATGTTCTATATAAGCATATATACAAATGACAATTTCTGTAAGGGACATTGGCATCCAAACTTACCCTCATTAGATCTATTCAAAAGAAATAATTCTGTACATTTTAAACATGGAGTCACCCGGCTAATTTTTGACCTATTTAAGGCCAAATAACATGCGTATGAATTAAGTGCACCGGTCGGCCATTTTACGCCAATTTTCTCAAAAATTCCCCCCTCAGTAATGCTAAACTATTAAGATTGTTGTGCAATAAGGCCTCCAAATTGGGCATTTTATGACTATTTTAACTGTTCTATAGAATTCAATCCTTTATTGCATGTCTTTCAGTCAAAATCTCACATTAATTCAGCATTAAATAGGGTCACTTTTTAGCTCACCTGAGCACAACGTGCTCATGGTGAGCTATTGTGATCGCCTTTTGTCCGTCGTCCGTCGTCCGTGCGTGCGTGCGTCCGTCCGTCGTCAACAATTTGCTTTAAACAACATCTCCTCATGAACCGCTGAAGGGATTTTGACCAAACTTCACAGGAATCATCCTTATGATGCCCTCTATCAAAGTTGTACAAATTATTCAGATTGGTTAAAAAAGTAGGTCACAGGAGCTAAAAATAGATTTTAAAAATGCAAACTTTGAAAATCTTCTTCTGCAAAACTGCAAGGCCTAGAGCTTAGATATTTGGTATGTAGCATCATCTTATGGGCCATTACCAAGATTGTACAAATCATAGCCCTACGGTGATAAATGACCCCGCACCAGGGGTCACTTGTTTTACATAGAGTTATATAGGAAAATCTTTAAAAATCTTCTTCTATGAATCCATTAGGCCTAGAGCTTAGATATTTGGTATGTAGCATCATCTAATGGTTCATTACCAAGATTGTTCAAATCATAGCCCTACGGTGATAAATGACCCCGCACCAGGGGTCACTTGTTTTACATAGAGTTATATAGGAAAATCTTTAAAAATCTTCTTCTATGAATCCATAAGGCCTAGAGATTAGATATTTGGTATGAAGCATCATCTTATGGTTCGTTACGAAGATTGTACAAATCATGACCCTATGGTGATAAATGACCCCGCACCATGGGTCACTTGTTTTACATAGAGTTATATAGGAAAAGCTTTAAAAATCTTCTTCTATGAATCCATAAGGCCTAGAGATTAGATATTTGGTATGTAGCATCATCTTATGGTTCATTACCAACATTGTACAAATCATAGCCCTACGGTGATAAATGACCCCGCACCAGGGGTCACTTGTTTTACATAGAGTTATATAGGAAAATCTTTAAAAATCTTCTTCTATGAATCCATTAGGCCTAGAGCTTAGATATTTGGTATGTAGCATCATCTTATGGTTCATTACCAAGATTGTTCAAATCATAGCCCTATGGTGATAAATGCCCCCGCACCAGGGGTCACTTGTTTTACATAGAGTTATATAGGAAAATGTTTAAAAATCTTCTTCTATGAATCCATAAGGCCTAGAGCTTAGATATTTGGTATGAAGCATCATCTTATGGTTCATTACTAAGATTGTACAAATCATGACCCTATGGTGATAAATGACCCCGCACCATGGGTCACTTGTTTTACATAGAGTTATATAGAAAAAACTTTAAAAATCTTCTTCTATGAATCCATTAGGCCTAGAGCTTAGATATTTGGTATGTAGCATCATCTTATGGGCATTACCAAGATTGTACAAATCATAGCCCTAGTGATAAATGACCCCGCACCAGGGGTCACTTGTTTTACATAGAGTTATATAGGAAAATCTTTAAAAATCTTCTTCTATGAATCCATTAGGCCTAGAGCTTAGATATTTGGTATGTAGCATCATCTTATGGTTCATTACCAAGATTGTACAAATCATAGCCCTATGGTGATAAATGCCCCCGCACCAGGGGTCACTTGTTTTACATAGAGTTATATAGGAAAATCTTAAAAAATCTTCTTCTATGAATCCATAAGGCCTAGAGCTTAGATATTTGGATGAAGCATCATCTTATGGTTTATTACCAAGATTGTACAAATCATGACCCTATGGTGATAAATGCCCCCGCACCAGGGGTCACTTGTTTAACATAGAGTTATATAGGAAAATCTTTAAAAATCTTCTTCTATGAATCCATTAGGCCTAGAGCTTAGATATTTGGCATGTAGCATTCAAGATTTTCAAAATGGTGGCCCTTTGGAGATAAATGACCCCGCACTAAGTCTTCTCCTCTGAAACCATAAGGCCCAGTGCTTATATATTTGGTGTGTAGTATTGTCAGGGCTAAAATGTTTAAGATTGAGTTATATCAGAATTCTTGTCTGTTTAAAAACCTTGTAATCAGTTGTAGCAATGGTACTCAGGTGAGCGATCCAGGGCCATCATGGCCCTCTTGTTTCTGTGTAGGCACATCCGGTAACCAAGGGTGGTCTTAGTCTATTTTGGTGAACACATAAAGCTCTGCTTCTCGACACATCTTGACGCACATACGCAGTGAAGGTGCTTGAAGCTGGTTTTAAATTGATCAGTTGATTTAGCGGAAAAGTGTTTAGTGACAAGTTGATGCCGATTAAATGAATTAAATGGAGACAAAATTTTGAAAAAATGGAATGATTTCATTGGACAAAATATAATTTCAAACACTAAGAGAGAATTTAACAGTTAAGAAGCCGTCACTCGCTACGCTCGTTCTGCCTTCTTAACTGTTAAATTCTCTCTTAATAAACACTAACTATAACGAATACAGTCGTCTCCATCGTATGTACAAGCATTATTGAAATTTAACTCACGAGTCTACACGCGTCGACGAATCTATTGCATGGTAGCATTTACAGTTTTATTCCCGCGACTGTACACGAAATTAAAAAAAAAAAAAGAATTTTGATATGCAGAATTAATAGGTTTAAGTTTAATTGCTTATATTTTGAAAACCTATAAAACTAGACCCAAATATGCTACAGTTGAATTGTAGTGATTTTCAGGACATTTATTTTGGTACCTAGAATACTAAACTTGGAATCTCTCAGCCCCTCACCGCTGTGGGTTCGAATTCCGGTAGGGACTTCGGATTTTTCATGTGAGGAAGCCTTCCAGCTGGCTTGCGGTAGGTCGGTGGTTATATCCGCGTATCTCTGTGTACTCGGGGTCTTCCTCCACCTGTAATTAGCTGGACGTCTCTATATGATTGAAATACTATTACAGCGACGGTAAACCCCAATACAACAACAACAACAACAACAACAATTAAAATTGGTCAAGTTATAAGAAAGCGATATCAAAATAAATATTTATTTATTTTCGACATATGGCTTACTTCACAAAGTTCATGCATGGAACCTTTAAACTGCCGAAAGGCAGAAAGTCCTATTGGGTTTGTTCTGTTTTTAGCTCACCTGAGCACAACATGCTCATGGTGAGCTTTTGTGATTGCCTTTTGTCTGTCGTCCGTGCGTCCGTCGTCAACAATTTCTTAAACATCTCCTTCTAAACTACTTGCTGGATTTTGATGAAACTTCACAGGAATGTTCATTATGGGCTCCTTGTAAAAAGTTGTTAAAATTATTTTGATTGGTCAAAAATCTAGGTCACAGGAGCTACTTTCTTCTCCAAAACCACAAGGCGTAGCCTTTTGATTTTTGGTATGTAGCATGATCTTATGACTCTCTAATAAGATTGTTCAAATTATGACCCTGGGGTCAAAATTGGCCCCGCCCTAGGGGTCACGTGATTTTACAGAGTTATAATAAGAAAACCTTAAAAATCTTCTTGCAAGAAAGTATAAAGCCTGGAGCTTAGATATTTGGCATGTAGCATCATCTTATTGAACATTACCAAGATTGTTAAAATTATGGCCCTGGGGTCAAAATTAGGCCTGCCCCATGGGTCATTTTTTACATAGAGTTATATATGAAAAATGTCTTTAAACAACATCTTCTTCTAAAAGTACTCACTGGATTTTGATAAAACTTCACAGGAATGTTCATTATGGGCTCCTTATAAAAAGTTTTTAAAATTATTTTGATTGGTCAAAAATCTAGGTCACAGGAGCTAAAAATAGATTTTAAAAATCTTCTTCTCTGAAACCACAAATTAAAAAAAATAAATAAAAAAAATATGGCCCTGGGGTCAAAATTAGGCCTGCCCCAGGGGTCACTTTTTTTTTACATAGAGTTATATATGAAAACCTTCAAAATTTTTCTTGTGAAAACCCATAAGGCAGACCTGTGAACTTTATTTGGTCTGAAAGTGGGAGATCTGTGCTCCCAAAGTGGGAGATTGGGTTGTGTGAGTGGGAGATTTTTCACAGCGCGTTTTTTTCGCACTACAGTAATAACAAAACACATTTTTTTTATTATTCATTTACTTTTATTTCATTTTTTATTACTTATTAACTAATTACTTACAACATTAAATAAAATATCAAATCAAGATAATAAATTAATAAAATATTCAGAAATATAACAACAAAATAAGAGAGCATAATAAACCAGATGATAAACATAAAAATAAACATAAAGGACTAGGTAAAATTAAGCCATCATATTGGGCCCACTATAATATTTCAAAATTCTTATTTTAGATTTTCAACTTTCACTTTCTGCACATAATGGGCCATGTACATGTACCTTTTTGGGGGGGTGAAGTGCCACATGCATCAGGTAACCCTCCCCAGGCAGACATGTGCATGTCAGTGGCTAATCATCTTCAATCCTCAGGGTCCGAATTTAGAAGAAAATTGCAATGGCAATTTTTTGCCAGTTGATAAATTTTCCACTGGCAAAAATTAAAAATAACTGGCAATTTCATTTGTATGTCTTCATTTTACCATAATATCAGTAAATTCATATGCTTGCTTCCTTTATCCAGGGAGCAGCATTTAGGCTTCTGTTCTTTTTTCCTAATTATTTGATGATAATGATATTATTTTTTGCTGATAAATGAATATCAAAATTAATGCCAAATTAGAATAAGTCATTTATAAAAGAAAAAGTCAGTTATAATTATGATTGAAATTTCATTTAATTTTCTTTGAAAATATCATATGTCTGTACTGTTACAAGAGACCTTGAGTGAATATTTTTTGATCTAGTTGTTAGGGTTTAATAATAAAAAATATGTTTTTTCAAGTACTTGTGCTTAAACTTCTGAATGTTTTTTTCTCAATAAAATGTTGTTGTCATACTTATCTAATATTTTAAATTAAAACTTCATATATTATACCATAAAAACATACTAAAATAAAGGGTAATATTCACATAAAAAATTGCCATATGTAGCATGTTAACATCATTACAAGGAAATTATTAAAGGCCCTAAATCTACTGTCTCATTTAAAAAATAAATATAAAATAAATATTATTTTTTTCCGATTATTTTTTTCTAAATATCAAATTTCTAAATTATTTTTTCTGACAATATTAGGCCTACCACTGTCGACAATACAGTCTAAATCAATGTTAAGAGATGACAAGTTTTTAGGCTGGCTAATGTAGAAGATTTTGTTTCTTGTGACGTTTTTGAAACTTTAGCAGAGGTTTCGGCGTCGCTACTCGCTGGTCTTTTAAAGTAGCGGTGAATTTTCGAGCAGAAACTCTTTTCCCGAATCTCAATCACAGAAACTTATTTTTAAAGGCTTACCGCTGAATGCAAGCGTCCAGCAAATCTTAAATGACTCTTCAGACTCGGTGCAGTTATCATATCTTTATTGTACTTACTTTGCTGTGTAATTTTGGTGGGTGGGGTAATCGGCGAAAGACGGTTTCAGAAATGCAAATTTCTAGAACTCGAAAGACTCGGAGCTTTTAATTATTATCTTACGGTAATATTGACTCGCAGAAATAAGCGAGTTACTTATTTTTCTACTCGCAGTCTGTAAATCTCGCTCGCATTTTGCGAGTATGCGAGTCTAAATTCGGACCCTGAATCCTCTCCCCAACCCCCCAAATACCCCCCAAATACACAGGGAAGTGACACACAGGTATATCTGACACTCCCCACCCACCCTGAAATCACGCTCTAAACGAGATCGGGTTTCGATAATAGCCGAATCAACTTACGCAATCGGCATACACCTCGGCTCGGTAGGGGAGCAATTAGTGCTCCTAAAGTTGATAAGCGGTATATTGGGGGCCTTGAGATCAAAGGCGGTAGATTTCTGGTGTTGGTCGGTAGACCGGGAGATGCAAGCAATTATCGGTAGCTCCCGCTCAAAATCGGAGAGTTCACAGGTCTTAAGGCCTGGAGCTTAGATATTTGGTGTGTAGCATCAGCTTATGGACCCTCTCCAAGATTATGGACCCTCTCCAAAATAATAGCCCTGGATCAAAATTAGGCCTGCCCCAGGGGACACTTATTTTACATAGAGTAATGTAGAAAAACCTTCAAAATTTATCTTGTCAAAACCCATGAGGCCTGGAGTTTAGATATTTGGTGTGTAGCATCATCTTATAGACACTTACCAAGATTGTGATAGTTATGGCCGTGAAAACGACATCTCATTTGAAATCACTGGACAGAATTTGATTTAATTTGGCAGGGATGATCTTTGGGTGAAGCTTCACAAAAGTTGCTGAAATTATTCTGATCCATAAAAAAACATTGCTGCCAGGGGCGGGGCTTATTTGCCTTATATGTATATAGTGAAATCTTTAAATGACATCTCCTCTGAAACTGCTAGACAGAATTTGATAAAACTTTACAGGGATCATCTCCTTCAAAACTACTGGCCAGATTTCAAAATGTTTTAATACAGACTGATGTTCCTTGGGTAACCGTATACTCCGGTGAGCGATCCAGGGCCATCATGGCCGTATTGTTTGAGTTCTTGCCTGTTGTTGAATTTCATATTAAATTTAGTTTTGTCTGGAGCATAACTCATGCACTATGAGACATATAACCTTGAAGCTTCATAGGTGGTAGATGTTGTGGACAGGAATTATATAGCATAATCCATTTCCAATGTTTCTTGATGGAGTTTTTCCGCTTTTATACAATTTTGTGTCCTTAAGATAACTCCTGTTCGTTAAATTAAATTTTAAATTAAAAAATTCATAATTCTTGCCTCAGTATTTTTGGAGTTATTGCACCTTTTTGCAATATCTTGACCGCAAGATAACCCTCGTTAAACTAATGCTATTAAAACAAAATTTCAGTTATGGAAAGAAATTGATGTGAGGAAGTCTCACACACAAGGTCCATAACTCTGTGCTTCTCAAAAACCGCAAGGCCAAGAGCTTAGATATTTGGTGTGTGGCATTGTCTTATGAACCTTTACCAAGTTTGTTCAAATCATGACCCTGGAGTCAAAATTGGCCCCGCCCCAGGAGTCAATTGATTTTACATAGGCTTATATAGGAAAGAAAACTAGAAAAATTATGTTCTCAGAAACCACAAGGCCTGGAGGTAAGATATTTGGTGTGTAACATTGTCTTATGGACCTCTACCAAGTTTGTTCACATCATGGCCCTGGTGTCAAAATTGACCCTGCCCCAGGGGTCACTTGATTCAATTTACAGAAACCACAAGGCCTGGAGTTTAGATATTTGGATTTTGATAATAAACATGGTTAAAAAATGTTCCAAAAATTGCTGCTTCTTTTTAGCTCACATGAGCACAACGTGCTCAAGGTGAGCTTTTCTGATCGCCTTTTGTCCGTCGTTTGTCGTGCGTGCGTGCGTGCGTCCGGCGTCAACAATTGCTTCAAACAACATCTCCTCCTAAACGGCTTGGCCAATTTGAAAAATATTTTGCAGGAATGTTCCTTGGATGAAGCTCTACTAAAGTTGTATAAATGGTTCTGGTCCATCACATAATTAGGTCACAGGAGCTAAAAATAGATTTTAAAAATGAAAATTTAAAAAATCTTCTTCTCTAAAACCACAAGGCCTAGCCTTTTGATTTTTGGTATGTAGCATGATCTTATGACTCTCTACCAGGATTGTACAAATTATGAGCCTGGGGAAAACCCCCCCCAGGGGTCACTTTTTCACATAGGCTAATATAGGAAAAACTTGAAAAAATCTTCTTCTCCGAAACAACAAGGCCTAGCCTTTTGATTTTTGGTATGTAGCATCATCTTATGGGCCACTACCAAGATTGTACAAATCATAGCCCTATGGTGATAAATGACCCCGCACCAGGGGTCACTTGTTTTACAAAGAGTTATATAGAAAAATCTTAAAAAATCTTCTTCTATGAATCCATAAGGCCTAGAGCTTAGATATTTGGTATGTAGCATCATCTTATGGGCCACTACCAAGATTGTACAAATCATAGCCCTATGTTGATAAATGACCCTGCACCAGGGGTCACTTGTTTTACATAGAGTTACATGTATATAGGAAAATCTTAAAAAATCTTCTTCCATGAATGCATAAGGCCTAGAGCTTAGATATTTGGTATGAAGCATCATCTTATGGGCCACTACCAAGATTGTACAAATCATAGCCCTATGGTGATAAATGACCCCACACCAGGGGTCACTTGTTTTACATAGAGTTAAATAGGAAAATCTTAAAAAATCTTCTTCTATGAATCAATAAGGCCTAGAGCTAAGATTTTTGGTATGTAGTAGCATCTAATGGTTCATTACAAAGAGTTTCAAAGTCTTGGCCCTACGGTAATAAATGACCCTGCGCCCAAGTCTTCTCTGAAACCATATGGCCCATTGCTTAGATATTTGGTGTGTAGTATTGTCAGGGGTAAAATGTTTTAGATTAAGTTATATCAGAATCCTTGTCTGTTTAAAAACCTTGACATCAGTTGAAGCAATGGTACTCAGGTGAGCGATTCAGGGCCATCATGGCCCTCTTGTTTTTTCCCACTGCCAGGGGGGGGGGGCACATTCTCACTTTTTAGCTCTTCGTCCGCCGTCGTGCGTTGTGTGTCGTCAACAATTTGCTTTAAACGACATCTCCTCTGAAACTACTGGACAGAATTAAATGAAACTTGGCAGGAATGTTCCTTGGGTGAGGCTCTACAATGTTGCTAAAATAAAGTTGATCCATGAAGAACTCTGGTTGCCAGGGCAACAAAAAGAAAAATAATTTGAAAACTTTAAAAATCATCTTCTTCAAAACTACTGGCCAGATTTTAAAATAAATTGGTAGAGATGTTCCTTGGGTCAACCTCTACCAAAGTTGCTAAAATTATTCCGATCCGTAAAAAAACATGGCCGCCAGGGGCGGGGCTTATTTGCCTTATATGTATATAGAGAAACCTTTAAACAACATCTCCTCTGAAACCACTGGACAGAATTTGATTAAACTTGGCAGGGATGATCCTTGGGTCAACCTTCACAAAAGTTCCTAAAATAAACTTGATCCATGTAGAACTCTGGTTGCCATGGCAACAAAAAGAAAAAAAATATGAAAACTTTAAAAATCATCTTCTTCAAAACTACTGGCCAGATTTTAAAATAAATTGGTACAGATGTTCCTTGGGTCAACCTATTTATCTCAGGTGAGCGATTTAGGGCCATCATGGGCCTCTTGTTTTTGTTTTTTTTATGAAAGTCACTAGAAAATGCCAATTGGATTAGAATTCACATTTGGCGTGAAAAATGTAAACAACTCTTAAACAGACATCAATGATACTCTCTGAGTATTCTGAATTATTCTTACATAAGAAAGATTTTTAGTTCACCTGAGCAAAGCTCAGAGTGAGCTATTGTGATCCCGTGATTGTCCGTCATCCGTCGTGCAGTATCGTTGTCAGCAATTTAGTGTTTACACTCTACCACCTTCATTTCTTTAGCAATTATCTTCAAACTTTAAGACAATGTTTATGACTTTAATGTTTTGATTGAGTTCGAATATGGCTGAGATTGGTCAATTTCTTCATCTTTTGAGCAATTATCTTCAAACTTTATGACAATGTTTATGACCATAATGTCTCGATTGAGTTCGAATATGGCTGAGATCGTTCAATTAGGTCAAAGTTATGCCTCTTTTAATATAAAGAAAATGAAGATTTCACTTTGTTTAAAATCTAGCATCTTTATTTCTTAAGCAATCATCTTCTCAGGTGAGCGATAAAGGGCCATCTTGGCCTTCTTGTTAAAAGATATCCTTGTCAGAAATCACAAGATCATAGGTTTAGATATTTGGTATGTAACATGGCCTTGTGGATCTGAACCAAGTTTTCAAATCATGGCCCTGGGGTCAAAAATGGTCCCAAGCTAGGGTTAACTTTTTTTTAGCTCACCTGAGCACAAAGTGCTCAAGGTGAGCTTTTGTGATCACCCTTCGTCCGGCGTCGTGCGTCGTCCGTCGTCAACAATTTGCTTTAAACGACATCTCCTCTGAAACCGCTGGACAGAATTTAATGAAACTTGGCAGGAATGTTCCTGGGTGAGGCTCTACAAAAGTTGCTAAAATAAAGTTGATCCATGAAGAACTCTGGTTGCCATGGCTACAAAAAGAAAAATAATTTGAAAACTTTAAAAATCATCTCATTCAAAACTACTGGCCAGATTTCAAAATAAATTGGTACAGATGTTCCTTGGGTCAACCTCTACCAAAGTTGCTAAAATTATTCCGATCCATAAAAAAACATGGCCGCCAGGGGCGGGGCTTATTTGCCTTATATATATAGAGAGAAACCTTTAAACAACATCTCCTCTGAAACCACTGGACAGAATTTGATTAAACTTGACAGGGATGATCGTTGGGTCAACCTTCACAAAAGTTGCTAAAATAAACTTGATCAATGTAGAACTCTGGTTGCCATGGCAACAAAAAGAAAAAAAATGAAAACTTTAAAAATCATCTTCTTCAAAACTACTGGCCAGATTTTAAAATAAATTGGTACAGATGTTCCTTGGGTCAACCTCTTCCAAAGTTGCTAAAATTATTCCGATCCGTAAAAAAACATGGCCGCCAGGGGCGGGGCTTATTTGCCTTATATGTATATAGAGAAACCTTTAAACAACATCTCCTCTGAAACCACTGGACAGAATTTGATTAAACTTGGCAGGGATGATCCTTGGGTCAACCTTCACAAAAGTTGCTAAAATAAACTTGATCCATGTAGAACTCTGGTTGCCATGGCAACAAAAAGAAAAAAAAAATGAAAACTTTAAAAATCATCTTCTTCAAAACTACTGGCCAGATTTTAAAATAAATTGGTACAGATGTTCCTTGGGTCAGCCTCTACTAAAGTTGCTAAAAAAAATTCCGATCCGTAAAAAAAATGGCCACCAGGGGTGGGGCTTATTTGCCTTATATGTATATAGGGAAAACTTTAATCAACATTTCCTCTGAAACCACTGGACAGAATTTGATTAAACTTGGCAGGAATGATCCTTGGGTCAACCTTCACAAAAGTTGCTAAAATAAACTTGATCCATATAGAACTCTGGTTGCCATGGCAACAAAAATAAAAAAAATATGAAAACTTTAAAAATCATCTTCTTCAAAACTACTGGCCAAATTTTAAAATAAATTGGTACAGATGTTCCTTGGGTCAACCTATTTATCTCAGGTGAGCGATTTAGGGCCATCATGGCCCTCTTGTTTTTTTGTGGTATTAAGATTATACTGCTGTTCTTCTGCATGGATTTTGTATTCAGTATGACTGATGTGAAAGACAATGAAAGCAATATTTTTAGGTGAACGATTCAGGGCCAGGCTGACCCCTTGTTTTAGCTTGCCCTTTTGCAAAGGTGAGCTATTGTTACTGATGAATATCTGGTGCCCATTGTCTTTCGTCAATATTTTACTGAAATGACATCTCCTCCTAAACTAGTGCGGGTCAATTTTCAGAAAATTTTACAGGAATGTTCCTTGGGTGTACCTCTTTCAATGTTGTTCAAAGAATTAAATTCCTTGCTAAGATCTGGTTCCCATGTCAACTAAAAGGGGGAAAAATGTGGAAATTAAAAAATAATTCCTCCAAAACTACTGAGGTCAAAATTAAAAATATGTTTGTAGTGCTCCGACCGGCCCATCAAAATGTCCCCTACTTTTTTTTTTGTCTTCGAGTCGTAAATTTTTGTTTTGATCTTTTATCACTATTTTTTTAGAAAAAAAGCTTTCAGCTATATTTTTAGCTCACATGAGCACAACGTGCTCAAGGTGAGCTTTTCTGATCGCCTTTTGTCCGGCGTCCGGCGTCCGTGCGTGCTTGCGTCCGTGCGTCCGGCGTCAACAATTGCTTCAAACAACATCTCCTAAACGGCTTGGCCAATTTGAAAAATATTTTGCAGGAATGTTCCTTGGATGAAGCTCTACTAAAGTTGTATAAATGGTTCTGGTCCATTGCATAATTAGGTCACAGGAGCTAAAAATAGATTTTAAAAATGCAAACTTTGAAAATCTTCTTCTGCAAAACTGCAAGGCCTAGAGCTTAGATATTTGGTATGTAGCATCATCTTATGGGCCACTACCAAGATTGTACAAATCATAGCCCTATGGTGATAAATGACCCCGCACCAGGGGTCACTTGTTAGTCCCCTACCGGTGTTCACACCGGAGGGGACTATAGGTTTGCCCTCCGTCTGTCCGTCCGTCCGTCTGTCCGTCCGTCTGTCCGCTCAAATCTGGATCCCGCGATAACTTAATAACTAAGCAAGCTAACTTGATGAAACTTGGTATATGACTAGATGGCAATGTGTAGATTATGCACGTCATTTTATTTTTGTTCTTCGACTAAAATTGTGGTTGCTATGGTAACGGAAATAGTGAAAATATGGCAAAAATGGGATCCCGCGATAACTAAGCAAGCTAACTTGATGAAACTTGCTATATGACTAGATGGCAATGTGTAGATTATGCACTCATTTTATTTTTGTTCTTCGACTAAATTAATGGGATCCCGCGATAACTAAGCAAGCTAACTTGATGAAACTTGTATATGACTAGATGGCAATGTGTAGATTATGCACTCATTTTATTTTTGTTCTTCGACTTAAATTGTGGTTGCTATGGTAACGGAAATAGTGAAAATAGGCAACGATAACTAAGCAAGCTAACTTGATGAAACTTGCTATATGACTAGATGGCAATGTGTAGATTATGCACATCATTTTATTTTTGTTCTGGTAACGGAAATAGTGAAAATATGGCAAAAAATGGGATCCCGCGATAACTAAGCAAGCTAACTTGATGAAACTTGGTATATGACTAGATGGCAATGTGTAGATTATGCACGTCATTTTATTTTTGTTCTTCGACTAAAATTGTGGTTGCTATGGTAACGGAAATAGGCCTAGAGCTTAGATATTTGGTATGAAGCATCATCTTATGGGCCACTACCAAGATTGTACAAATCAAAGCCCTATGGTGATAAATGACCCCGCACCAGGGGTCACTTGTTTTACATAGAGTTATATAGGAAAATCTTAAAAAATCTTCTTCCATGAATGCATAAGGCCTAGAGCTTAGATATTTGGTATGAAGCATCATCTTATGGGCCACTACCAAGATTGTACAAATCATAGCCCTATGGTGATAAATGACCCCGCACCAGGGGTCACTTGTTTTACATAGAGTTATATAGGAAAATCTTAAAAAATCTTCTTCTATGAATCCATAAGGCCTAGAGCTTAGATATTTGGTATGTAGTATCATCTTATGGGCCACTACCAAGATTGTACAAATCATAGCCCTATGGTGATAAATGACCCCGCACCAGGGGTCACTTGTTTTACATAGAGTTATATAGGAAAATCTTAAAAAATCTTCTTCCATGAATGCATAAGGCCTAGAGCTTAGATATTTGGTATGAAGCATCATCTTATGGGCCACTACCAAGATTGTACAAATCATAGCCCTATGGTGATAAATGACCCTGCGCCCAAGTCTTCTCTGAAACCATATGGCCCATTGCTTAGATATTTGGTGTGTAGTATTGTCAGGGGTAAAATGTTTTAGATTAAGTTATATCAGAATCCTTGTCTGTTTAAAAACCTTGACATCAGTTGAAGCAATGGTACTCAGGTGAGCGATTCAGGGCCATCATGGCCCTCTTGTTATCTTGTAAAATTAAAAAATAAAAGTGAGCGGCATATATCATTGCTGCTTTCCATACGTATGTATGATCAAAATTTGTCTGATCATTAACTGGGGAACTGCAGGCCTGGGTTTGTGAAAGCTGGTAGGGACATTGGCCATGACCAACAGATGAACCCAATTGATTTTGAGGTCACTAAGTCAAAGGTCAAGGACACTGTATACATTAGTATGAAATCCTTGTCCGATTATTAACCGGAGAACTGCAAACATGGCCGCCAGGGGCGGGGCTTATTTGCCTTTTATGTATATAGGGAAAACTTTAATCAACATCTCTGAAACCACTGGACAGAATTTGATTAAACTTGGCAGGGATGATCCTTGGGTCAACCTTCACAAAAGTTGCTAAAATAAACTTGATCCATGTAGAACTCTGGTTGCCATGGCAACAGAAAGAAAAAAATATAAAAAAAAACTTTAAAAATCATCTTCTTCAAAACTACTGGCCAGATTTTCACAAATGATGTTAAAATAAACTTGATCCATTTAGAACTCTTGTCATCTGACGTCATGTGACGTCACAACATACAACTTAGTTCTTATTATTTGGGCAATGATTTCGATATGATGTCTGTTGTTCATAATGATAAAAATTTCATAGATAAGAGAGTAATGTATGTGCTTTAATGTATTAACATTTTCAGCATCCTATGACGTCACGTGACGTCAGAGCTAAAAATAGTGAAAAAAATTGTACGCGCTCTATAGCCGCCATTTATGGTCTGAATTTCCTCAAATTTTCACAGATGCTACATCTCAAGACTTAGCTGTGCATATCCATTCAGCTGACCAAAATTCTGAAAGACCGAGATTCTGTGGTTGAAGCAAGATTCAAACATAGGACCTAAATTTTCATTATAGGATTATAGAGCTTTCAGATGAGACAAAAAACTGAAACTTACACAGTTTGCAGTTCTGCAGATTTTCTTTAGATATTTTGAGTCCTGACTGCATAAGACGTCATGTGATGTCACAGCATATTACTAATTTCTCTTTATTTGGGCAGTGATTTCGACATGATATCGGTTGTTCAGAATGATGAACAATTAACAACTTTGACAGAAATGTATAAGTTTTTAAGCAATAGCATTTTCAGCATCCTATGACATCACGTGACGTCAGCGCTAAAAATAGGAAACATTTTTGTTTGCGCTCTTCAGTCGCTATTTATTGTTGGATTTTCTTTAAATTTTCACAGAATGTACATCTCAAGCCTTAGTTATGTACAAAGTTTGCAGTTCTGCAGATTTGCTTTAAATATTTTGAGTCCTGACGTCATATGGCGTCTTGTGACGTCACAGCATATTACTTAGTTCTCATATTTGGGCACTGATTTCGACATGTTGTCAGTTTTTCAGAATGATGAAAAATTTACGCTTTGACAGAATGGTATGAAGTTTTGATCAACGGTATTTTCAGTATTTTAAGACGTCACATAACGTTAGTGCTAAAAATAATAAAGTATTTGAATGCGCTCTACTGCAGCAATTTATCGTTGGGTTTTCCTCAAAATTTCACAGAAGGTAACATTCAAGACTCTCAAGAGCAGAAAGTCCTTTTGTTTGTTCAAACAAACAATATCTAGTTATTTATTTTTTTTTTTTCATTTTGAATTTTAACACAATAATAATTTTCAAATATCTGCAAACTATTGGCCAGTTTTAAAATTAGTTTGTCATAAATTTTCCAATTAATTAAAAAAAAAAGGTTACATTTAGAAAAAAGTACACTATTCTACCCTGCCATGAATAGAAGTACCATCTTTTATTTTTAAATGACATCTCCTCTAAAACCGCTGGGCAGAATTTGATAAAACTTGGCAGGGATGTTCCTTGTTGCAAAAATAAACTTGATCCATGTGGAACTCTGGTTACCATGGCAACGGAAAGAAAAAAAAAAATGAAAACTTTAAAAATCATCTCCTTCAAAACAATTGGCCAGATTTCAAAATATTTTGGTACAGATATTCCTTGTGTAACTCTCTACCAAAATTGCTAACGTTATTCCGATCCGTAAAAAAACATGGCCGCCAGGGACAGGGCTAATTTACCTTATATGTATGTAGTGAAATTTTTAAACGACATCTCTGAAACTGCTGGACAGAATTTGATAAAACTTTACAGGGATCATCTCCTTCAAAACTACTGGCCAGATTTCAAAATGTTTTGATACAGACTGATGTTTCTTGGGTAACCGTATACTCAGGTGAGCGATCCAGGGCCATCATGGCCCTCTTGTTCCTCCCCCAGCCCCTACCAAAATATGAGGCATATAGATTTGCTTTTGTCCATCCCAAGACGGTGACACAGGTAACTCTGAAGGTATTTGTGCTACAGACTTTAAACTTCTTGGATATATTACTCAGGACATGACTTGCACACCTGGATGTTTGCCTACGTTTTGGAAAATGCCACGGTTGGGGCATCTGTGTCCTTTGAGCATCATTCTTCTATTTTGATAGCATTTTCCATATATTTTAAGCATCTAGAGGATGCATTGAAAATAATACAATGCATCCACACCGAAAACATTGCATCTAGGATGCAGAGGTAAAAATATCACTGTTCATGGCCCTCTTGTTAAAATAACTTGGTACAATAATGTATGTTCATCATGATGAAATGATTTGCATGCAGTTGATTTGGGTTCATAAGTCAAGGCACACTTAAAACTCTTAAATGTTAAGGTTGAATGACAAAAATGGGTATAGTTTACCTTGTCTGGAATAGTAGGTATTGAAAATCTTCAAATAACGATGTACAATTGCTCACCATAATAAGATGGCATGCAGGTGCATGGCCAAAGCTCGTAGTTCATAGGTCATTTTCTTACTTTGTCTTATCAAATAAAATTACTTGAGATTTTCCTTTTTATCTAATTGAAATTGGTCAAAATGATTATGTTTCCTTCATTTATCTTAGGTCCTCATTCTAGACAAATTTGTACATGTAAGCATTAGATTCCTTACATGTACAAATTTCCTTAAATAGGAAAACATGTTTATATTTTTCAGATCAACACAAGGCAGTAACCACACATACTTGGCAATATGAGCGGCATTCCAGCCAAACAGCTGCAAGAGCTGAAGGTGTTTGTAGACATCTGCAAGGGAAACCCAAACATCCTGCATCATCCAGACATGGCCTTCTTCAAGTCCTGGATAGAAGAGTAATTTTACTTATTACTTATATTTATAACTTAGGCATGTATGCATACTTTTAACAATTAACAACTTAAACTTGATTTCTTTTTGTACCCTCAAGATCTGTAAGCAGGGGCATATTATAATGTCTCCCCCTATATTTATATAAGGGAGACATTATTGTTTTTGTCTGTCTGTTCATCTGTCTGTCACACTTTTGTCAGGAGCATAGTTCAAAAATAAAAAAGCTATTAACTTGAAATTTCACAGGTTGATAGCTCTTATGAAGGAGAAGTGTCATGTACAAGAACGGTAACTATGCACATCATATTTTTGCAGTTGTTTTGCCCTTTGTTAAAATTCATAATTTTTGTTCAGAGCATTACTCCTGCATTGTTGAGACATAACCTTGAAACTTCATAGGTGGATAGTCTCCTAGAGAAGAAGTGTAATGCACAAGAACTGTAACTCTGAACATCATATTTTTGGAGTTTTTGCCCTTTGTTAACCAGGTTTTCAACAAAATTGAAACCTTGTTGTTAGAATGGGGTACGTTGGTCGTCTGGCGGGTGGGTGGCCCTCAAACGTAGTTTCCGTCAAATAACTCGTGGTAGACTTAAGGTAGGTAGGAAGATACCTTGTTATACCCCCACAAATGAAATTTGGGGGGGTATATAGGAGTCACCCTGCCGGTCGGTCGGTCAGTCCGTCAGTCGGTCTGTCGGTCCGGTGGTTGGTCTACAAATATTTGTCCGGAGCATTTCTCCAAAACTACTGTACCTATGTTGATGAAACTTCATAGGTAGATAGACCTTGATGAGAGGAAGTGCAGTGCATAAGAACCATAACTCTGCATTTATTTTGAAAGGAGTTATTGCCCTTTGTCATTTTTAATCTTTTGATTTTGTCCGGAGCATAACTCCAATACTAAAGTAGCTAGGTTGATGAAACTTCATATGTAGATTGATCTTGATGAGAGGAAGTGCAGTGCATAAGAACCATAACTCTACATGTTTTTTAAAGGAGTTATTCCCCTTTGTTAATTTTTGTCTTTTGATTTTGTCCGGAGCATTTCTCCAAAACTAACTGTACTTATGTTGATCAAACTTTATCTGTAGATAGACCTCATATGTAGATAGACCTTCATGAGAGGAAGTGCAGTGCCTAAGAACCATAACTCTGCATGTATTTTGAAAGGAGTTATTGTCCTTTGTCATTTTTAATCTTTTGATTTTGTCCGGACCATAACTCCAATACTAAAGTAGCTAGGTTGATGAAACTTCATATGTAGATTGATCTTGATGAGAGGAAGTGCAGTGCACAAGAACCATAACTCTGCATGTATTATGAAAGGAGTTATTGCCCTTTGTCATTTTTAATCTTTTGATTTTGTCCGGAGCATAACTCCAATACTAAAGTAGCTAGGTTGATGAAACTTCATATGTAGATTGATCTTGATGAGAGGAAGTGCAGCCACATTGTAAATTCTTAAAGACAGGTTTTTGCAAACAATAAATATGGATGTGAACCATAATTAGACTGCATTTTTATTCTCCTCAGCTACAGATCTTGGGGGCAAATTGTTTTCTTCTGTGTGTCTGTATGTGTGTCTCTCTGTCTATCTGTCTGTCTGTCAAAACTTTTTAGCATTGTCCAAAACTTTTGAACCATTGCTCACACTAACTTTAAACCTTACATACATGTAGTCTTTCACTCACGCAAACTTTTGAAACTGTATTCCTACACATGACAGACTTCCGGTGTGGGTATTGATCACCTTTAGTGATAATATTTTTTTTTTGTATGCTTATAAGCCCAAATCCTATGTGTGAACATTCGTTTTATGTGTCATGTGAATACATCCTGTGTCAAAGATGGGGGTGGGGGTATGAATCACCTTCAGTGATAGTTCTAGTTGGGATTGATTTTCAGGTTAATAGGGTCAAGGTCACTGTTACAATAAACTAGTTTGCATTAAACATGTGGTTTTCGTCAAATATCTTCCAGTAGAATTAAGGTAATCATATTTGGTAGGTAGATACCTTATAGGAAGAGGAAGGTTGGGATTGATTTTCAGGTCAATAGGGTCAAGGTCACTGTTGCTAAAAATAGATTTTTGTTTCTGTCAAATAACTTTTTGGATGAGGTATGATGATCATATTTAGTAGATAGATACCTTATGGGAAGAGGAAGATTGGGATTGAATTTCAGGTCAATAGGGTCAAGGTCACTGTCATATTTAGTAGATAGATACCTAATGGGAAGAGGAATATTGGGATTTAATTTCAGGGTCAAGGTAAAGGTCACTGATTAAATATACTTTTTTTTAATAGTTATTAAAAATTTAAACAGTTTGTTTCCGTCTAATATCTCCTGTTATAATTGAGATAGTTTTCACCAAACAGGTTGTTTCTGTCGAATATCTCCTGTTAGAATATCTCCTGTTAGAATTGGAAGATGAAGTTTCAGGTCAAAAAGATCAAGGTCAAGATTACTGTTACTAAAATTAATGGTTTTTTGTTTTGTTTTGTTTTTTAATTTTTAGCTCACCTGAGCACTTGTGCTCAGGGTGAGCTTTTGTGATTGCCTTTTGTCGGTCATGCGTTGTTCGTCGTCAACAATTGCTTGTTAACACTCTAGAGGCCACAGTTTTGGCCCAATCTTCATGAAACTTGGTCAGGATTTTTGTCTACATGATACCTCGGATGAGTTCGAAATTGGGTCATGTGGGGTCAAAAACTAGGTCACCAGATCAAATCTTAGAAAAACCTTGTGAACACTCTAGAGGCCACAGTTTTGGCCCAATCTTCATGAAACTTGGTCAGGATGTTTGTCTACATGATATCTCGGATGAGATTGAAATTGGGTCACGTGGGGTCAACAACTAGGTCACCAGGTCAAATCTTTGAAAAACCTTGTGAACACTCTAGAGGCCACAATTTTAGCCCAATCTTCAATATATTTGGTCAGGATTTTTGTCTAAATAATATATTTGATGAGTTCAAAAATGAGTCATGTGGGGTCAAAAACTAGGTCACCAGGTCAAATCTTAGAAAAATCTTGTGAACACTTTAGATACCACAGTTTTAGCCTAACCTTAATGTAACTTGGTCAGACTATTTGTTTACATCAAATCTCGGGTGAATTCAGCCATCTAACTCAGGTGAGCGACACAGTGCCATCTTGGCCATCTTGTTTTCTTAGCTCAACTAAGCACATGTGCTCAGGATGAGCAATTAGGACCGATGAATGTCCGTTATCTGTCCATCCGTCATCCACAATTATTTTGTTTGCACTCTAGCATCTTCATTTCTTAAGTAATCATCTTCAAACTACAAACAATGTTTATTACCATAATCTCTCAGCCAAGTTGGATTAAGGCTGATATCTACTGATAAGGTCGGGATTTATGACCCTTTTAATATTAAAAAATGTTATATTTCACTTTGTTTGCACTCTAGCATCTTCATTTCTCATGTAATCATCTTCAAAATACAAACAATGTTTATTACCATAATCTCTCAGCAATGTTCAATTATGGCTGATATCGGCCCATAAGGTCAGCAGTTACGCCCCTTTTATTATTAAAAAATGCCATATTTCACTGTGTTTGCACTCTAGCATCTATATTTCTTAAGCAGTCATCTTCAAATTTCATGACAATGTTACCATTATCTCTTGGCTATGTTTGGTTATGGCTGATATCTGACTATAAGGTCAGAAGTTATGCCCCTTTTAATATTAAAAAAATGCCAGATTTCACATTGTTTGCACTCTAGCATCTTCATTTCTTAAGCAATCATCATATAAAATTAGAACAATGTTTTTAGCCATATTCTTTCGGCCAGGTTCAATTATGGCTGATATCAGCCAATTATGTCAAGAGTTATGTCCCTTGTAATGTTGAAATTGCCAGATTTAACTTTGTTTGCTCTCTAGCAGCTTCATTTCTTAATCAATCAGTTTAAAAATTTCTTGTAATGTTAATAGCCATAATCAAGTTTAGTTCATGGAATTGAAAAGATCTTATGGATTATGCATTTAGTACAATAATTATAATTTAGTAACTAATTGTACAAACAATGAAGGTAGTTTTCTCAGGTGAGCGTCTTTAGGGCCATCTTGGCCCTCTTGTTTTTTTAGCTCACCTGAGCATAGCTCAGGGTGAGCTTTTGGGATACTTGATTGTCCGTCGGCCGTCGTCCGTCAACAATTTGATGTTTACACACTAGAGGCCACAATTTTGATCCAATCTTCCTCAAACTTGGTCAGAATGTTTGTCTTGATGATATCTTGAACCCTTTCGAAAATGGGTCAGGTTGGATCAAAAAGTAGGTCAGTAGGTCAAATCTTAGAAAAATCTTGTTTACATACTAGAGGCCACAATTTTGATCAATCTTCCTCAAACTTGGCAGATTGTTTAAATCTTAAAAAATTTTTAGGGCAACATTTTTGGTCCAATCATCCTCAAACTTTGGCAGAATGTTTGTCATGATGATATCTTTTGTGGATGTGGTCAGAAAATTCCTGAACATTGTTTCACCTCATCATCTTAATTCTAAAGCAATCTGTTTTGTACAGGCAATGAATGATACTTTTCTCAGGTGAGCGATCTAGGGCCATCTTGGCCCTCTTGTTAGCTAACCTGAGCACAATTTGCTTAAGGTGAGCTTTTGTGATCATCCTGCGTCTGTCGTCAGCAATTTGTTTTAAACAACAGCTCCTCTGATACTGCTGGACAGAACTTGATTAAACCTGGCAGGGATGATCCTTAGGTGAACCTACACAAAAGTTGCTAAAATAAACTTGATTCATGTAGAACTCGGGTGAGTGATCCAGGGCCTCTATGGCCTTCTTGTGTTATAAGTCCCCTACAGGCATCGCTGAAGCGGACTATAGGTTTGCACTCCGCCTGTCAGTCTGTCAGTCACACTCATGTTTTCCGGACCTTATTTCCAAATGCTTGCAGATATTGATCTAAGATTTGGTATGTGAGTCTACCAATGAGTTACAGATCAAGCTCAAATTTCTTTTTCGCCACTGATATTTGACGAAAATACAGGCGTTAGACTTGAACAGTTTCTTTGAAATAGCGGTTTTCTGGACTTTTTAGCTCACCTGAGCACAAAGTGCTCAAGGTGAGCTTTTGTGATCACCCAGCGTCCGTCGTCGTCCGGCGTGCGTCGTGTGTCGTCAACAATTTGCTTTAAACGACATCTCCTCTGAAACCGCTGGACAGAATTTAATGAAACTTGGCAGGATTGATCCTTGGGTGAGGCTCTACAAAAGTTGCTAAAATAAAGTTGATCCATGAAGAACTCTGGTTGCCATGGCAACAAAAAGAAAAATAATTTGGAAACTTTAAAAATCATCTCCTTCAAAACTACTGGCCAGATTTCAAAATAATTTCTTGGCATGTAGCATTGTCTAATGATCTCTACCAAGTTTGTTCAAATAATGGCCCTGGGGTCAAAATTGGCCCCGCCCTGGGGTCATTTTCTTTAACATAGGCTAATATAGGAATATATCTAGAAAAATTTTCTTCTCTGGAACCTTATGGCCGGGACCTTTGATATTTGGCATGTAGCATTGTCTAATGATCTCTACCAAGTTTGTTCAAATAATGGCCCTGGGGTCAAAATTGGCCCCGGCCAGGGGGTTACTTTCTTCAACATAGGCTAATATTAGCAACTGTTTATCAGATCTGAATGATACTGTGCACAATTACTCATCTTAACATGTACATCACATATCAACAAAAAGGAATTGCTTTGTACATTTAGATAATTTTTCAACCATTAAAAAAAAACACCTTGTTACTTATGGTGGGACATTTTATCTTTACTCAGGTGAGCGGATTAGAGCCCTCGGGCTCTTGTTTATGTATAGTGCTCATGTGAGCTTTTAGGATCAATGGCTGTCTGGCGTCTGTTGTCAAAAATTGTTTCAAATGACATCTCTGAAACCGCTGGGCAAAATTTGATCCTTGCATGAAGCTGTTCATATGGTTCCGGTCCAATGCATATCTGGATCACAGGAGCTAAAAATAGATTTTTAAGGTGAAGTCTTTAAAAATCTTCTTTTCCAGAACCACAATGCATAAAGCTTAGATATTTGGTGTGTGGCATTGTCTTATGGACCTATACCTAGTTTGTTCAAATCATGACCCTGGGGTCGAAACTGGCCCCGCCCCAGGGGTCACTTTACATTTTACATAGACTTACATTGGAAAAAAAAATAGAAAAATCTGCTTGTCCGAAACCACAAGGCCTAGAGTTTAGGTATTTGGTGTGTAACCTCTGCTAGAATACCTCTATCAAGTTTGTTCAAATCATGGCCCTTGGATCAAAATTGGCCCTGGCCCAGGGGTCACTTGATTTTACGTAGATTTATATAGAAAAAAAAAATCTTCTTGTCAAGACACCACAAGGCCTAGAGTTTAGATATCTGGTGTGTAACATGCCTAGTAGACCTCTACCAAGTTTGTTCAAATCATGACCCTTGGGTCAAAATGGGCCTAATGATACCAGGTGAGTGATCCAGGGTCATTATGGCCCTCTTGTCATTTCTCAGAGGGAAAATTGAGGGGAAGCCGCATCTGTTATAGCAGGATAAAAAAAACTGCCAGTAAATGAATCATCAGATAGGACTGTGCACAAAGAAAAAATTCAGCGATCAGATTGCAGTCAAATCAAAATGGAATACTATCCTAAAAAGTAATTCAGTATCATTCATTTCTTCCGACAAGTTAATTGTGTCGCCTGCTGTTAGCACAGGTGACACATAGAGATCACTTGTCTGTTGTCTGTCTCTCAGTCTGTCCATCCGTCTGTCTGTCACACTTTTTCTGTCAACTTAATAACTATGTAAGGCAGTTGGAAAATTATTTCTTAATTTTGGGAAATTTGACAATAAAATTGGGGAATTTTTTTTTTTCTTCAGTTGGGAACCCACTGAATATTGGCTCAATTATATAAGGAAAAAAAAAGCCCTGTATGGTAGTTATGGTCCATAAGGTTGCTTTTGGAGCCATGGTACTCAGGTGAGCGATAAAGGGCCATCATCGCCCACTTGTTAGCTCGACTATTCGAAGAATATGAGAGCTATTGTAGTCGCCCTGGCGTTGCAGCTTTTGGTTAAAGTTTTGCGTGCAAGTTACTATCAACCTTGTATCTCACTAACCATTTATGATATTGACTTGAAAGTTTATAAATATGTTCAGGGGCATCAGACAACCAAGGTAGGTAACTCTTGACTGAATTTAATTTGAATTATGGCCCATTTTTAACTTAGGAATTTTGGTTAAAGTTTAGCATGCAATAGAAAATTTGGTTCAAGTTTTGCGTGCAAGCCACTATCTAGTTTGTATCTCAATAACCATTCATGGTATTGACTTAAAAGTTTATGAATATGTTAAGGGGCATCAGACAACCAAGGTAGATAACTCTTGATGGAATATATTACAAATTATGGCCCCTTTTTAACTTAGAAATTTTGGTTAAAGATTTGCATGCAAGGTACTATCATGCTTATATCTCAGTATCCAGGCATGCAATTGATTTGAAACATCTTTGATATGTTTAGGGGTATCATACTTTCATGTTAGATAACTCTTGATGGAATATGTTACAAATTATGGCCCCTTTTTAACTTAGAAATTTTGGTTAAATTTTGCATGCAAGGTACTCGCTAATATCTCAGTTTCCAGGCATGGGATTGATTTGAAACATCTTTAATATGTTTAGGGGTATCATACTTTCATGGTAGATAACTCTTGATGGAATATGTTACAAATTATTGCCCTTTTTAACTTAGAAATTTTGGTTAAAATTTTGCATGCAAGTTACTTTCATGCATATATCTCAGTACCCAGGCATGCTATTGATTTTAAACATCTTTAATATGTTTAGGAGTATCATACTATCAAGGTAGATAACTTTTGATGGAGTATATTAAAAGTTATGGCCCTTTTTTAACTTAAAAAATTTGGTTAAAGTTTTGCATGCAAGATACTTTCATGCTTATATCTCAGAGTCCAGGCATGGGATTGATTTGAAACATCATTAATAGGGTTGGATATCGTTATTCACGAAACGATCCGATACCAATACTGATATGACGAAACGATACCGGTATTTTAACGATACTGATACTATGATTACTGTCAGTTTACCATATCAAAGCCTTTGTTGCAAATAAGCACTAATAAGGTAATTCATGTACTATAATCTGTTTATTTATATAAACTAGTCTTATGTAATGCTATGCTGTCATACATTAATTTAATTAATTTTTTTTGTTCTTTTTTTTTATTCACGGAACATGGCAAGATTTAAACAGTAACATCATTTTGGTGCAGGAAAAATATCTAAAGAAAAACTTTTAACATTTTAATAGCTAAAGACAAAAAGTAAATTATAACATACTTAACAAAACAGACAAATGATAATTACGGCTAAAAATAACAGATTTACTCATCTTATATCTTATTATCTTAAATTGTTTTTGTATTGACTAGATTTGACTTTAAACACAGTTAAGTTGAACTTACAAGTGTACAGTCACTCTTTTGCACAAGAAATATTGGAAGATTGAAAACGAAACCTCAACTAAAAGAACTTAAATCTCTTCATCATCATCATAAATGTTCAGCAAGTAATCATTACAAATGGTCTTACAAACTACATTTGCCACCGTTAATTTACTTTGAATAATACGCCCAAACTTTGAAAAAAATTTTTTTGTAGTTTTTCCAGTTCTACCCCACCCACTAAGAAGTCATATCGAAAATCGATTTCATAATTTAAATCGGTATTAAGGCTTTATCGTATATGTCCCTGCCAGAAATGTGTTGTCTGGTTGTAATTTCTATAACATAATTGTAAAATAAATGCTTACGAAATCATTGTTCTCGTATTCATTTTTATATTATGATAACATTGTTGTGACTCTCCCGGAACTAATAACTAACTTAATAATTAATTGTTCGCATCGTCATTACTGAGACCAACAATGATTGCCATCATGTTATGATTATATTGTTTTTATTATATTCAGACTATATTTTAGCTAGTTGAATTTCAATTTGGACAGATCTGTTCGGTTTAAGTTAATTGTGTAATGTTACTTCAAAATTCAATTAGAAAGGGACTTGCGACAAACAAACATCAAGGTATCAACATTTGAAGATTATTACTCAAACAATTGGCCATAATTAAAATCAACGTAACAATGCAAATGAAATGTTGATACTAGAGGTGTGAATAATATTTTTTGTATGACTGACTTGCGGAAGCAGTATAACTTTTTAGCTCACCTGAGCACGTGTGCTCAGGATGAGCTTTTAGGATCGATGAATGTCCGTCCGTCCGTCCGTCCGTCCGTCGTCCGTCGTCCACAATTTGTTCGTTTGCACTCTAGCATCTTCATTTTATGAGCAATTATCTTCAAACTTTAAAACAATGTTTATAACCATAAAATCTCGGCCAAGTTCGATTACGGCTGATATCGGAACATTAGGTCAGGAGTTATGCCCCTTTTAAAATTTAAAAAAGCCAGATTTCACATTGTTTGCACTCTAGCTTCTTCATTTCATGAGCAATTATCTTCAAACTTAATATCAATGTTTATAACCATAAAATCACGGCCAAGTTTGATTATGGCTGATATCGTACCATTAAGTCAGGAGTTATACTCTAGCATCTTCATCTTTTGAGCAATCCTCTTCAAACTTTATGGCAATGCTTATGTCCATAAGGTCTCAATTGAGTTCGATTATGGCTGAGATTCATCAATTAGGTCAGGAGTTATGCCCCTTTTAATATTAAAAAAATGCCATATTTCACTTTGTTTACACTCTAGCATCTTCATCTTTTGAGCAAGCATCTTCAAACTTTATGGCAATGCTTATGACCATAATGTCTCGAATGAGTTTGATTATGACTGAGATTAGTGGATAAGGTCAGGAGCTTTTAATATAAAAAAATGCCAGATTTCACGTTGTTTACACTCTAGTATCTTCATCTTTTGAGCAATCATCTTCAAACTTTATGACAATGCTTATGACCATAATGTCTCAATTGAGTTCGATTATGGCTGAGATCGGTCAATTAGGTCAGGAGTTATGCCCCTTTTGATATAAAAAAGCCATAATTTCACGTGGTTGACACTATTTAAGCATTCTTCCTTTTTTTAGCAACGTCTTCAAACTTTTATGGACATTGTTAATGGTCCATAATGTCTCGATTGAGTTTCTATTGTGGCTGAGAAGGGTCATTTAGGTAAGGAGTTCTGCCCCTTTTAATACAAAAATTACAGATTTCACTTTGTTTATTCTCTACCAACTTCAATTTTTTTTATAACAATCATTTTTAAAAAACTTTAAGACATTGTTTATGCACACAATCTCACAATCATGGTTCCTATTATAACTGATATTGACTTGTAAATTTAGGAGTTATTGACCATTTCACCATAAAAAAGGCCAG
>CM037779.1:3376516-3426516 GCA_021229015.1 Solen grandis
TGCCGGCAGGTTGATGAATTTTCAGGTATGAAAAATTGCCAATTTCATTTTTGAAAAAGTTAAAAAGGTAAAGATTTTTTTCTTCTTTTTTTGCTGTGGCAAACTGCAGAATAGATGCATACCTATCACTTGCCATGCAGATTAAACTTAATCAGAAATGGGTTGTGTTTCTAAATGCCATCAGCTTTACTATTTTTACTTAACTTTTTAAGCATTATTTTATGAAACTAACTCCTTAATATTTTTACTGAAAGGAATAAATACAAACAGTAGGCGATACATCATCATGTTCACTTTTTAATATTTACGAATAAATAACTACATGTATGTGTATCCATGGTCTCTTAATATAGACCCTGGTGTATTTTAAATTGATAAAAAAAAAACATGAATATGAAATGAAAGAATTTTGAAAATTTCAACCTGCCATATTTTGGGACAATGTATATGTAGATTATGCATGATCACTAATTCAAATCAAATCCAGGTAATCAGTCATTGAGCAATGTTACTGATAAGTCGATGAATACGAAATACTAATGCACAGAAAACACAATTTATGTGCGAAATAAAACGAATATTAAACATTTTATATTAAATATCAACATCTTTTATTACTGAATATTGTTTGTTTTGTCACTGATTTAACATTTAGAAAAAAATGTACCAAAAATCGACACGCAGAAGGGGCCCAAACCTTCCGACCGCCCGACCCTAAAACGTGCGCCTGATATTTTTTTTTTATCTGGGAAGTCTGTGTGTGAAGGCTGCTTCCAGATCGACAATTAGACAGTCAAGATTGCCAAGTTCGAACTTAATACAGCATATACCAAGTTTTCCCTTCAACATATTTGACAAAATATGTTTAAAGTGATTTTTTTCCTCAGATTTAAACAAAACTGTCTTTTACAATGTTGAGTCTAAAACTGATGACTATTCCAAACATTCACAAATTGATAGTGTACACAAGTCACTTTTATTGGGGGTGGGTCCAAAAAGCACTCACATGGCTTTGCGAAGGTAAAATATAAAATTATATCGCTCAAGGCTCAGTCCCACTTGACATTTTTTGCCTAGGAATGTACTCCCGATGGAAATTGATGAGCCTCGGGAGGCGTCGGGAACAGGTTCCCCTGTGTCCCGCGGAAGCTTCGAAAGCGTTGCGAGCCATGTGGAGTCATCGGGAGGCCTCGGAAGAACTTAATTGTTTGCATTGAAAATTTTCCCTATTTTGTCTATCACCAAATTCTCATAATCTCCATAATCTTCCCCGAGGCACCTAGGATGGTTCGTCACAACGATACATCCCCTAATCTACGGGGATATTCCCCCGATGATGTTTCAGAAGCTCCGATTCAACTTCCCCGATCATCGGAAAAATTTCACGAGCATCGGGAGTCATCCCCGATAATACAAGGCCATTGTACCATAACCAAAACATCAGTGAACGTTTCAACGGACCAATCCCGAAGTTTCTCTTGGGACTGCTCCTTCTTTTTGCCTCAAACATCTGATACCATCGGGAGAAAATTTGTGTATTTCCACATGGCCGATGATTTTTCTCCAGTGGGACCTAGGCATTAGATCCATGGTCTTCAAGTTTCAAAAAAGAAAAAAAAAACATTAAAAAAACCTTCACTTTTATCCCCAGATACCCTTCAGAATGCATCTCCGTCACACTAAAAACCTTTTTTTTTCAGGGGGAGCACGCCCCGGACCCCCCTAGCACTCACATCACATTCGGACTTTGCACCCCCACCCACGCCCCCAGTGGAAAAATTCTGGATCCGGGCCTGACATACCGTGGGAATTTTAGCTGCCAAAACATTATTTTCATGGATATTAATCAGATACTTGCTGACCAGTGAAAAAGCACATAGTATACTCATCGTTGATTTTTTTCAAAAGCAAAAGCTGACTCATTGTTCCCGCAAGATTAACCACTACGCTTAGGCGAGGAGCGTGACGTCAGCTCTACATGGAAGGATGAAGCTAACTTTCAAAACCCCGCCCCGTATCATTTGTCAAATGATTCCTGCTGTCGCCGTGCTGTCTCTGCCACGGATCTAAATAAAAAGCCTAATCAATAATTCATGAGTACGAAGTTTTGCTAACCAAATATCCCACGGACGAATAAGAAGTAAAGCGTATTGAGCAACAGTGGGTTTCCCGACTATGTCTAAATCATTGACCGTAGATGTCCTTGACCATGACCCAGTGACCTACTACTGTATTTTTCAAGCTATACGTCCTTCAAATTTAACACAATGGTATTGTTTGGTGTATGGAATTGAAATGATCTTGCTGTAGCTCTGTATGAATAATGCATTTGGTATTACTATGCTACAATATAGATACATGTACAGGCAATCAAGGCAACGTTTCTCAGGTAAGCGAATTAATTTATATATTGTGCAGAGTTAATTAAGGTTCACTCGCTATACTTCAAGTTCTAACAGAAATATCAAAGTTTACATTGAACGCAATTCCTGATCATTCTGTAACTCCTGGACTCTTGTTAAAAAGAAACCTAATGATATGGTATCTGCCAGTTACGAACGTGAAGCAATGTGTAGCGAATTACTTTAATGTATGTATCAAACAATTTACAGTTGTTCAATGAAATGCTTGTATTTCGTTCAAATTTGTAAAAAATATATTGCATAAAATGATCTGTGAGGTCTTGCTATGGATAAATTACGAGTGTGTATGCTGTCTTTGTGATATTAATTAGGACTTAATGGGCGGAGCTTGTTATGGCGGCGGATGATTGCGTCATGTTTTGCATGTAGCCTTATAAATTGAACCTAATGATACTGACTCTGAAACATCATGGTCTGTCAACCAAATGGAAGCTGGTTCCATAATGCAAGGTCAAAGGCAAAGCTGTATGGCGAGACAAACTGTAAATATGTTATCGTTTATATTTTTTTTTATAGATTTATCGCAGAACGTTCACCGCTTTGTGTCGTTTTAAATTATATACGTTAACTAATACATGCAGGGCTTCATTTCAAATGGATGTGTCAAAGGCTTTCAAGAGTGTCTCCATAGTTATTCCTCTCATAAACCATAGTTAAAGGCAAATTTAATAAATAACTATTTCTCCAGTCAGACCAAGATGATGATAAAAACCATTCTTTACCTAATAGTTTTCCACAAACAGATTCCATACTATCTGATATTGTCATTTCACAAAATGATGTAACTGACGCAATTTCTCTTATCTGTCCAACAAAAGCATGTGGACCTGACCTCATAAGTCCACGTCTCATTAAAGAAGGGTCATCTGTTTTCTGTGAACAACTTACTAAACTATTCAATTCTTTGTTAACTTCCCCATACTTCCCTGTAGCCTGGAAACTTGCTAATGTTTCACCAATATTTAAAAAATCAGATCCTTCTAACCCAGAAAACTACAAGCCTATTTCACTGCTAAGTTGTCTTGGCAAAATAATGGAACGTTGCGTTCATAAACATCTCTATAACTACTTAGTTTCTAATAACTTGCTAACAAAATTACAATCAGGATTTATACGTGGAGATTCTACAGTTAACCAGTTAGTGTATATCTATAACGACATTTGTAAAGCCATTGATGAGGGCAAAGCGGTCAGAGCAGTGTATATAAACTTTCGCATTTCGGCATTCAAGGGCGTCTCCTATGTTGGTTCAAATCTTATCTTTCTTCCCGTCGTCAAAGAGTAGTCTTTGCCAATGCCTCCTCTGACTGGTCAGCTGTTTCTTCTGGTGTCCCTCAAGGATCAATTTTAGGCCCCTTTCTATTTCTTTTATATATTAATGATATTGTCACCAAAATACATTCTAATGTCAGGCTGTTCGCTGACGACACCAGTCTGTATATTATCGTCGAGTACCCAGTTACTGCATCCATTTCTCTCAATCAAGACCTGGAAAATATTTTATTATGGTCCAAAACTTGGCTGGTATCTTTTAATTCTTCTAAAACTGAAACAATTACATTCTCACGCAAATATATAAAGCCATTACATCCAGATTTACAATTTGACAAGGTGATTCTCAAACCTTTAAATGAACACAAGCACCTCGGGGTTATCCTTTCTAACGATTGTAAATGGAATTCGCATATTACTTTCACTCTCCGTAAAGCATGGAAGCGTATTGGTCTACTTAGATCCTTTAAATATATTCTTGGTCGTAAAAGTCTACGTCGCTTTTATATTTCTAACATTCGCCATTGCTTGAATATGGTGACGTTATTTGGGACAACTGTTCTCAGCAGTTAAAATCTGATCAAGAGGCCGTACAGATAGAAGCAATGCAAATTATAACCGGTGCAACTAAATACTGTAATATTAACAAACTCTATACTGATTATAACATTGAAAATTTAAGAAAGGCGCAAGAAAAGAAACTTCTCTTGATATATAAAATGAAAAACAATCTTGCTCTTGACTATTTATGCAAAATGTTACCTGAACCACCGACACATAGATTCCATTTCCGTAATACACTTATGATTCCTTCCGTTCTCTGTAGAACACAGCTTTACAATTCCTCCTTCTTACCGTCGAGCATTCGAGAATGGAACTCGCTTGATAATTCCGTGAAATCATGTACATCGCTAAATTCATTCAAGAACACTCTTAACCGACATCTTCCATGCACAAACCCCCTCTTTAACGTAGGTACTAGACAACAAATTCTTCACACAAGACTAAGACTTTCATGTAGTTCGCTAAATGAGGACCTCTATAGGAGATCTCTCTCCGAAACACCTTTATGTAGATGCGCTCGATTGAATCCGTAAAATATTTTCTTCTAACTTGTCCTTTCTATTCACGAAAACGTCATTACTTTTTTGAAAATTTGCCTTGTCCTATCACACTGAACAATCTTTTATACGGTGATGAGCGACTAAGTTTTGAAGAAAATAAACATATTTTTCAGACAGTTCAGAAATATATAGCAGCGACAAAATGTTTTTCTTGTCAAAGTCGACGTGACGAGATCTCGAGTTAGACTTTTCATTCTATCTGATTACAATTTAATCTTTTCATCTCTCTTCTGCAATTCTTTTTTTTTTATTTCAAACGTATAAATTGACTATCATTTATAGATTCTCACCACCTTAACTTATGGACTTTTTTATTCTCTATGAAAGTACATGTATTAAGATATATCCGAGCTATGAATTTTTGCCATAACTGTTTGCGTACTAATGTACTTATGTAAATTGTTTTTTCCTAGAATAGGGATTTATATAAGTTGTAAATCAACTTTTTTCCCAGTTCTAGCTTTATTTCGTAACAATGTATACATGTATCAAATGTATCATGTGGCAAATAAATATTGTTCAAACCAAACCAAACCATAGTCTGTATTTTTTTATTTTTTTTTTTATAGATAACTAAGAAAATCTCTCTCTCTCTCTCTCTCTCTCTCTCTCTCTGAAGATTTTATAGTCGTCGTATGATTATAATGATTAATGGGAGTTAGTGCTCTCAGCCTTTAACTGAGTTTTTTGTATGCTAAATGAAATAATAATAACTCATGAAGAAGCGAAAAATGTCAGTTTTCCCGTCTTAATTTCACATCATCAGATAAAAATCTATCTACACTATAAATAGTTAAAGTTTAAGAACTAGAAAATAATTTTGAAAACAATGATAAATTCGCCCATCTTGATTCAATATTATATGTGTTCTTCTTATATATCAACACAGAAAAGAAAATGTTGCTCCGATTCTACAATATTTTGATTGTACATTTACAGACATGAGATGATACAGGAAGTATCTACTTTTTTTAATTTCTAGCGGTAGCTGATTTACATACATTAAACTAATGCATGCATGCATGTACATATTGCAGAGATTTTATTATAATTTTCGTAAAACAATTATAATGCATATACATATATTGTGAATATGGTATACTTTTTTTAATATAATATAATAATATATTTATTTAGTATAATAAAATGCATCGTTGAAGCAGGCTTTAGCCATGCATTACTATGTACGACATATATAAATGTATACCGCTTAAATTTAATCTATTTGCTACATTTCTAAATGAAATTTCAAATGTGGACGCACGTAAATCTGAAAGATGTTTGATTTGTTACTAAAAACGGTAATATTCTTTTTAATTTGTTATCATGTTATAATTAGAGATATTTATATCACACGCAGCTAGATTATCTGGAACTTAAATCGTATATAAAATGATGTCGCTGATATATATTATCGTATATTGTTTGGTTTTATAAGCTAGTTTAACCCTTTCCCTCATAAACCATAAAAAGACCCATGCAAACAGCATAAAACCAGATCAGCCTGCGAGTAACTCGCAGGCTGATCAGGTTTTATGCTGTTCGCTGCTCCTCAGTGGTCTGGAAAAGAGGATTTTGTAATTAAATTTGGTAAGGTTTAACTGTGGTTTTCTGCAGATCAGGCTTTATGTGGTATCTACTGAGTGCGTCAAAATGAATCTATATGAGGGAAAGGATTAATAATAATGCTAAGTGTGCTAAAGTCAAAATAAAATAAAATAACGGTGGGGGAGATCGGGTGGGGACAGACTGTGACACTGATGTTTCTGAAAGGGCGTTACTCCTTCCTGTAATTGGGGATAGGGTTAGAAATGTAGATTTCTCGTGCATTTTCAATAACAAACTGGCATAAAATAGTAAAGTTAATGGCATTAAGAAACACATCTCATTTCTGAATAATTTTACATGGCTAGCGATAGGCACCTACTCTGCGTATAATAATAATAATAATAATAATAATAAACTTTTCCAAAAACAAAATCGACAATTTTTATACCTGAAAGTTCGTCAACCTGGTAATTAAAATTAATTAGCAAGCTTTTAATGCAAGATTAAAAAAATATTCATGTCGAGAAAAGTGAATTAAAAATCTCTTTGAATAGATTTAGTCAAAGTCTTTTTTTTTCTCATTAATTCCTTTGGGCTTCGATGCCAATTACATTTTAGTGTCCAATTTATAGTTGTTGTTTTCAGCAGTTAATTATACTCTTATCGAGGGTCCTCCATGGCCGAGAGGGTAAAGTTGCTGACTTTAACACTCGAATCCACGCGGTGAGGGGCTTTCACCGCGTGGGTTCGAATCCCAGCAGGGTATTTGGATTTTCATGTGAGGAAGCCTTTCCAGTTGGTTTGCGGTGGTTCTATCCGGATGTCTATGTGCATTCGGGGTCTTCCTCCACCTGTAATTAGCTGAACGTCGCTATACTACTGAAATACTGTCGAGGCGACGGTAAACTCAAATAGCCAAGCCAAGTTATTCTTATCGATTTTTATGCTTTGTTAAACTGCATCTGTCTTGAATATTTTTTAGGTTTAACTGATACAAACTTTTGTTAATTGCCTATTTTTCTTCAATTTTTAGATCGCTCGGCAGATGACATATAACTTTCTCAATCAGTGAAATGTCATTGCATTTGCTTACGCAGTACCCTAAACACAAGTTTGTTATACAGTCATGGACGACTACCCCCAAATTAACAAAAGGGGCCATACTTAAGACAATAGGAGTCTGGTTGACCTAGTGGTTATGCTAGTGGCCAAGGCCTCTCGCCCTGTTTTTTTTTTTTTTTTTTTTTTTTTTTTTTTTTTTTCAAAGGTCATGGGCCGTTTTGACTATAACTTTTCTCCAACTTGTTGCCGTTTTAACTCTGGACACCGCTGATGTCCCGAGAAATATACTTGCCTCTGTTGGAGTTACTCCCCTTAACGTACTCTTAAATCTCCAAATATAATAATAAATTTCCTCCCCCAGACTTTAACTTCTTGGTGTTTGACAGTAAAAATGTCGTTGATCTCGAAAACTGAACACAGAAGATGGCGATAGAAACACTTTTACGTGAAATATTATTAATACCTAGCCATCACCAGCGCAATCTGTCCGCTAGCAGGGCCGTATGTTTGGTAAGCATATGATAATACAACTTGCAAGGTTACGACTATGTTCTTATTTATTTGTAACTGAAACAATGCAACGGATATTTAAGTTAATTATAAAGTTCTAGAAGTAATTTTTGTATATCCATCAACAAATAAATGACCTGGTTCTAGTGATCACTGAACAGCCTAATAACACAGCAAAGAAAAAGCTGAAGAACTACTCAAACAATTTAAATCTGTCTTCACAAAACCAACAAACAAAGAATTTCCAGAAATGAAAAAACAAGTGAAGAAAAACATCAAACCAATAAAAATTGAACAGAAAGGACTGGAGAAACAACTTTCAAAAGTAAATCCATCAAAAACTTCTGGCCCAGATAACATTCCTAACAGAATACTAAAAGAATGCTCAAAAGAACTAGCCCCAATCCTGAAAATAATCCTACAGTGCTCAATAGACACAGGAGAATTACCAAAAGACTGGAGAGAAACAAACATCTCAAGCATCTTCAAAAAAGACAACAAACACCTGCCAGAAAACTACAGACCTGTCTTTCTAACCTCAGTCATATGCAAAACTCTTGAACATATTATTTGTAGACACTTACTTAACCACCTGGAAGAAAACAAAATACTGACAAACTTAAATCATGGATTTAGGTCTGGGTATTCCTGTGAAACACAACTGATCACAACTTTTAAAGATTCCTATTAGATCACGACAAAGGTCAACAAATAGATATTGCCATATTAGACTTTTCAAAAGCCTTCAACACAGTACCACATGACAAACTCCTACACAAACTTGACAGCTACGGAATTGAGGGAAGTCTTCACACTTGGTCAACAAATAGAACAATGAAAACAATAGTAGAAGGAGAAAAATCAAGTGAAACAACAGTAGACTCAGAAGTACCCCAAGGCACAGTACTAGGGCCAATCCTGTTCTTGTGCCACATAAATGACCTGCCAGAATGTGCAAAATCCTCTGTCAGACTATTTGCAGATGACTGCCTACTATATAGAACAATAAAATCAGAACAAGATCACCTCTAATTACAACAGGACCTAAATAGCCTAGAAACATGGGCAACAAACTGGGGCATGAAATTCAATGCGAAAAAATGCTATATCATGTCAATCAACAACAACAAAAAAAACAAACAATAGATTTTATCAACTAAATAACTACATAATGCAGGAAGTACAAAATAATCCCTATCTTTGACTACCAATCTCAAATGACTTTAAATGGTATGCAAAAAAGCGAATTCAACTATAGGCTTTTTAAGAAGAAATCTAAGAAATGTACCAGAGACCTGTAGAAAAACAGCCTACATTACACTAGTAAGATCAATAATGGAATATGGGGCTACCATCTGACACCAGAAAGACAATATAGACAAAGTAGAAAGAATCCAAAACAGCAAAGCCTCAGATTAATATCAATGTACAAGGTGATTGAAGGGTTAGTTCCAGCACTGCCAACATCAGATTTTGTGAAATTCACCAGACCTAAAAGAACAATGAAAACAAAAAATTTAATGGCTGCGAAACATTAAATATATTAGAAAAACGCATTTGCAAAAATTCAAAGGGTCTGGATATACCATCATCAAACTCTAAACAATATGAAAATTCATTCTTTGTGGACATTGTGATTCACTGGAATCATCTCCCTGATAATATAGTGCATGCTGGCTCTGTTGAGGCATTCAAAAATGCCTTAAAGAGCCACCACCAATAGTGTGGAGCTCTCCTTCTGTTGTGTAAAACCCAGTATTGGGATCTACAATGATTTTGATTCAGATTCAGAATAAATTAATTGGAAATATGTGCCAGCAGGGGACTCGAACCTCCGACCCATAGGACACAGTGACATGGGACAGATAGTTCAAACCATGCACAGTAAACACTTTCCCTCCATAACTTCTCAGGAGTTGGAGTCAGTCCTGGCTTCTCTGCTCTTTACATCTGAAATCAGTAACTGGAAACAGTGTCTCTAAATACTATCTGTATCAGGGTTTTCTTTTCTGCCTATTTTGGGCAATGGACCATAGCCACCTATTGGGAATATTTATCGACATATTTCACCAATTTGGGTATTTTCAAGAAGCAGTAAAGCAACTGAGTATGTGTTACATCAGGCCTTTTTTCCTTCTTTTACCATGTCTTCCCTAACAAGCATGATTTTCCCCAATTTCAAATATGTTTTTCCAGAATTGGATTAAATCCCTTTTAAAATAAAAGTAACTTACACCTTTGTTAAAACTTAACCGATAGCAGCAATATTTTACGACAATGTTTGCACAGCTTTACCAGGCTGGATTCATGGGGGGGGGGGGGGCACTTATAGGACTCAAAAATAGAAAATTATATGATCAGCCCAGCAGAATTTTCTAGGTGACTGAAATTGCCTTTATTGGGTAAATGGTAAATGCTTGTGCTAAGTATTGGAAACTTTGCAGCCAGTGCCATAAAATTTGTATTAATGGCAGAAAAAATATTTTCATGGATCTAGATATATTGGTTTAGAGGGCTGTGAGTTCAAGCTCGAGCCAGCATCTATAGTTTTTGTATGCAAGAAATCTTTACGGTGGATGTGAGTCTAGTACTGGTCTTTCCCAAGAACGATGGTTAAGTTAACTGCCCACCCTGGTCAAGAATCTTGTCAATATAGAAGAAAATAAGGTGCATTGAAGTTGATTTTAGGGATAAAAAGCATAAAAATGAGGAAAAAAATATGCTGATATAAAAAAGTCAACCCCAAGCAATAGAACTACATAGCCCAAGGCTTAGATTTCAATATCAAGCACTGATACCACAATCATGCTTTTAGTCCCCCCAGTTAAAAAATTCTGGATCAGGGCCTGTTTATGGTACACATATTGTTCTTGATCATCAAGATGCTTTCTTATCTGTAATATATAAAGCTTGCAATCAAGCATCTGGTGGCAGACAAGATGTCTCATAACATGCGAAATCACATAAAAAGAAAAAAATTGCAAATCAGATTAAAAAAGCACAAAATCATTTGTTAGTTTCTGTCTGATATTGCCTCAACCTCGAGCAAAATGCAAACCGACAAAAGTTTTACGAACACAATCACAACTGCAAACGAAACATTAGGTGAATGTTAACCAGACAAGAAAAGTATAACAACAGAAAATGATGGTTGCCTAGATTATTCCGCAAAATACAAAATAAGATTAAGATTGTTATATTACAATAATGCCAAAGGAGGCTATATTTGTAAACATTGTAAACTTTTTTAAAAAAAGAATCCCAGTTATTTGTTTTTCATTTATAATTGTCCATAACCTATTTCCCCATCTGCTTATTTTGTTGACAATAATTCCCTCTCTATAGGCTACAAGCTACATCCCCAAATGTTGAAAAAATGTCCTGTACATAAAATTATTGTTTAAATAGGCATTTTCTTTCAAGAACTCCGGTAAATAACAAATAAAACACTTATTTTTTTCCAATTTGCATTTAGGAATAGGTCTGATATTTGAAACCTACATATAGGCAGAAAAAAAACAACCCCTGACTGTTGAGAGACTCTGCTGGGAAAGTGTGCTTAATATTGGACTCAAATCCACAACTAGTGGAACTCTAGTAAGGTGGTCTTCAATCTGTGATAACTGGGCACATGATTCACATGAAAGAAGAAACAATAAAAAAAACATCAATGATGGTGATCAGGGGTCTCACAAACTCCATAATAGAGCCTTGAACTCCAGTAAATAAGAAAAGGACTCCTGTTTTTCTGAATGCTTTTTATATGACTATAATATGGACTCCAACTTTTTGGCAAATCTCTGTAAAGGACTCCAGATTCTCTTATTGCTCTCCAAAGAGAGCATATAGTTGACACTTTGTCCATCTGTCCATTCGTCTGTCCATCATAATTTTGTCTGAAGCTTAACACAAAAAGTATGAAAGGTATCAACATGAAACTTCATAGGTAGATAGATCTCATTGAGGAGAAAAGCAGTGTACAAGAATCATAACTCTGTTTTGCATAATTTAGGAGTTATTGCCCTTTGTTATTTTTCATATTTAAGTTTTGTCGAGAGCTCATATAGTATAATAAAGTACCCATCAAGTGACCAAGCACAGTTTGGGGAGCAACCACCAGTTCTACAGGCACTTGTTTATTGTATGTTGTTAAATTAATACAAACAGTGTTAATTTTGACAAAACCAGTTTAATTGACATCATAGGTTGGACCAATGCAAGGTTTTTGGAACCCAGTGGGGATTGAACTCCTGACCTTCGGATATGTAGTTGATGTCTACATCCTCATAGGTTATTTTCATATGAGACCAAGTTTTAGTGATATCTCAGAGAGTTTAAGTGTGTCTGAGGCACACAAATTCTATATACATTCACAAGATAATTTTTTTATTTTATTCAGTAAACCAGCATTGTTTAATTCTAATAAATTTAAATTTCAGATCCATGATGATTGGCTCAACAGCTTAAAACAGAATAAGGTCATCAAAGACTGCTTCAGGTCAAGGACACTTAGTCGTGAGGATGCTGCCTTGTATCTGGCCCCATCTTACAAATCTCTCCCCAAAAACTGGTCCAGGATCTGCATAAAGGTTATTCACAAAAATGATGATCTTGTCCCAAAGTAAGTACAAATGCATTTAGAAAAGACTCATTTACATTTTAGAAAGACCATATATAGTGTAAATAGGAACTGATTAGAAAACACTGTGTGTCATTTGCTGTTTTGTAAACTTGCATTTATTATACTCTATATGAAACTTAACTTTCAAAGATAATTAGGTAATGTTCATGTTATCTTTTGTCTGAAAATATATTGTTATATATATTCAAACTATTTTTCTTTTGAAAGTAAAAAGAAAAATCTTGATTTTTTTTTTCATTCATTTAGACTGCACAATGGACCTCTGTATAATGCAAAGCCAACAGAGTCTGCAATGGAACATTTGGTGCAAAGTGCACGTGAAAACTTTCGTAACCTCTGGGCAGCATCCCATATAAAGCATGGCCTGGATGCCTTCGAAACGTTTCAGGTTGCTGAAGATCAGGTAAGTTATCTTTTTTTTCGTACATTTATGCTTTAAATCTGTGTTAAACATTCTAATAGCAAGATGATTTTTTCTGGTTTCATTTCATGTAAAAAATAAATCTCTTTAAAACTTCTCCCATCCAATCTGATGGTAGATACGAGATCTTTTTCTGCATTTTTTTTCTTGAGGGTGTTAATTTTTATAGGAGCATTTGGATATTCTGCAAAAATGTTAAATATATACCAACATTTCTAATGATATTATAAGTCTCCTGTCACTTGTTGAGGTGCGATCAAAGAAAAAGCACATTGAACATTTTAGGAATTCTTAAAATCTGTTAAGAAATTATTGATTGTAGAGATAATTTTCAGTCAGGCTTGGCTATATTTAAAGGGAAATGTATCTTAAATATTTGCTCAGAATTCAGAGTTTTGTGTTACAGGGGTCTAAAATTGCAAATTTTTAGTCATTCTGAATATTTTCAGCTAAGCAATGTGGTGAGGACATATCTACAGAGACTAAATCCTCGAGACTACATCAGACTTTCAGGGTCTGATTCTCCCACAAATTCACCTTATAGCAGTCCAATCCATCAACATTCAAACCAGATAGGGGAAAACATCATTCCAACCATCGCTGTGATAGAAACTGATGCAGACTTCTTCATTGTGCAGCCATATTTGCCATGTTCACTTCAGGATATTGTCAGTTATAGTCCAGCAATTTTCACCTCTTCACATGCCAAATCCTTATTTGTACTATACCAGGTTTTACAGGGTATGGTTTCTTTACACCAAAATGGAATGACTTTTGGTCAACTGTCTCTTCAGAATTTACGTGTAGATGATAAACTTTGGGTTACGTGCACTGTCCCACATGTAAATAAACATAATTCCATTCCAAATAGTGATACCACATCTTCACCTACCGTGATTGATACAGGCAAGGCCATGGAAGCAGATGGTCATGAAAAATGTGCAATATCTGAAAGTTTTAGCCCACATGGAACAAAACTGAGTGAATGTGAGAATTATGTCTTTGAAGGTGTTGAGGTACTGGAAAAATTTCACAGACTTGACTTCAAAATGGATGATCTAGCGAAACTGACAGAGGATTGGCAGAAACATAAAATAAATAATTTTACATATCTGATGTATCTGAATCACCTAGCAGGTCGAAAACTAGGAGACCCAAACCATCACCCAGTTCTACCCTGGGTCATGGATTTCAGCAGCAGCAACTCAAATCGGGACTTAAAGATGTCAAAGTTCAGACTTAACAAAGGGGACAGTCAGCTGGATTTCACCTATGGATCAATGTCAGAGCTCTCTGGGGGCAGTTTGGAACACATACCCCATCATGTGTCCGATGTTCTCTCAGATATCACATATTACGTATATAAAGCACGCAAGACACCCAAACACATTCTCTGCACATTTGTACGCTCAAAATGGGTGCCAAACGAGTATCCGCAGAGCATTGAGAGAATGTATCATTGGACACCGGATGAATGTATCCCAGAGTTCTTTACAGACCCCTCCATTTTTACCTCCATTCATGAAGACCTCCCCAACCTGGAGCTGCCCAGCTGGTGTACGTCTGCTGCAGAATTGATCGACCGTCACATGGAGGTGCTGGAAAGTGAGGCAGTCTCAGCTGAACTTCATCACTGGATTGACCTCACTTTTGGTTTCAAGGTAAGCTTGAATGTTCTTAGCTTTATGTTGTTCATATTTTGAGGGCTGATCACAAAACTATTCCAAGTGCATATAGAAATAGAAAGAGATAGAACAGTTTCATAGTTAGCCCTAGGTTTGGGTCCTATTGACATTCCTGTAGTATCACATTATGTCATTGTAAACTTATCCTTTTTATGTTGCCTTGTTTACAACGCAACATACATTGTACTGTAACTGAATGGGAAAATGACAATACCAGATATCCAGATTTCAATGCCCTCTAGTGGGCAAGATATATGTGCACCTGTTTGTGTAGGCAGGAAAATTTATCAGTGAAAATACCGTTATTTATGTGGGTGTAATATTCTGCGTTTTTGCCATAAATACAGGTTAGTTTTTTCTACGGATTATTTTTTTGCGATTTCTGACCCAGAAAGAATTCATTTCTGTGTTTACTAACCTTGCTTTTTAAAGCAAACATGTTATAATCTCTAATTCAAAGTATTACACCAAAGGAAGATCACTCTATATCACTCTATATTACATCTCATATACTCTACTGCCAACCATACCATACACAGTTTAACAGTCGCTCTGGTATAAGTTAGTTGACACGAGTCAATCCATAGATTTTCAAATGCAAGTTTTAAAATAGATTCTTCAAATGTAAATAAATTTCAAGGGAAATTCAATCAGAGAGCAAACCATTGGTATATGTGCGAAAATATGCACAGTTTGCATTGTTTGGCAAATAATTAAGACCCCGATGTGGAGTGGAGAAATTCTCCCCATACCCAGATGAAACCGGAAGGTGACAGGAAGTCTGCTATTGATAAGTGAAGATTACAATGAAATGTGGTCAAACTGTTACATTTTTTTAATCTTTGTTCTTTTCATCTGTTTCCTGTAATTACAAACCATTCATTAGCTTGTTGAAAACTACATTGGTTGGTTGTTTTGTTTTAATGTTAGAAATACTGCCACAACATATTTAATGTAGATCAATATCTAATGATCTGAAGGGACAATCCTGCTAATATTTTTTCTGCTGTTAATTTCCATGGACTATATTTCTACAGATCTGTGTTTATCCACAGAATTGCAGAAATAAATTTCCTGCAGAAATAACCTGCTATACAGAATGAAATTGACATAAACCAGTGAAGTACCTGTAATGTGTCCTTGGTTAATCTAATATGAATACGGAAAATAAAATTATGTTGTTCGGCCCTCACAGCTACAAGATCCATTAATTGAGGGAAATCAATAATTTCAAATTACAATCCACACTTCCTCCTTTACTATTCAAGTTTATGCTTAGCACAACATCAGGACTCTCATTCCTTTGTATTTTCTTTATGTTCAGGTTCAAAACCCACCAACGGTCCAACCATACTTAATAGAGCTATGTTATACATGTACATGTAATTGAATATATGGGAACATATTTCATAATTTGTGCTTAAATATTTCATTACTTAGCAAATATGGTTTATCAGTATAGTATCTATAATGAACTTGGTTATTTATTTGTTGAACAATGCCGCTGGAATGTATTCCTACATGTACCTCATGTAAGTTTTTAAGTACAGTGTATTACTTAGTGTTAAGTATTGTCGGTGGAATTAGTGCCAGTAACTGAAGTATTTACTCATGCACTTTTCATACCATTTAAGACCACTAATAAAAGCATGTTGGGCTCAACGTATTTCTTGGGCAGCATTATAACTAGCATAATAAGCATGAGAATAGTATCATTTTTTATCATCCTTTCTTGCTGGCTGATTTTTTTTTGTACTGGTTACTTAATTCAGCTAAACAATTCATAACATCAAGATTTGGATTACTGCTGGACTGTTTATAATGGCTTTCATATTTTTATGGAGTGTTGTTTTAATGGAGTGTGTTTTAATGGAGTGTGTTTTAAATGGATCTTCTCGGTATTCCCTAGTAAGATATTAATTACTAACAAGACAGTGTTGACATGTTGTAGCTGAGTGGTAAGGCAGCAGTGAAGGCCAAGAATGTCTACCTCCATCTTGTGGACCAACACAAGGACCTGGTCAACCACGGAGTGGTGCAGCTTTTCACCCAGCCCCACCCCACCAGGGCCTCCCTAGACATGGGTGTGTCTCTGCTGCCTCCCAGGATGAGGAGGAAAATGGTAAGTAGACAGTTATAGGATATGATCTCTCCTGAAATGTGTGGTATGCTTTAATGTGTTGTGTTTTAATATGGTACTTAGTTTTTATTTTTTTTTTATAAAAAAGTGATCACATTAATGTAGTCAGTTCTTTTTTTCTGAAATAGTATTGCATTTGTTAACTTTCCTCAATACTTCTTTCACCATGTCAGTACTATTTCTTTGATTCTTTCTTTTTAAGAGATAGTTGAAATAATTGTATCTTTTGACAAATTAATGGGGAAATAACTTTCTTTTTGTGAATCATCCATGTTAATTTCTGATTGTAATAAGGATAAAGCATTTCAAATCATTGTCACTTCCAAGAGAAATCTAAAGATAGCTAGCATAAGCTCATGTTTTGGGTACTATCAGAAAAGTGGAAGTAATTCATTACTTTTTACGTTGATTTAGGAGCAAATTTTTACAACTAACTGGTACACATATTCTAATCTTTTTAAAAGGTTTCTAGATTGGACCAGTTTTTTCAGGTTTGGGAAGGTCTTGAAAGATTCTTGTCTCAAATGGGGTTCAAACCTAGAAGTTTCAGATTCATATTCTTGTACACTACATTCTGGCTCATTAAATAACTGATGCACTGTTCATAACCTCCTTCTCTTTCACAGGTGCGGTCCAGCTCAGTTCTTTCTACTTCAAGTGAAAAGTAAGTTTTATACATACTTTTCATAAGAATCACTACAAACTTTTTTTTTGCATGGTTGAAGAAAGTGAGTATATAACCAAAGATGTAGCAGATTAGGTGTAGCAACATTTTTAAGACACACCTTAAGTTTCAGGCTCACCTGCTTGAAGTAGTGTTTACATTATATTCTTCAGAATTCCAACATACTCAGCATATGTTTTTATCTTATATTCATAAAGAACCTAACAGAGCAAAATTCCTAAATAAATGAAGCTAATGCAGGGATAATCATACCTGAAAAAATGATGAGATAAGCATCTGATTTGGCCATAGTAAGTGACAACTTGTCCATGTCCAGTGAGGGATTTAAGTCTTATGTATGACAGGTTTACAAGGGTTTTTCACTTATTTAGCAGATTTCAAAGATATTTTGAGCAAGAGACAGTGCAAATACATGTATCTCAAAATCACAATATTTAATAAGAGACAGAGCAAATATCTCAAAATCACAATATTTAATAAGAGACAGAGCAAATATCTCAAAATCACAATATCTAATAAGAGACAGAGCAAATATCTCAAAATCACAATATTTAATATCAAAATCACAATATTTAATAAGAGACAGAGCAAATATCTCAAAATCACAATATTTAATAAGAGACAGAGCAAATATCTCAAAATCACAATATTTAATAAGAGACAGAGCAAATATCTCAAAATCACAATATTTAATAAGAGACAGAGCAAATATCTCAAAATCACAATATTTAATAAGAGACAGAGCAAATATCTCAAAATCACAATATTTAATAATCCCTGCCAATGACAATATAACACAGCATATTGTTATGATACTATCAATAAGTTATCTTCTTAATCTGTCAGTCTGCAAGCCTCATCTTTTCAGTCCATCAAGAAATTCTGGATCCTGCATTTATTCACAAAGTGTTCAAGATAAATCCTGTTACTTTGAATATGAACAGATAGCTATGATTAGATTAAGCATGTCCTATTATAAAATATGATTTGATGAAAGAAAAAGTTACTGTGGCAACCTGCAAAATAAAAATTATATACCTTTAGCACTGGTAATGTCTTTCTCATCTTCTAATAGAGTTCACATTACATCTCATTTTGGTATTTTGTCCTGACTTAAACCTTCAAAATAACTGTGTGCAAAGGTCAACTATTAATTTCGTATGATGTGGATCTTGGAAGATAATTGTGCAGTTCACTACTGACAGGGCTCTATGCCAGTATAAAGGACTAATCTTTTGCTTGTAATCCTTCTTTATCAAGTTATGAGCACTACTTTCATTTCGTGATGTGGCAATATTTAATTAATTTTTTTTTGTGATATGCACAACAGAGAAGCAGGAAAGCCTGATACCCAGAAGATTAAGCTCCCAGATGACTTTGAACCAACAGCTGGTCTGGATCAGTTTGAAGCTCTCAATTCCTTCACCAGCAGGACATGTGAGACCTTACCACCGTCTGTCATCAGCTGGAGGGTAAGGGAGTAGTAGTTTTAGAGAGTGAAAGATAAGCAGGGTATTTGAGTATTTACCCAATAAATTTCAGCCAAAAAAATAGTATTCAAAATCATGATGTACCTAATTGCAAAAAGAATATTGAAAACTCAGTTAAAGTGTTTGCAGTTGTATACAAAATATTCAAAATACCCAATTCACACCATTTAAAAACACCAAAACATTAAGTAGCACAAATAACCAAATTCATATTAAAGTTATATGGTAAATACCCCTTTCCAAAAAGAGTTATCTATAGCTCTGGTTTTACATGTTATAACTGTAATTTGTCAGATTTAGATTTTTACACATGGATATGTATTTCTATTCAATTTTGTGTCAAGTTTTTACACATGGATATGTATTTCTATTCAATTTTGTGTCAATGCTATAACTGTAATTTGTCAGGTTTAGATTTTTACACATGGATATGTATTTCTATTCAATTTTGTGTCAAGTTTTTACACATGGATATGTATTTCTATTCATTTTTAGCTCAACTATTCGAAGAATATGAGAGCTATTGTAGTCGCCCTTGTATCGGCGTCGGCGTTGGCGTTGAAACATTTTTAATATGTTTAGGGGTATCATACTATAAAGGAAGATAACACTTGATGGAATATATCAAAAATTATGACCCCCTTTTAACTTAAAATTTTGGTTAAACTTTTGCATTCAAGCTACTATCCAGCTTATATCTCAGAAATTGCTTGTGGAATTGACTAGAAATTTAAGAAGTGTCTTCAAGGGCATCAGAAAACTAAGGAGTATAACTTTTGGACTAATGCAAATTATGGCCCTTTTCTAACTTTGTGAAAGTTTTGCATGCACAGTGTTATTGTGCTTATGTCTCAGTAACTAGGCATGGGATTGATTTTAGACATCATAAAAATATTAAAGGGTATCAGACTATCAAGTTATATCATTTTTGACTATTATTATGTACAGGGTATGTGAAGGGCAATAATTGAAAAAGATTTCATTTGATTTACCAACAAGCATTTTGAATAGTCGAGCATGCTGTCCTCTGACAGCTCTTGTTGTGTCAAGATTTTACACATGGATATGTATTTCTTTTTTATTTTTGTGTCACCTGTTGTAAGTATAAGGATCTGTCTGTCACACTTTTTCCATTACACCTTTCATGTAATGCTTCTTTCAGCTTGTGACACATGTGTTTCAAGGATCAGTTCTTGTATTCATACAAAGAGGTTTAATGGTTTAAATGCAGTTAGTGTCTGAAGTTTGAAATGATTAGCATGGTTTTGTTAATTTTTGTATAACAAAGTACACAAAAAGATTGCATTCTGATGGAAGATAATAATTTGATTTACTTGTATTAGTTAAAAACAAACTTATTTTTTATCATTTTTTCATGAAATGTTAAGAATGTTAATTATCGTAATTACCGGTGACTGTTCACAATATGTAAATAAGTTGTTGTCAGACAGTATATAGTGAAATATGATTGCATACATGCCATATCTCCCGGCGGGAGATTAAATCTCCCCAATTTGATATTTTCAATAAAAGCTATAGAAAATCTTTATTTATAGATTTTTTTTTCTTGAGCACAATATTTACTTTAAAACGTTTCTTTTACATTGAATGGGAACAAGAATTTAATCTCAGCATCTCCTTGATTTGGTCTTGCTGCCAGTGGGATTTTGATCCTAAACCTTTGAATCCAGCATCACTAGAACATGGCATCCAGTTTATTCTGTTTCATCATTTTACAGAACACACAGCTGCAGTTCAGTGACATCCACTACCAGATGAGGATGGTGTGGGCAGACATTCAGCAGTTTGCTTGTCTCATGTGTGAACTATACTTGGCACCCAAACTCCATGTGCAGAAGCCGTGTGCGTCACTTGTCGAGCGCTATCAGATGATTGGCAAATTATGCTCCAAGGATTGCAACAGTCTGCCAAGGTTAGCATACTAGCTTTGTGGATGTTATACCTGAAATATCAGAATAAAGAATTAATATTTAATTGTAAACGCACCATTTTATATCTTGGTTATGGAATAGGAAAATAGATTATGCTGGTTATAAGTAATTTTAGTATTAACCCTTTCCCGCATATAGACTCATTTTGACACACTCAATAGGTATCACATAAAGCCTGATCTGCAGAAAACCACAGTTAAACCTTACCAGACTTAATTATAAAGTCCTCATTCCAGACCACTGAGGAGCAGTGAACAGCATAAAACCTGGTTTTATGCTGTTCGCATAGGTCTTTTCATGGTTTCCTCTATGAGGGAAAGGGTTAAAGCAGCTCATTCACAGGTGATTGTTAGAAAGTAGAAAAATGATTTTCTACTCTCCCGCGTTAATGTTGGTGGAGTCTCTGTATCCTGACAAATTAACTTGGCAAGTATAGGCCACATTACATGTATAAATGATTTTTTCGTAAAGGACATGTTCCTCAAAATGGCATCTTTACCAATTCATTATTGCAATTAAATAAGTTCAGCAAAAACAATGTTATTCTAGTAATGTGTCACAAATATTGTGTCATAAAAAAATGGTACTGGTCCGTTGTCAGGATAATATCACTGTGTGTGGTATCATGGTGTGGTATCATGCCACAAGTCTTGAGTGTGATACTGCAGTGTGGCAGCACAGTGTTTGTCTCCTTTCATATATCATAGTCCCCGAATGACTGAAATACTGTCGGTGGGATATTAAAGCAAACAAATAAGGTAATTATGATTTGATGGGACCATAGTGAACATATAACTACAGTCAAACTTAGGTGACTCGAACACTGAAAACTGGAACATAATACTTTACTTGAACACATTTCAAGGTCCCGGCAAAACTGTTCTTTATTTTTTATTGTATGACCTGGGATGAGTCGAACACTGATGGCTGGAACTCTCTAACTAAATTTTCGGCCCCAAGTGCTATGTATTTCACACCTATCGGTTGAACCATTTAACACCCTACATGTGATGTTTCGCTGGTGATTTTATTACAACCTGTGGTGCGGTGTGTTTTTCACACATGGTCAGATTCTGCAAAAAGAAAAAAACAACATAGTATGCAGCAAATGTTACAACTTGCATGTAGCCCTTTAAGATAAAAAATTTTTAATTTTTTTTTAATTTAAATTTAAAAAAAAATACGATAATTTACTTTAATCGATCTGTGCTAAAAGAAGGCCTAATAATAAATAATAATTATTAATACATGTATGTAAATCAATTTAACCACGGTTGGGTTGAACCACCAATGACTAAAACAAATTGCTGTTCCCCCAGCCTGTTTGAGTCACCCAAGTTCGACTGTAATTGCATTTTCCTTGTAATTTTTTTTCCAGGTTACACCATTTTTATCCTGGTGAAATGCATTAGGAATTTATTGGGAAGGGTTTTATATACCAGATAAACCATACAAATGTAACTTGACTGTGCTTTACATTTTAGGATGGTTCAGAATGCAGCAGAGATACTCCTTCAGTTGAGGAACTTCAGGAACTTCAAACCAACTTCAGATCACTTGTCTAGATATGGACCCTCCCTCCTGTTTGAATACCCAATGGTGAACACCCTTGGTTTGCCTCCTCCTACACCCTGCTTGTTGTTGCAACCTCATTCCGGTATCATGCCCTTTCCATCCTACTTCTGTGAACTGTATAGTGTTTTAAACGATCTCAAAAATGTTGACTCAGAAATTGAAAAAGAGCTAAATGATTCAACCAAGTCAAAATTGGACAGAAAGAAAATTGAAAAGGTGTTATCACGGAAAAAAGTAGAAGTTTTAGAAAAATATCTATGCAGAAATAAAGGGAAATTATCAAAAGAGGGGTATGAACTAATATTGCCTTATATTAAAGAGCTTTTTGAAGATCCAAAGACAACAGTACAGGCTGCTTGGTCATTATTGAAGCTGATCGGGAAGGATATGGGACCTAGTGCACTGTGTGAAGCACTCTTACCCCATCTAACAAGGCTTTTCAGTGGCGCAGACTCGACACCAAAACACATGAAGCTTTATCACCGTACGTTCATAGTTCAGCTGCTGCTGCACGTTGGCCTGGATGCGTTCCTGAAAAACTTCTGTACATTGTTAGTGGAGGCAGTGGCGGGGTATAAAGATTTTGTGATTGACAGCAACGGGGATCATGTGCTGAGAGAGGACATTGAGGAGGAGGTGGAAGAGAGTGATGAGTTCATGAGTAATCAGTCAGAGCTGGAGAAAGCTGTGGAGGCGGTGAACTATCCAGCTGAAGGTGGGTGTGTCTGAAATTCATGTTCATTTTCCCCGCCACTGAGTGGCTGGAGGGTGTAATTTTCCTATGTCTGTCATTCTGTCATTACTTCATTCTAAAATATAAGAGTTTTCTTTTTTTTTCACCATGCTTAATAAGCAGGTGTTCTGTGATAAGCTACAGACAGAGTTTGCAAAACCAGCTAAAAATGTTACTGCTCAGTCTGGAATCAAACATAGGACACTCTTTATTTTAGTTTGAATCTCTACCATGTCACCACAAAATTTAGCTCTATGGCAAGATAGTATGAGCACAAGAACCTTTATATATCTTAATCATATATAGAATCGGACACAAGACTCCTGGACTTTGAATGTCAATACTTAAATCATATAGAGTTAAATGTATTGAGAGTTATAAATGTATTCTTCAGTTTTTCAATATTGCAAACACTATAGATTAATGGTTCCCATAAATGCACTATGATAAGTAGGGGATATAAGGTATGAATAGTCTCTCCCCAGGCTTTAACATCTTTTTACAATCCCTTAGTTCCCTGTATTGTAGATTATTTGCTTATATTCTATTGGCTGTCTACGAGGGATGTTCAAATTGAAATGCAACTCGGGTTATATTATGTAACTACGCACTCTTCTCACAAAAAACCTACTTGGATCGCCTAGGGGCATCAATTATCTCTCGGTCGATACCAGTTTTGTGTAAATCTGTCCTCTCTAGCCTCGGCTTCACAACGAGAAACATTGCATACTCGTACATACTAATGATAAAATGGTTGGTAAAAAATCTGCGTTCGCCGCCTAAATACGGGCCTACATCAAAAACCGCTGTTTTCTTGGTATAGGTCCAAAAGAGATATTTCATGAAATATGCTCAATTTATGTGGTGCAAGAAATTTGCAAGTGGAATAAAGTCCTTGCAAGATTGCAAGATGCACATCGCAGAAAGACAGCAACCACTTCCAAAATGGTAGAAAAAGTCAGAGAAATTGTATTGACAGATGCAAGATTCACTGTTAGGGAAATAGCCCAAAAGTACATCTCAATAAGGGCAGTTCATTCAGTTCTAAGGAAGCACCTTAAAATGAATAAGATAACTGCGCGATGGATACCCCATTTGCTTACAGAGGAGCAGAAGCGCTACCACGTGAAAATGGCAAAATCTTTGCTGAAAATGTACCCAAAATACAATAATCGCTCGTTTGCCAATATTGTCACAGGTAACTGGACATGGGTGCATTTCTATGAGCCCAAACGAAAACATGAAAACAAGATATGGGCTACAAAAGACTAAAAGGCCATGTAAGCCAAACGCACAAAGAGCGTCATAAAGGTTATGTATGCAGTTTTCTTCACAAATCAAGGGCCTGCTATACAAATTGCTGTTCCGAAAGGTAAATCGGTCAATAGCAAGTTCTACAGGGGAACTGTTCTAAAAAAGTTGAAGAAATATTTCAATAGACGCAGGCCAGCGACACGTTTGTCGGGGGTCTGGTTGCTGCATGACAATGCGTCTAGCCACAAAGCGGCTATTGTACGCGATTTTTTAAGGCAGGAAAAGGTTGTAGAGCTTCCACACCCGCCGTTTTCCCCAGACCTTGCCCCCTGTGACTACTTCATGTTCCCGAGGCTCAAAAAGTACTGGAAGAAAATACAAAACACGAAAAGATCTTGTTTCAGCCATCTTCCAATGTCTCAATGGTATACCCAGAAACGACTATGAAACTGCCTTTAAAAATTGGATCAAAAGGTTGAAACTGTGCATAGCTCATGGAGGTGAATACTTTGAAGGAATCCGATAGTTGGTTTGTGAAAACAAACAAATCCTTTCTAGATATGCTAGGAATTGCATCTCAGTTTGAACATCCCTGGTATTGCTGTAGTGAGTTCAGTAGAGACTGCTCCTTAGACATTTGCATGACTGAATCTTATTTTAATATTTTTGTTGCATTTTGCATTGAAAATTGATGTAAGTTCCCTAATAGTTAAACCAATGTTAAAACAGTCCTTCTGTTGATTTTTTTCTTCATTTTTGTCTTAAAATGGAAAAATAATTCAGTCATGTCATTAGTCCTAAGTAAATTTGCTTTTTTTAGTGGAAATACATTAGTAAGAAAGTGTATTTGTTGTGGATGTTTTTCAGAAAAACTCTTATTTTTTTATTGTGAAAATAATAATAATATTTTACTTCCTACTTTTTTCTTCCTACTTAAAACAGTTATTGGTGAATTATGTTCACAGTAAGATTGAATTATTACTGCCCACTGTTCTTTGGAGAGCTAAATACATGTATTGGAAATGCTTTTATCAAATGTTTTCCAATAATTTAACATTCAAGTAAAACTTTTTTTTCCCAGTTTTCTAATGTCATATAATTTGACCCAGTGATAAAAAATAGCTGTGTGGTATAACACATCCTAATAATAACACATAATAGGTAACAATATATAGTTATTGAAGGTGAGATTGGTGAAGACAATTACTTGCATAAGATAAATACGATACTGGTCTTTAACCGTTTGCCTCATATAGAATCATTTTGAGACATCAACAAACAGAGCAGACCCAGATCAGACAGCTCCTACAAGCTCCTTCAAGGAGTTGTCTGATCAGGGTCTCCTCAGTTTGCTCATACAGTATTGTAGCTCAGATAATACACAGCAAAGAAAAAATCAGTTAAAATTATCAGTAAATCAATATTCATTAAGTCACACATTTGTACATGAATATTCATGAGGTAAAGGGTTAAGGTAAGCACCTGTGTTGTGTTGCAGATGAGGAGGATATCCGACCTGACCAGAATGAGGATGAAGCAGTGGAGGACGGTGTGGACCAGACTGGGGCAGATGAAGACATCCTGGATGAAGAGTTTCAGAACTTCTCTATGGACAGCCACTCCAGGTCTGCAGAGTCTCTCAGTGCTGATCAGGTAATACTCAGCAGGCATGGGTAATAATTTAGATACAGTACAACGCCGCTATATCGCGGTTCTCGGGGTCCAAGCCCAAATACCGCGTTCTATTGGACCGCGTATTAGGTTTGAGAATGCTATATATGTGTCTTTGTGATAGTCGTAAATTCTTGAAAAACACTAATATAAAGCAATAAACATTATTTTATTTGTAGAGTTGATTCTGGGTTTTCTTCTGTTTTTTTTTGTTTTTTTTTGTACTGTAATTGCCGATGATTCAGATTCAGAGAGTAGTGTGTACGGTATGGTGATGTGAAGTGGTTACGTAGCTCTTTAGCATATCTCATTATAATAAATTATACACCGTCCATTGTTTATCACAACAGTGCCAATGTGAAAATTGCCATTCCACTACAATTTATTGCTATTTGAAATTAAGCTGAGGTGTACTTATGATGATGTATTGATATGAGGAGCCTTGTTAATGTTTAAATGAAACAAATTAACAGGTAACGCTGATCTAATTATCATTTATTGTTTACTTCCGGTGAAAAATATTGGCTATTTTCCAGGACTTTTTAATCCATGCCAAAATTATGCAGGCTAGCATAATAAACAAACATACCATTGTTAAGGTTTATGCAGTGGATTTTAGACAATGTTTGTGTATTTTATCGAGTATCTGCTTGGTATTGAATGTCCATACCAATTAAATGCTGATTGCTGTGGTTCGATAATTATACTGACAAACCTGCATTGTTGCCGATCATTAACACTCGATTGTATAATCATCAACTGCCCCCAAACACAATAGCTTACCACCTGGGGTGTTTAATTGTTATAACTTCCACGTGTCAGTGCACTAGCATGTTAAATACTGACCGCAAAACTCTTTTAGAAACATATAGATATAAAAGGAGATAGATTTGTTTTGTGGTAAGCCTATGCAAATGATGCGATATATTTTTGGGGTCCATAGATCAACCGCGATATATTGGTCAATGCGAAATAGCAGTCCGCGATATAGCGGCATTGTACTGTATATTAGAGACAGATTTAGTTCCTCTAACTTGAAATCTGGGGTCAATCCCCCATTAAAGTCCTAGTTCACCTTGTGAAGAGGTGGGTATATTGTTATTATGTGTGTTGCATTCTGTCAGTTTCGGTCCTCAGTAACTTCAACATCTTGATTAATGTGATTCATTATACAGTCTTGACTCTTCAGTGGCACAAAAGTAGGTTTTTAGTTGTATTTGGGTTTGATGGCGTCAAGGTCAAGTTTATTGTTCATAAATATAGAAAATTTTCAGTTGACAGCTGTTTTTATTCTGTGAACTAAGAAATATCATTGTTGTGGATGTATTAGTCGAATTAAGTGAAATTTTTATTTTCAGCTGATTTTGCCATCCTAGAAGTGTCTGACTGATGTAACGCTAATGTGTATAACAGTATGTCTCCTGCTTAATCTGTGAGAGTTCTTATGATCATGAAGTATAATTATAACAGTCTTGTTAGTTAACCCTTTCCCTCATATAGACTCATTTTGATGCACTCAATAGGTACCACATAAAGCCTGATCTGCAGAAAGCCAAACTCAAACCTTACCAAATTTAATTGTAAAATCCTCATTCCAGACATGAGGATAGCTACAGATAACCGATCAGCCTACGATTAGAGGCTGTCGGTTTATGCTGTTCGCATAGGTCTTTTCATGGTATCCTCTATGAGGGAAAGGGTTAATTAAAATCTTATTTCATTTTGTGTCATTTGGGATACAAGTTATTAATACCTATGCTCGTACATATCCCTCTTGATGTAGGACCAACACTTTGCACTTGGAAAAGTAAAGAATGAATATTACCCCCAACAGCGTTTGAACCCACAGCCTTTCAGATATGCAGTCATGTACTTTACCACTGGACCATGGAGCCTTTTTGTTGTTTCAGACTTCCCAGCGGAGCACAGAGAGTGACCTGTTGAATGACGATGAGTCGGCTACCAACGACAGGTGGAGTTCAGACCGTGCTTCCATACACAGCATCTCCCATATTATAGAGGCTGCCCAGGACGGGAAACCAGTCACAGACGAGGAGGAGCAAGCAGACGATGAAACAGACAACAAAAGCAAACTTAATCATTCTGTGCATTTCCAGGAATCACTTTATAGCTCTAGCGTCCAATCAAAAGATTCAAATATTCAAATTGACCAATCAAAAGATATTATGAACTTGGATGACCAATCACTGGACTCAGATGTGAAATCAAGCTCCTACATGATACGGAGTGAGACAGATGAGTTTAGGCAGATACATTATAGTCACACCATAAATATTTGTGATATAGCTGCAGAAACTTTGAAGTGGTTATCATTAAGACTTGGACCACTACTGACTGCCAAATATTTGTCGAAAAACCTGATACGGATGTTAACCCTTTGTTACCTGGGTGAAGAACAAATTCTGTTGATACCAGATGACCAAGGTTTGTCTTTTATTTCTTACACCATGTTTATTTCATATAACTAGCTGTCATTTTATTCTTTGTTTAACCTTTGTACATGTAGTGAAAAGGTAACTTTACTTTTAAATCTTTCAAAATATGATAATACATTGGTTATGAACTTATAGCAGAAGTCTTTATATATAAATGTTTCATTTCTTTCAAAGAACTTGGAAAAGTGCATTGTTTTTAACGAGACTCAAAATGTTTCAAGTCTATTCCATTTACAGCCAGTCTGAGACACCTGTCAGAGTACATCATCTGTTCTTTTCAGAATTTGCTCAGTTCAGTGAATATTTGTTGAGAACACTGTGTAATGGTAGAGTTGTTAGAAAAAATAAAAAATCAGAATCTGTAAAACAATTCATTGGTAATCAGGATAAATAAATAAAATTCCAAGGACACTTAACACTGAGTATGCTTGATTCAGAAATGAAACACGATTCTTAAAGTAATTTATACTCTGGTCAATAATTGTATTAAATCCTATCTCCAGAGCATCTGCCCAAGACAACACACCTAATCCAGGGGGACAGGAATGCCCACAAGGTGCTGGAGTGTCTCAGTTCTGTTACCTCCATATATGGAGAGCAAGTTCTCCTCATCCAATACCTGCCATGTATTGCAGACCAGGTGAGATAGTGGATACAATATACAATGGACTCAATTTACACATATTCTTGTGTACATTTATGTATTGCCATTATCTTGAAAACCAAGATAAGCCATAGAAAAAAGGTGAGCATCTGGACAGAGGAGTTCCAGATCACTGAATTCCTTCCAGGAGCTATCTGGTCAGGCTGTCCTCTTTTTGCTCATAAATAATATTGTAGCTGAGATTCTGATCAGTTGGCACCAAAAATTCATTGTTTTATATACTATATAAAGTTAATCAAATTGATATTCACAAAGTCATATATTTTACATAAATATTCATGAGGAAGAGGGTTAACACATTAACAATTTTTTTAGACCCAACAAGTAAATTCTTATTATGGTAGTCCTTGAGAGCACTATTATTTTGCACCATGATAGTTATTGTTGAATACCCACGCTCGATCGATATTATCTACAGGCTTTGGGATTTTAAGCCCATATTTTGTTGTTTCGTTCTAGAGCATGTCAAATTACTCATTTATTGGTTTAACCAATCAAAAAGGCTGTTAATACAGCTGTTTACAATATTTTATAAGTTTACATGACGTTCAAACTTCCAAGAGTATTCAGTTTATAATACATGTTTGCATTGGTCAATATCAACAACTGCTGTAAAAAGAAGTTTTGCTTGCCCATTTCCTCATGACATGATGTCATGTAGTGAAACAGAATAAGTCAGCTAGGGGTATCCAACGATACATGACAGGTTGCCTCCTGATTGTGAGATATGTATCATTAATACATTTATACATAATCAGTTAGCATGGAGGAGGTCCAGTTGTAGTGTACATTAAATCTAAAGGTCGTGAGTTCAAACTCTATTGAAATCTTTAATGACCTTTCCACGTACTAAATACTGATCCAATCCAGGAAAAATCATCAACTTGTCTTTCAAATTGATAAAAAGAAATGATTTGAAACATTTGTACTATGCTATCCCTTGAACAAGATGCCAATAATAATCAGGTGTTGAAGGCGCCATTTTAAGTTGGTTCCCTATTCTTTCTTAGAGCCATCACTATAAGAGTGACATTTTTGTATGACTCAAGGATTCAGTATGAAGTCACTTAAAAGTGGGCCTAATTCATTCATCTCTTGTGTCAATATTTTAGACTCATACTCAGTATATTCTTCTTTAATAAAAATGGTTATTCAAAAATCTCTGGCAAATACTACCTTTATATATTGATTAATATAATAATAGTCACTGAAATATGATAAGAATTATATAAAATATAATTTGAAATATTCACATTTTTGGTGTCTAATTATAAAATATAGACTCAGAAGATTGATAAATTAGAGGCAGATTGATGAATTAGAGGCTTGAATCACACACATTTAAGATAAGTTCAAACTTAACCTGTATATCATATTTACTTAAAGAGCTGTACACATACACTAGTATATTCTGTTGTGGTACCAGATCCAGGTTGGCAAGCGAAGGTTGACAGTGCGAGCTGAGGCAGGCCTTCTGGCTGCTGTGGTTCTTCTCCGACATCTGGTTCCTCTCCTGTCCGACAAAACCTTCCTCGGGATACTGCAGGTAATCACAGGCTACATGTATCCCCATGTGCACACTTTCTCATTCACAACTAAGGAAGAGTTGAAAATCTCTGTTGCAATTGTCCATCTAGTATTTGGTCATTTTGGTTTAGTGTATCCCCGCTTGATAATGTGAAATGGCCTTTTGAGTGGGAGGTCGTGGGTTTGATACCTGGTTGTGACATACAAAAGTCATATTGTACTGGTATAGCTACCTTGCTTGGTGCTGAGCATGTGAGGGTAGTTCCAGGACTGGTTGGCCTGATGTCGGGATAATGTGACTGGGTGTGGTATCATGCCACATGTCTATGGCGTGATAGTGCAGTGTGGCAGCACTATATCTGTCTCAAGTAGACATCGTCTCCAAATGAATAAAATACGGTCAGTGGGACGTTAAACCCAACAAAACAAACAAACAGTGTGAAGTGGGGTCTATATAGGAATCACATTTGTTCTTCTTTTCTGTTGTGTTTCATTACATCCAGTTAACAAAAAGTTTAATATCTTTTTAGTATTGTTGAGTCATGGGTTATGTAGTGGGGTTTCTTAACACCTTCAGGGAAAACTTAAGTTTGTACCAGAAGATTTTGATTCACCTATTTACAGAAAAAAATATAGTTACAGATTAAAAGCTAATACATGTACAACTTGTGTTTTATCAATTTTTCCACTTCCCACATCTTGACTATCCTTTTTATGCCCCTGCATCAATAGACCGAGGTGCATATTGTTTTTGGTCTGTTTTTTTTTTGTCTGTCTCTCTGTCTGTCACAAAACTCTTACTTTGACTGTAACACGGAAGTCCTTCCACCTACAGTCTCTGAACTTCACAGGTGCATGCACCTGGATGACCTCACCCACCCGGTGATCTTGACATTCAAATGACCTTGATAGGGGCATGGCATTCATTCGAACATATCGCCTAATTTCTGATGGCAGTGAAATATTTTGTCTGTTTGGTGGGCTTCCAAGCCATCACAAGGATACTTCCGGGAACCAGCTTGAAACCAGATCAGATACATGCAGACTTACATTGTATTGTAATTAGTTTAAATCTTCATTATAGATTTTTACAGGGAAGGTATACAGAATCAGCTGTAATGTCATGCCTTTTTTTCCCCTTCATACATTAATCTACTTGAAATATTTAAAAATATGCTTGAATGGTTTATCCACCGACATGTATTATGAAAAATTGCTTTAATGAAATAGTTTTAACATTGCTCAGAGTTACCTTATGTTCCTAAGAAATGATACATTTTGTTATAGAAATAGTTTAGGTTGGTAGAAACTCCATGAAACAATTACTTCTTTTACAGTACAACAATCACTGCTACCATGCAAATCGTTTGATGAATGACAGAATGACATTATAAAAAATTGAAAGAAAAAATTCAAAAATGCCTTAAAGAGCCACCGCCAATAGTGCGGAGCTCTTCTTCCGTTGTGTAAAACCCAGTATTGGGATCTACAACGTATTTGTTTCAGATTCAGATTCAGAAAGAAACTACTTTACATTTCTTGATTTGAAGAGTATATTGTTATTGTTTTTTAACATAAATGATTCATCAATGAATGAAGAAAAAAAAAAAAGTTTTCCAACATAACATAAGGTCACTGTATAAGAAATTGAGGTTGGTATTAAAAAAAAATATTTTGAATTTTAACATTTTTTGATGAGTTATATAAAACAGAACATTTAAAAGACTTTTATACAATCTATCATTATGCACCATACTTTTATTTTTTTATATATGTTTTTAAATCTACTGTAAATTTACCTTTAAAATATGTTATGTTCCCAGGAGTCTATTGTGCAGGAAGTGATGAGGCCCATGTTGAGGCTTGTCTCTACTCTGACAACCTCCTTCCCCAGTGGTCCAGCTGTCCGCAGCGCCATCTTGTACAAATTTGTTGACGTTCTGTACGTTCTTGGACTGAGGCTTGGCTTTGAGCTGACACGGCAGTACCTCACTCCCATCCTGCAGGCGTTCTTCAAGCCTTTCGAGCATGTGTACCCTGGTCTGACAACTGAAGTACTGGCCAATGGCGGGATGGATATGACAGACAGTGTTGGAAATGTTACAGGTAGGATTGGTGTTGGTTGCAAATGTTCTTGTTAAGTGCTGATGGAGTTATTATCTAGGTGGAGTATATGCTAAGGATGAGCATCATCATCCTGGTTGTTAAACGTCCATACTCCAGCATTTTTGTGGGATGGTTCTCTGTGGCTGTTCTCCATTCCTTACTATCCCTTGCATCCTATGGAGTCAGATGTTGGCTTATCAGATCCTCCATGATGGTGGCACCTGGGTCTCTAGATTCAATTTGAAACAATGGCAAACAGAACAAACTCAGACCAGACAGCTCATATAGGAGCTGTCTGATAAGGGTCTCCTTTGTTTGCTTATACAATATTGTAGCTCAGATTATACAGTTATAGGTCCTTGTTGCATACATATGTACCAATTATACAGTGATAAGGTCTCCTGTTGCTTTACAAATTGTACTAATAACAGTCTGAAGGCTCCTTTTTTCTATACAATATTGTAGCAATTTACTCTGAAAAGGTTCTTTTTTGCTTATACATATTGTACGATTAACATCCAAAAAATGAAAAAAACTGCTTTATACATTAAGTTCAGTTAGTTAAAATTCATAAAGTCATAAATTTGTACATGAATATTCATGAATTAAAAGAGTTAAAATGGTGTTACACACTGAGTGTTTTCAGATATTCATAGCCAATATTTGTATGTGTATCAGGGGATAGCAGTTCTGTAGATGAGTCGTATCTGAACATCCAGATGGATGACACAACAAAGCAATACCAGATTGGTTCTCCAGTGAGCCCTGTGTCTTCGAGCTACCTGAAGAGATGGAAAACACAAAAGTCTAATCACAGTCTGTCAGATAATCATATGCTAGATGATAAGGGTGAGATTGTAGGACACTTTCTTTCTGACATTTCAAAGTAGGAGAATTTAACATACTTTTACAAACTTAAGTTTATATAAAGTACCAGTATTTACAAATACTGATTCTTGTATTGAACATTTCTATGTAATGATAACATTCTAAAGCATGTAATATTTATGCTTTGGAAATTGAATTGCCAAAAATATAAACCACAGTTGTTGCAATTTTCTGGTTTAAATCAATTTTCTATAGCACTGTAGTCTAAAGCAAGTCTGTGTCTTTAGACTCTTTAATTACTTCAACCAGGTTTTGGGTTAACTGTAACATTGCATGTAAGAAATGTGTTACACACACATTTCTTCCTCTTCAAAACCTTTCCCTATTGGACAGGAGAAAACATCTAATTTTTCTCCCTCTAATCCTGTAATCTCAGAGGACTACCCTGATAACAAGACGTCCAGTGAGGAGAGTTTGCAGGTAGAGCTTAGACAGACCTTCAGTCCAGAACTGGCCCTGGCTGCATACATACCTCTCACCTCGGTGTTTGGCAGGTAGGTCAACAACTTGGGAGGAATTCCCTACTATATCCAGTCCGTCTTAATTGTATGAAAACTAATACTCGGTCATTTTTCCCTTGCTACTTTTTGCCAATTTATGTCATAAAATTACATGCATGTATAAGCATATGAAATATCTGTTGTAATAATTATCTTATAACACGTCACAATAAGCCTGTGATGTTAGGGTACTACATGAACGTTTTTCTTTCTGTTGAACTGTAAGTTGAATATTAAGCTGTAAAGATATATTTATACCCCCCACAAACGTAGTTTGGGGGGGGGTATATAGGAGTCACCATGTCGGTCGGTCGTCCGTCCGTCGGTCCGTCCGTCTGTAGTTTTTTTGTCCACGCTATTTCTCAATAACTACTGGATGGATTTCAATCAAACTTCATAGGAAGCTTCACTGGTGAGCATAGATGTGCATATTATGAAATTGTTACGGTTGATTGACTTACTTTTGAGTTATGGCCCTTTGCTGATTTTCTGGAGTTTTCTTTGTCCACGCTATTTCTCAATAACTACTGGATGATTTCAAACAAGTCATAGGAAGCTTCAATATCAAGCACAGATGTGCATATTATGAAATGGTTAGGTTGACTATTTCTTTGAGTTTGGCCTTTGGTTTTCTTTTTTTTTCCATCTATTTCTCAATAATACTGGATGGATTTCAACCAGTCATAGGAAGCTTTAATATCAAGCACAGATGTGCATATTATGAAATGGTTACGGTTGACTAATTTTCTTTGGAGTTATGGCACTTTGAGTTTTCTTTGTCCACGCTATTTTTCAATAACTACTGGATGGATTTCAGTCAAATTTCATAGGAAGCTTCACTAGCAAGCATAGATGTGCATATTGCGAAATGGTTACAGTTGACTGATTTTCTTTTGTGTTATGGCCCTTTGCTGATTTTCTTTGCATTATTTCCCAATAACTAATTTACTTTCTTTAGCTACAGTTTTCCTCATCTCATTTATCTGTTGATGAACTTAGAACTTTATTACATATACAATTTTAAATTAGCTGGTCATTTAAATCTTTTTTTTTATTATTATTATTTATTTATTAATTTATTTATTTTATTTTATTTTATTTTATTTTTGCATGTGCATGCTGTTCAGACTAATTTGTTTACGGTGCCCTTACTGAATTGATGAATGTTGGAATTTTTTGTTAAAGACAGCCACTGAACATAAAAAGATATTCTTTTTTTATTAGTCTTGTATAATTTGTCACTTGAATTCATCAATTCAGTAAATGTGACTTACCTCCTTTAGCTGGGCACTTGATTGTAAACAAAGGCTGTGTGGGGGGTATTCATCACCTTTAGTGATAGCTCTAGTTATCTTTTGATATATTAAGATAAGATAAGTTTAGTTTTAAAAGAAACTTAGCTGGAAAAGTAGCGTAGCTGGCAAATGAACAATCATTGTTATACCAAAGGTATATAGGTAATTAATTTACTGAGTGTTGACGGATATTGCTTTATGTTCCAGCCACCATATGGAGGACTCACTAGACAATGATGACCTGATACGGAAACTGTGTTCCCAGTATGACAAGTCTCTCTACACTGACAATGGCAGCTTGGACGGAGGTGGGATTTAATTATGAGTGGTGTTCAAAAAGTTTGTGGAAAAGTGTTCTCATTTCTTTATTTTAGATGGAAGATTTATGAAACTGCACTATGGTGTAGGTCGATATATTGTCATTTTAATGTGTAAAAAGTTGATCTGTATCCCTTTCATGGAATAAAATATGATTTCCAAAGTAATGTTGTCATATTCCTGGCCCAAAATTTAGTTCTTTTGATGAAAATGTGCTCAAATTATAGCGTTTCAAATGTACATTTTTAACCATACGCCTGTCAAACTACATATACATGTACATAATGTATGGACATTTGCAATGTTGTTCATGGCATCATTTTGATTTCTGACGTTAGAAATATGAACAATCATTGCATTATTTGCTGACAGATGCAAAAATGAGTGTTGCGCAAAAATCGCCATCAAATTTTATGTTCTGAATGAAATTTCCAATACTAAAACTAACAAAATGAAAAGTAATGCCTATAGTGAAACTGCTTCGAGAAAATGGTGATATTCAAATGGTAAAAGTGGTTTGAGTAGGACAGGGACAATATCGTTGATGACGAGAGCAGCGGCTGTCATGTGACAAAGACGTTGTTGCACGCTGCCATCTAAGAGTTTCTTGGTAGAGATCGTCGCATTGCCATTCCTGAAATTTTGTACAGAATGGACTGTAGCAATGGGACTGTCTTTAACTCAACTCAACTCAACTCAACTTTATTTAGGCAAATCGGCAATACAATATGCCATTAACATAATTCCTGACCAGCCAACTATATATATGCAACATGTATGTGCCTGTTTGTGTATTTTGAATAGGATTAAGTGGTGTTATTCATTCGTTGTGAATGTGTATGAATGTTGACTTAGACGTAGTTTTGAATTGGGCTGGGTTTTTATGATGTTTCTATTGTTACAACCGTATGGCGTGTATGCAAGGGATTCATAATATGAAATTTTGTAATTTTATTGCAATTGTATTAAATTTTACTGGTCAGGATTTTCAGATATTACGTTCGTGTAATAAAGAAATGTGAGCACTTTTCCGTGAACTTTGTGAACACCCCTCATAATACCCTTTTGTAATTATTTTTTGTCATTTTTAAATCTGGATGTCTTATTTTTGTAGCCCAACTTCACAAAGTGTAGTGGGTACTGCACATGGGAATCATGTGCCATTGTCACATCTCATCAAGTTGTCTTTCTTTTTTTTCTCTTTTGTAATCAATATTTTGATGAATATCTTTTCATATTATTGTGTCAAGGTCATATAATAGGGGTATTAATAATGATAATTAAACAGTGAGGATGCAGTATCTTATGTGATAAAAAGATATCAGTTTTTTTATTCTTTTTTTTTCTAGATTTTGTGTTGAAGTTGAAAAAGAAAAATTGCTCAAAATATCAAATGTTATGAAATTTCATTTGAATGTTCATTATTATGCTGATTAGGAAATATCCATTTGTAGTTATATTCACTGAGTTAAAAATGTATTTCTATTGTATCAGAAAAAGAATATTTGCATCAATATTGCTTTGCAACTTTTATATTAAAGTACCTCTAGTTATTCAATTAAAAAATTCTCTGACTCAACCTTTTTTTCTGATAACACATTTTCTATTAAAATAAAATAGGTGACACAAAATCATCTGGTGCAACATCACCCACTTCCAGTGATGGAGATTTCAGCAGCAATGTGGCCATTGTAGGCAACAGGATCTGTATCCAGGCTCCAGATGACCAGTTGACCAGCCCTGAGACCTCCCACCTCCGGAAACATTTCAAGCATAAAGGCATCCTGCGGATGGATCCAGATGAAACCAAGAGGTGAGGTCAGGGCTCAAGTTTGTGAAAAATATTTAAGTAAGATATCAGATTCAAACAAAGTTATCATACTGAAATCCCTCTTGAATTACATAGTTGTTTTTTGAGATTGAGCTTGAAATAAAACTTTAGTACAGATTTAACTTTTAAGAATACAAGGTCAGGTACAGAAGATGTTCCTTGTATGTCTAAATCTTCCTATTTTGTAACTAAGAAGGATATCTATGGTAGATGGGTTGGATGGGTGTATAATAAGGCAAAATACAGGGTGAACATTGTGAACATTGAAATATCCACTGATTACCTTATGAAATCGGGATAGAGGTCATCCATTTTGATAATGTGAATGCAGACTTACAAAATGTATATATAAAAGGTAAAGCTCACTTATGTTTTCATTATTTTTGAAATTGCACTAGTCTGTTGTATAATCTTCAGATCTAAATAGTGTTAAGCCTGTAAATTATTTTAGAATGAACATAGAAGTCACATTTATATACAAGATGATATTACATATTGATTTAAGAGTATTACTTACTTATAAAGAAACCATTTATGAGCTTTGAATAATGTGTATAACTTTATAAATCCTGGCAGTTGACATTTTTACTGAAAATTCAAGACATGTATGATTCTTATATTCTTTTCTGCAAGATGTTCTGTAGCTTTTAAACATGACGGTTCCCTGTTTATTTATTACAGTCATGAGCTGGATCACAACAAAATGAGGCACTTAAAGGGAAACTGGTTGGCTTACTGGGAACATGAGCTAGGTGAGGGGAACCAGCTTCTTAACAAACACTCACTCTATACAGTAAAGTGTGTTTCTATATAATTCTGTTTAACCTTTTACCTCATGAATATTCTTGTACAAATTTATGTCTTGATAAATATTTATTTACTGAACTTTAAATGGTACATATATTCTTTGCCATGCAAATTGTATAGACTGAACTACAACATTTTAAAGGTCGGATTTGCTCTGTTTGCCAGTGTGTCAAGATATATATATATATGTATGGGTAAAGGGTTAAATATTCCAAAAAAAAAAAATTTCATTGAATGAACATAGGTATATGTTTTATAATTTATTTACTGGTACAAGATGAGAAAAAAAGTTTTGTTAAAAGAAATAAATGAGTCTATTTATGATTCTTTATTAGTATTTATCCTTTATGAGCTTCCTTTTAACAAAAACCAAAAATTTAATTGGAAAAAAAAAAACCTTAAATTATTTACTGATATAAATCTATCGTAATGGGTATATGTAGGTTTTAATTGATAGTCAACAGACGTAATGATATTTTTGGAAATGTAATGTATAAATAATAGTATCGAATCACATTTCAGGTCTAAATGAAAGAGACATCATGTTCAACTTTAAGCAGATAAAACTTCAGCAATTCCAAGGTACACATTTTATTTAGCATTACATTGTCTTGATACATGTATGATTTTCACTCAGAAGAAACAATGTGATACACAAGTCTTGATGTATTTAAGTTTTAATCTCTATACATGTATGTTTATGCTGGTACTTGTTAAAATGAATAAACCATTTTACATGCCTCCTGAACTGATTGTTTTACCCTGCTTAGGGTCAATACTTTTCAAGACCCTTTACCTACACAGTGTACTGGTCCAACCAGGATTTTTTGGAGGAATTTTGACATAATTTGTAGTATCTTCTTCATCATTTGACATGAAAATTTAAGATAAGTAATGAATACAAAATACTTACATATTGGAACAAAGTTGTCAGGAAACAAATGCAAATACAGGTGGTCACAAATAGAAAACCACCAGCTGCAAATACCTGCAATGTGGCTTCCTTCCCTTGAAAGTTGTAGATATAAAAAGGAAGCATCAAAGGGGGATAACTGTGTGACATGTGTGAGCCAGCAGCTTGACTGGTTTGATAATTCCAACAGTAGTTGTCTATTTTCATGTACAAATTAATAACCTTTAACCATTGTTTTAGCTCGACTATTTGAAGAATATGAGAGCTATTGTAGTCGCCCTGGCGTCGGCGTCGGCACTGGCGTTGCAGCTTTTGGTTAAAGTTTTGCATGCAAGATACTATCAACCTTTTATCTCAAAAACCATTTATGGTATTGACTTGAAAGTTTATAAATATGTTCAGGGGCATCAGACAACCAAGGTAGATAACTCTTGACTGAATTTAATATGAATTATGGCCCCTTTTTAACTCAGAAATTTTTGGTTAAAGTTTTGTATGCAATAGAAAATTTGGTTAAAGTTTTGCATTCAAGCTACTATCCAGTTTGTATCTCAATAACCATTCAAGTATTGACTTGAAAGTTAATGAATATGTTTAGGGGCATCAGACAACTAAGGTAGATAACTCTTGATGGAATATATTACAAATTATGGCCCCTTTTTAACTTAGAAATTTTGGTTAAATTTTGCATTCAAGATACTCACATGCTTATATCTCTGTACCCAGGGATGCAATTGATTTGAAACTTCTTTAATATGTTTAGGGGTATCATATTTTCATGGTAGATAACTCCTGACAGAATATGTTACAGATTATGGCCCCTTTTTAACTTAGAAATTTTGGTTAAAGTTTTGCATGCAAAATACTCTCATGCTTATATCTCAGTATCCAGGCATGTGATTGATTTCAAACATCTTTAATATGTTTAGGGGTATCATACTTTCATGGTAGATTACTCTTGATAGAATATGTTACAAATTATGGCCCCTTTTTTAACTTAGAAATTTTGGTTAAAGTTTTGCATGCAAAATACTCTCATGCTTATATCTCAGTATCCAGGCATGTGATTGATTTCAAACATCTTTAATATGTTTAGGGGTATCATACTTTCATGGTAGATAACTCTGGATAGAATATGTTACAAATTATGGCCCTTTTTTAACTTAGAAATTTTGGTTAAAGTTTTGCATGCAAGGTACTTTCATGCTTATATCTATTAAGCTTCATAAAAATATTAAGGGGTATCAGACTATCAAGGTATATCATTTTTAACTATTATTATGTACAGGGTATGTGAAGAGCAAGAATTGAAATAGATTTCATTTGATTTACCAACAAGCATTTTGAATAGTCGAGCGTGCTGTCCTCTGACAGCTCTTGTTCTGTTGAATTGTGTTTGGAATGCCCCCACCATGAAATTGTGATGGGCATATAGTGTCACACCTATCCGTGTGTGTGTGCAAGAAATCTTGTCCCGTCTGTTACCTTGTTTTGTATGGACATGTTTTGAAATAATTTGGCACAATAGATCCTTAGGACTAGACGATGTGCTGTAACCAAAAACCAGGTTGCTAGCTTGAAGAACAAGGCCACAGCACTTGGTTGACCTTAAAATGTGCAAGCATTTCATTGGTTGAGGTCAGGGCACTCATTTAATCTTAAAATCATCTTCTTTTATTTTTCCAGTTTCTCCTCATATTCAGTGACAAAAACATCAATCTAATAAACAAAATGGCAGGGGCATCCATGTCCTATGGACACATTTATAATCATGGCATTGCATCCCATGAAAATATATTTAGTCTATAATTATCTCTATGCACATGAAAGTATATTGCAGAGCTCAGAAAGTCATTCCTGAATCTTTAGGCTGGTAAACGTATTCTCAGCCCAGTTCTGATCCATTTGATTTAGTAAAACCTGTTAAAACATTTCACTTTTCGTATCTCGGATCCTCCATTGTCTTGCAAAATTGCTGTTGCAATTTTCGTATATGTTTTTATGTAAATAGTATTTTTGAAAAAAAAAATAAATGATACAGTTCTGTGAAGCTCAATGAAATGATTTTCTAATATTCAAAAACACTGTACCATGTCCCCAGGTCACACCAACAGTATCCGCTGCATCATGTGTTTGGACAACGAAAATTCCTTCATCAGCTCCAGTAAGGATAAGACTGTCAAGCTGTGGTCACTGAACAGCTTCGGAGATGGCAGTGGCAGGTAGGTGAACCATGTGTTCTTCCAGAAACAGGGTTTTCCATCAAAATTGCGCATTTTGATCCTCAAATTTTGTTAATGACCCCCAAATATTTCAAAAATTATTTTTTTGTTTATATATCAAGGGGTCCTTTCACCCCCATTTGAGAAAATCAAAGGAAAACCCTGCAGTAATATAAAGGCTCACCATGGAGTACTAGTATCTTTGCATATGGTGACTACATATTATTGTGAGGTATACAGTCTGCATTTTTAAAGACAAATTCCTGTACAGTATATAGTTGACTACTTAATGCAACCCCTAGGACAGCTGTAAATGTATTGTATCTAGGGTCCAGGTGGCTATGATATTCTCTGGATGCTTGTTCCACAACCCAAAGCCTGCTAGAAAGGTGTGATTCTACTCATCAAATCCTCATAATGGCAGCAGATATCTCAGCCTACTCAAAATTATCTTTCCATTTATTCCCCAGAAATATTCTAATTAAATCATTGGGTTATCCTGTTGCAATGCTTGGACATTTTGTGATCAGTGGTTGACCAAGCTTATACAAAAAAGACATGGGTTATGAGCAGTTGACCCAAACAGCAAAGAAAATTAATCCCTTACAAATATATAAAGTAAAGGCAGGCTTAAATTTTCACCAAAAAAATGGAAAAGTGCATACCTTCCAGTTATGTTATTTCTATGGACATTTTCATGACAGATGCCGGTGCCAGTGGTCCTACAATGCCCACAAGAAGTCTGTGTTCTCCGTGGCCTACCTACAGACCATGAGGCTGGTAGCTTCCTGTGATAGCACAGTCCACGTAAGTTTCCTTTCACTGTACCATGTTTCCTGCTACATCATAACAAATAAGATAGCCTGGTCACCTGGATAGCGTAGTTATAATGGGCCTAGCTTTTCATCAATGCATCCTTGGTTTGATTCCTGGTCACATACTTGAGAGGGTACAGTGGTCGCCAGTCCAGACACGTGCGTTTTCTCTGGGCTCTGTGATTTCCTCCCTCATTTATGACCACATACGCCGCAACCGTAGCCATTAAGAGTGATTAATATAAGTTGTGATAACTTGTTTCGTAAAATAAATAAATATTTAAAAAAAAAGAAAAATAAGAAACATATATTAACTTTTAATACAATTTGATATGATTTAATATATTGAAATTAAAAGAAAATTTAATTGATATGTGTTTTTGAAAACAGAGCCATGATGGCTAGAAGATCTCAGTGTTAGTTCATTCCCTTTAAATCTCTTGTACCATGTTCCTTGCTTCACTATAACAAACAAGAATATTTATCTTCATGCCATCAGGTCTGGGATCCTTTCACTGGGGACACAGTGCGTCAGCTGGAATCCAACCGCTACAGCCCGGTGATTGCCCTAACCCCAGTCCCCTCCCCCAGTACCCTCATTCATGACTGCCACCACCGACAACACCATCAGGTGAGAATACAACAAAATCTCATCTCTGTCTATGTGTCTCTCTCTGAAGTTTTTCATACTATCTTGGTGTATTTTTTCTATCGCTTTTAGTCCCCTACCGGTGTTTACACCAGAGGGAACTATAGGTTTGCTCTTTTTCCGTTTGTCCCCCTTCCATCCATCTGTCCAGATGTCCGGAAATCTGGATCCCGTGATAACTTAAAAACTGTTTAAGATAATATTATGAAACTTGGTATATGAATAGATGGCAGTATAGAGATTCTGCATGTCACTTTTTTTTTTTTTTTTTTTTTTTTTTTTTTGCAGACCAAAATTCTGGTTGCTATGGTGATGGAAAATTATGTACCTCACCAGTATGGGACTCAAGTGTTGCTTGCAACACCAATTAATTGTTGTCTTTGTCCTTTTCTCTCCTTGTGTATAAAGAAGTGTTGATAAAAAATCTACTTTCAGCAGTGCAACACAGTTGATCATTAAAATCTAAAATGTAGGCACCATCTTCAGCGTACAGATCATAAGAGTTGCACATAACCGTATCCCTGATTAACCCTTTACCTCATATAGACACTTTTTGATGGGGGTAAACAGAGCAGACCTAGGTCAGATAGCTCCTTTCAGTTGTTGTCTGATCAGTGTCTCCTTTGTTGCTCATACAATATTGTACCTCAGACTCTACAGTCATTGAAGAGAATAAGAGTAAATGAATTCTTAACTAAGGACAAGTTTGTGTTTTATAATTTGTTACCTTGGAAACTTTGAAGTGGGCTGCTCTCTGTTAGATAAAGGTGACTGCCTGTTTAGGATAAAGTGTATATAACATTTATTTCAATATGTACATATATGTTGTTTCAGATTCCTGGACCTACGTTCAGCCAGATATGCTCATGAATACAAGTGTGTGATAGGATCAGCTGGTAGGTTAAACTGGGAACCAGTCTCTCTTGGACCCAGCCACTTCCTGTTGGTTTAGGCTCTTTGCTTAGCTGATGATAATATGTGCTGATGATATAGGCACATATTTCAATTTCATTGTAAATAATTGTCATTTGTTTTAAATTTTGAAATTTCTAAGTCATTCAGTACTATATCAAATTCAGAAAAAAGTGTTTGTGAAGCAAATAAAAATAATATTTTCTTGACGTTTATCACAATTAATTGATATATGAATTAAAAAATGTTTTCATAGCTTTGAACAAAATCACATTATTTTAATTTATATTGACAGAAAAAGATTTCCATATTTTCAGGTCTGATCCGCTGTGTAACTGTGAGTCCAGATGGAGCATGGCTGGCTGTTGGGTTTTCCTCAGGAGTTATCTCCCTTTTAGATCTTGCCACAGGCTTCCTGTTTGGCACTTGGAAGGCTCATGACACTGAGATTCTGCAGGTAAATACTGATTTTTTTCTGACTAAATTTCATACAAAGAACCATTTTGCCTAGTCATAAATTTACTCAATTCCAAAATATGTAATGAAGGTTATCATCATTCCGCTAGTTGTTCTGTTTACCACTACTTGACAAAATGATGTTTGGCTATATTAGAATCATACACACTGTTCCATCCCCTGTTGCAAAAGGTTTGATAAACTGTTAAGTCAAAATGTATTTGGGATGTTCATCACCCTTAGTTTTAGCTCTAGTGCCAGTTTCACAGAGGTGGGAGCTATACAGAAACCATTCCTGTCTGTCCCATCAGACACTCATATTACATGTAGAAAAGGTGGGATGGGATGGGCATTTATCACCTTTAGTGATAGTTGCAGTTAAGAACATGGTATGTCTTATTCACAGTCATGTATTGCCATTTTGCATTTCTGATGCAGGTACTCAGAATTATGTTTGAACAGTGTCATTGTTATTTTTGAAAATCATATTCATTATACCTTCACTTTACAAAAATGGGGGCTATACCAGTATAACAATAAAGCTTGTCAGGTCCTGTCATATCACATCCACTCATATCATGTCCTATATTCTCATTACATAAAGACAAGGTGGGATGCAGGGGGTACTATTTACCTTCCATGATAGTTCTAGCGTGATTTAATTTTCTTTTGCAGAAGAATCAAATAGTTTTTATGGCTTTGATTAAAATGTAAGATTTAAGCATGATTTGATAGTAGTAAATTTATGTCTACCAAATATTAATTATTTCCGATAACAGACTGTTCTTGGGAAAAACTTGCCAATGTAAAATGTAAACAATGAGAGTGTTTGACATCCATCCAAAATACTAATTTGCATAATTTGATCAACATTTTCAATGTGTATAACTGTTATTTATGGCAGATATTTGCCCATTATGTACCATTTGTGTTAGTCTACAATATGTCAATGTTATTTTATATTTTCTTTTTCATGAAATTTGAATTTTTATGAAATATAATGGGCCTTTAAGAAAAAAAATACTTGTAAATAAATCTACTGCTGTTTTGTTAGAAAATCAAAAATATTGTTATAACATTTCATACTGTGTGTCTGTTCTACAGCTGAAAGCCTATGACAAGAGCACATTTCTGAGTAGCTCATTCGATATGAACATGAAGTTATGGAATGTTGAGGATGGCAAGGAAGTGGCAACATTAAGAGGTAATGAGATGTAGTCTAATAATTTCTAAGGCAGTAATAAAACTATGACTCCAAGTTGTAAAGATAAGAGAAGCATAGCCAAAGAAAGGATAAACCATGCTGATATATAAAAAAAACAGCAAGAAACAAATAAACTTACAATACTGAGTTCATAGTTAGACCTTGATTTTAACAAATTAATTATTTTATGTTTTACTTGGAATGTTAGATTGATGGAATATTAGGGATGTTAAAATTAACAGTTTTTATAGTGTTCATTTATTTGAATGAGCTAGAAAGGAATGCATTTACATTTACTGTTTTGAAGTCCATGTACAAAGTTCTGCAATGCCTCCCTCTGTGATGTCAACATGGCATTTGTTATGGTGCAGTTTCCTCCATCACCTCTCACTGGTTCTTGATCATACTAAAATCATTAGTTCTTGTAGAAAGCTTAAAAATAGCTAAAAGTATGGCAACACGGTGATTAATGCTTAAAATTAGGTTTACATTTACTGACTTTTCCGCAAACTCTACTGAACTTTTTTTTTGTACACTTGTCAAAGCCCTATGACAATATGGCTAGCACTAATACCTGTGATACGCAATCAATTAATTCCATGCATGTAGATAAAATGTGCATACAGTAAAACCTCGCTATTAAGACCACCATCGGTACCAGAGAAAACTGGTCTTAATAGTGAGATGGTCTTAATAGCGAATTTTACTAATATACATGTAGTCAGAACATGACTTAAACCTATTTGGTTCTAAATATTAAAGGTCTTAATAGCAAGGTGGTCTTCATTCTGGGGTGGTCTTAAAGTGAGGTTTTACTGTAATGTTACAAGACTTAAAGGTCACAGCTGTCTGTGTTGGATATGTATAGGTGTGGTGATTGAAGAAACATTCTTTGTGCTTAACAATTGAAAAAATGTTTCATGATAGTATTGAATAGAATCATTTTTTGCAATGTACATGTTTGCATATGGCAGCATAAGTAAACAATAATTTTTAGTGGCATCCTTCATAACTTAATGCCTGATAAATACGGGAACTTTATTTCTTAAATGACAAAGAAAGTTGAATCCAGATGTGGTGAATAAAAATCCTTGAATTATATCTTCTTGTTAGAGGGATTATTTAAAAGAAATTTAAAAAAAAAAAGATTTTGGTATTCTTTACTAATTTTTAAAAAAATATTGATGTAAGTCCAGAATTTAATTAACACTCTTTGTGTGTGTTTCAGGTCAGAGTGAGCCGGTACACTGTGTCAATTTCTACAAGAAGCAGATAGTTAGTGCCACCACAAACAACAAGATTGGAGTGCATACATCTATTGATTCTCAGGTTTGTATAAGACAGTTAATTAATTTCTTCTTTTTAATATGTGGATCTTATAATTTGTACTTAACTGTCTATGTATTTTACTAAACATTCCACAGTGACATTTTCTTCAACTTAGAATTTGGAATGTCTATAGCAACAGAAGCATTGTTTTAAGGCTATTTCAATTCAAATGTTTGTCTTTTTATATTTTATTCAATACTAAGCAATATCAACATCTGTATTAAAAATAATGTTTGTCTTGGTCAGTATTGTATTAAAGGTCACTGGTTTAAAATCTAATTATAGAAATACCATTTTGCCATGCAGACTGCTGTAAGCAGAGATGACACATAGGGAGCACTTCTCCATTGTCTATCTGTCTATCACTCTTTGTCCATCATGCTGCAGCAAGTGACACATATGTTCTATGAATACTCTTGTTTATGTATAAGATATTAATCAAAGGCAGGTGTAGAATCAAAACCAGCCTAGAAAACTTTCTCAAACTACTTTACAACACTGATAGCGGAGGTGGAAAAAAACAACAACAAACACTAGGATTATGAGTCATTGTGTAATCTATAGTAGATATAGTTTTACAGTGGTTTTAATCCCTAGTTGTGTTGCCACTTTGGTTTAAACAGTCAAACCTTTGTAGTGGTCACCTCAGAATATCAGCAATCTGTAAAAAGATTCCAAGCAAAGGATTTATAGGGAATTGGACATATTAGCCATACTAACTCTTTTTCCTCATATAGACTCATTTTGATGCATTGGCAGACTGAGCAGTCTTCACTGTTTGCTCTAATTATCATATTCTAGCTCAGATTCTACACCATCTTCACAGCAAATTAAATGAATTGTTTCTTATATATCATTCAAAGTTCAGTAAATCAATAATCATGAAGTCCATGAACTTATGAGGGAAAAAAGTTAAGGTAAAGGTCAGTTTTCAGTTTCCCTTCAGTGGCCTTTGTCCATATTTAGTTGTGTTGCTTCAGCTGCTTAAAGAGCTAATATCTAACCCAAGTTTTGTGTTAATTTCAGGCCACTTTCACTTCCACGAAGCTGACATCAGAAGTGTTCAAGGGTGTCCTGACCAGCATGGCTATCCTCCCTCTCAACAGGACCCTCTTGTTAGGGGCTGATAACGGCCTCATTAGACTGCTCTGCTAAATCCTCTGTTTAGGGGACATAAAGAGCCCTTTTATCTATCTACACAGGTGCTGCAGTTAAACTTGCGGAAAAAGAAAAGATAATGTTTTTATATGAATGTACTGTTTTTTATGTTTTATCAAGGAAAAAGTTCTTTTAATGATATGCAAGACCTGTGCAGCAGCATCTTTGCATTTCTTATGGTTTTTACACAGAATACATTATCATCACACACTTGTGAGTACACAAACTTACAAACTACATTAAAGTGACATTGTATTTTTGAAACAGGGCTGATCCATTTTAACTCTATTTAGGGTCGAACCCTAGTTACCGTGTTATATTGGACCTTGTTATAACTGTATAACAGTCATGAACAAATTCGAGAATTTGGGTCCATGGTCTAATCTGCCTTATATTGGATTTGGCCATGTTTTGGAATGTAATGGATCTGCTCTGTAATGCATTATTGGTGCACAATAGGTTATACACTTGTTACTTGAGGTGTGTCTGTGTTGACATACAATACCAGTAGTTTTGATATTATGTTAATTTATTCAATTTACAGGCTATACTCTTTCCCATAATTCCAAAGCAATAATTCCAAAGCAATATGATAATAAACTTTGTCATTGATGTATCAGCTCTCACTGGTGATATTTATTAATTTTACACATAATGATTATACTGGTACTCTTGTTTTAGATGGTTTGATAATGTGCATTTACATGTACATAAGCTGTTTATATGGCACATTAAGTTTGTTAGTGCAATATCTTGTGAATTTATTTATGGTTTGATGCATTTCCATGTATAATTAGTGCTTTGAAATGCAGATGTTTGTATACTCAAGAACTGGGCTCTGTTATATAAGGTGTCAAGCACTGGCCGCTTGAATCAGGGACAATGGGTTCTATTCTTGCTGAATAGTTGTTATGCAAAACCAGGATCACAGAGAGAGAAGTAAATTTTAACAGAATTAGAATTTTACTCAGGTATTGATGATGAAGATGATGATGATAACAGGTAGTGATGTTATTTTTCAATGCCAAAATTGTATCTCTGTATCTATAGTATGATAGCCCAGATTACCAATCTTCAATGCTTAATTACAGTTATTTGCAACAATTAATGTGTGTAAAATTGCCTAAATGCAATAACCTTTTGAAAGAATTGGGCTGTATATTACATTCCTGTGTTTTGTATGTTTATAAAACTAGAAGAAAATATTAATGAACCCTAAATGATTCCTCGTGAATTAACATCATTTAAAACTTAGTTTTAGCTCGACTATTTGAAGAATATGAGAGCTATTGTAGTCACCCTGGCGTCGGCGTTGCAGCTTTTGGTTAAAGTTTTGCATGCAAGTTACTGTCAACCGTATATCTCAATAACCAGGCATCAATTGATTTTAAACGTCTTTAATATGTTTAGGGGTATCATACTATAAAGGAAGATAACATTTGATGGAATATATTGAAAATTATGGCCCCCTTTTAACTTAGAATTTTGGTTAAAGTTTTGCATTCAAGCTACTATCCAGCTTATATCTCAGAAATTGCTTGTGGAATTGACTAAAAAGTTAAGGAGTGTCTTCAGGGGCATCAGAAAACCAAGGAGGATAACTTTTGGACTGAATTTTATGCTAATTATGACCCTTTTCTTGCTTGGATTTTTGGTTAATGTTTTGCATGCACAGTGTTATTATGCTTATGTCTCTGTAACTGGGCATGGGATTGATTTTAAGCTTCATAAAAATATTAAGGGGTATCAGACTATCAAGGTAT
>CM037779.1:3426616-3476616 GCA_021229015.1 Solen grandis
ATTATTTCGTACTTATGAATAACTTTTGGAAACATTTTATTAAAAAAAGCCTATACGGCCATTTGAACTACACACGAAAAATTTCTTCTGTTTTACAGACGATTCTGACGGCTCCATCAGCTTGTTCTGATTAAATAAGCCTTACAACCACAGGCTTCATGTGTGCACGCCATAGGGGGAGGGGCCATCGAGCGTGAGCCATGCATGCTGGGACCATAATGAAAGGTGTAACAGTTTCAGATAATTCACCAGCCAACATTTACCACTGTAAAGTACCTGTTATCTATAAATATATTAAACATCTCAAGTAAAAAAATAACTGATTCACTGTGAAGAATGAATGGGTTTGACTTGGAAAATTGGCAAATGGAAACTTTTCAAAATATCCAGGTGTTTTTGAACCGTAAACTGATTCATTGAATCATTAAAAGTGTACGGAATTCTAATGAATACTACGCATGCGCACAATAGTTTAAAAGTTAAAACGCTATAGATCTTTCTTTTGCATTCGCAGTTAAACTCCTTTACCATATTATTGATATATAAGGACGGTGACATAGGAGATACATGGAAATATGCATGTCTGGCATGGTTTTTGGAAGCATCATCAATGACAAACTCAGAGAAAAAATCTTCATGCTTTACTTTATAAATAAGTCATAAATATCTTTTAAAAATATAAATAAATTCGACATATTATTTTAAATTTGATCTCAACTGCTTTGGTTTGGAGAAACAAGTGTCCAAGAAGCTAAAGTCCTGAATAATGCAATGTTGTAGTCTTCATTAAACGTTTTCTTTGGTTATTTTACAGAGAAAATTATAAAAAAAGATTAAGGATCTTATTTTTCTTTGGAATACCAACTGAGCTATCAATTGCTTGACTCCCCTACTAACCCACGACAGGAAGCAAGATGTGTTATCACTGAGTGGCCCGAACGCGTGACTCCATGACATATTATCCGTTCTGACAGGCTAAAAACGATGAGGAAAAAAGCCTTCAAAAAGGGGGGAGGGGGTAAAAAGTACGAGTGCTTGGCTGAATTTTATATGATCACCTTCAAATTGACTGACGAGTGAAAAAATATATTTAGAGGAGACTCCTTGTTCAGGTTAAGTAATAAATTGTTTCTTGCGCGCTTATTTATTTACTTATTTATTCATTTATTTTTATTTATTAAAACCACCAATCCTATAATAGCGCATTGGCTCATCCCTTCGCTTTATAAGTAGCTGTTTCTACGCCAATAAACGTTCAATTTCCGGTTCCGGTACACGAAGGACGACGTAACTGAGGTCATCAAGAGCGACACAATAAAGGATGAAAGGCCTCACCGCCTGCCGTATAAATCAATAGGCTTGAACGGAATATTTTATTGGCTTAAAACAGAGATTTGCACTTAACCAGTTGTCTTAAGGAAGACATTGCATAATTAATTGGCAGAGAAAATGCAACAGTCAAAGATTTATTCTGTTTTCAATCGATTTTACTCAGATTATTGTGTTGTTGTTGTGTTGTTAAAAATCTTTAAAGGTAGAGGCGTTTACTTTTTGCCATTGGTGTATAAATGTAAAATCAATATGACGTATGTTGACGTAAGGTAAGGTCAAGGATAGTCTGTTTGTCGCAACCAAGGTCGGTAAACACTTCGTTTTAATGTAAAATTGTTTCATTGCCCCACACGATGTATAACTATGTTTCTGAGAAATGCATATATATCTATATGGCCTTGTCATTCGTATGTTTCGGCAATTTGGTTATGATGATAAAATTGTTTGACAGAATATTTAAAAAAAAACACCTGCAATCTTACCATTTAGGGCAATGTTGTCGCTTTAAGGTATATGCCCCATAACATTAGCCATATTCCATATCTTGTCACTTTGATGATAATCTTTCTATGAAACATTGTCACTTGAAGACATTCAAAATTATTTTTTTCCCCGAGAGTTTTTTTTTTCTTTTTCAAGTTTTATCACATTTAATCTGTATTTAAGGTATTGAACTCTATGGGAAATATACATTTTCTATAAATATGAAAAACTGAATTTGATTTTCGAGAAAAAAAATAAGGTAGAAATATGCATTATATGATTCTGTTTCAAATTTCGTGAAAAAAAAAATCATCTAAAAATGGAGGAAGTCACCCTTTTTCAGTTTTCATGGGAGATAACTAATGACAGCAAAATTATCAAGAGGAGCTAATAAAGAACTTCTGTTTGTCATAACATGTTTATTTCCATTTTTTGACATTTTAAAAGCTTATATTGTGAAGTTATATGCATGGCTTTGATTTAATAGATGACTATAGTGGGGCGTATATCTTAAGTCTATACACTAAGCTTAGTGCTTAGAAAACCTTAATACATAAGGGCCATTTTTTTTTTATTTTTTTTTTTGACAGAAACATCTTAATACATGTATTTCATTTCTAAACAAAAAATCTTAGTTATTTGTCAACTAAGTCTTGTGCTTTAATATTTTGTTGAGCGCTGATATTGTTAGTGGAGATAGTGTTGTGTAAAAAATGAATTTACCGGTACTTATTGTTAGTGCCAGTAGCGGATTATGGTTGACAGTTAAGTAAATATTGTTTGTTAGCTTGTTCGTTGGGTTAAACGTCCGACCGACAGCAAATCAGTCATTTGGAGACTTTGTCTTGGTGTTCTGCCTTTTGATGGGAAAACTGCACTGAGGCCATTCAAAACTGTCTTTATAATTTTCTGTGAGTATTCAAGGACATGATTGACCCATGCATATACAACGTCACCTGTCGCAAAGCGTTCACTTTCCATGATTCTGTGTTAGTGGTCTAATTCATCAATATACCATTGTCGTCTGCGATAATCACATTTAGATGCTGCTTTGACGGAACTGGTTCTTACTTATACAATATTAATTGCAGGAAATTGTGTCAACCAATGTTTGTTCTTGGTATCGATTATTACTGAAAACCGAGCAAATTCTGAAGTGGTGTTTTTTTATAAAGCGCCTACTGACTCCGATCCTAGGGTTGAGACACAGGTGGAGGCAGTATTCTTCCAAGACTTATCAGGGTCACGGACTTCAAATTTTCGGAAATGATTCCTGATGTTCTGAACATACCATAACAGTAAAACCAGTAGGATCAAAGTCGAGTTAAGGTTAAGTCCCTGTAATGGATTTTGCTATGTCTTGGACCACTTAACCTCTACCAAGGTAACCCTAATGAGACATTAGGAAACCTTGGTTATCTCCGTGAAAGGCCACGAGGTCCGAAATGTAGCGGAACCATTACAGGGACTTTACCTTTAATTATTAAAAGTACAGTAAAATCTAAAATTCAGACTGCTGGTATTAACACTAAGGCGGTCTGATGATCAAGTATCAATTAACAGGAAATAGGGAAAAAGGGGACCTGAAAATTGCGATCTCAATAGTGAGGTTGTCTTTATATTGAGCTTGTCTTATATTAGGTTTTACTGTAGTATATCTAAAAATTGTTGTCTGAATAGTGAGGTGGTCTTTATATGAGGCTTTACTAAATATGGGAGGACTCAACGTCTTAAGGAAATCCTTAAAGAGGACTCCAGTTGAAAACTTTGTCCATCTGGTCCAACACAGGAGCATTCGGGAGGGATTTGGTTTATTGTAAAACTTTAATTCCAAGATACTCAATTTGTATTCTACTTTGATATTAATATATGTCTTATTAGATTATTCACGCTATTATTTCCTTTTTAAACTTAACTATTAATCTAGTGTTTGGCATCACTTTTTTATATATAACGAGAGAGATGATGATGATGATGATGATGATGAAATAATATTAATAATAATGATAATAATAATATGAAAGAAAGCAAAAATCGTTTGAAACATCAGATGTCTTTTTCCGTTTTTAAGTCAGGATGTTGTGATAATTATATGTGCTGTTGGTATGCGGTCACAGTCGCGGCCATATATTCATTTGGATTTGTAATTCCATAACAACATTTCTCGTAACATTCAGCCGGATAGTCGAGATTATCCGTTTGTTTACACATCATATGTGGATCTTCTAAAGTTAACATGAATAGTGGGAAGGAACAAACAACCAATCAGACATTGACTGCCTGGTCCGGTGCTCTGATTCGATTCGTGAAAGCTAAATTCAAACTTTTAATCCATTCCAAGGCTCTTGGTTATTTTACTGACAAAATATGTTGTTGGTCAAGCAGCATATATTTGGTTACATGTACTTTTGTTCAACTTTGTTAGACTAAAATTGAATTATATACATGTACCCCATATATCAATCGATGTACAGACCGTACTTTTGAGGTACGAGTCTCTCTCTCTCTCTGGGCGCGTGCTATTTTACATGTTTTGTTACGTTTCACAATCGTGCTTAAATACAAGTTTTAGTGAACTTGTTTTCAATTAAAATTATTGCTAAATGGATTAAAAGCACAAACGGATACCTACGCCATGTCCCAATCCAGTTCGCCATTTAAGATAACTTTCAAATATGCATATTCTTTAAAGGTTTCCCCATGTGTGCCGATCTAATAAATTCCATATATGTCATTCAAGTGATGGTTTAATAAAAATCATTTTTGGTGAAAAAAAGTATATACAGATACAGATTCCCTTTAGGAAATTGCTTAAAAGGTTAGAAAGTCAAATTAGATACGTCAAAAACCACTTGACTTTGGAATCAAATAAGCGAGGTGCAATTGAGTTAAACTATTCCTTTTTGTCAAATAAAGCAATTATTTAAGAAATAAATAAATCTTTTATTTACATGAAAATGTGACGTCTTAAAGTTTCATTCCGAGCTGTTTACTTTTCATTGGAGAATAAATCGCTTTAAGTCTCACCAGTTAAGTGTTGCCAGACGACAATTCAAACGCGTGGACCGTGCGGTCCAGTGGAGCAGACGACAAATGTCCGACGCCATACTGATTGAAAAGGCAGTCTGATCCACCCGATTACCGGGGCAATAATCGAACACAAAGAAGCAATATATTGATAGGTTCTCAAACCACAGACTTTATTAACGTTAGGATCTTTTCATATGGCCCGGGTCGTGATTTCATCACAAAGAGCAATTTAAAACATAATTATATAGATTTGTAACGGTTCCCGGAGAGATTCTGACTGATACTCCACTACAGTTAATATCCTTGGCTCTTCACAGCTGATGTGTTCGGTATGAATGAAATATTACACAATCAAATGGAAACACTAGATCTTCTAATCTTAGAGAAGGATTGGATCAGAATAAATTTGAATATCATATTTCAAACGAGAATAATAAAAATGTGGAGTCACCTTACATGAGTACGTAATAAAACTATTTGATCTGGATTCGCTTGCTTCATAGCGAAAAAATCGCTATCTTTTTCAGCGATAATGTGGCTCACACACACACACACACACACACACACACGGTTGTTTCATAAAAAAAATGACGTACAGTATGAACTAATATCATGTGAACACGAAATAAACGCCTCTGTCTTACTTGGCGCTCAGCATACAGTGGTAGTTCCAGGACAGGTTTGTCCGGTGTCAGGATAATATAACTGGGTGTGGTATCATGCCACGTGTCTACGGCGTGATGTTGCAATGTGGTAGCATTATACATGTCTAAGCAGACATAGTTACCAAATGACTGAAATATTGTTGCCAGTAAACAAACAAATAAACGCCACACTTCTATAATTAAAATTGTTTTCTCGTTACACTCTGTCCCACAGCAACCTGTATGTACATGCACGGATGCAGTAGCACATCACTGCACATTCATTATGTGCAGCGGAAATCAATATTTCATCAAATGCAGGGTACTGGTGTGGAAAATAAACGCCTAAATAGTTATCAAGTTATTTTTATATATGTAATTCTTAAGAAAATATCAATATAATACAAGCTTCTACTGTGAAATCATAAATTTTCGTGGGACATTAATTTTCGGTGTGTGTTTGTGTGCGGGGGGAGTTTCACGAATATTTATCCCTACGGTTAATCAATATACCTCACGTTTTCTAGAACATAGATCCACGAACAAAATGATCTTCTAATCTTAGAATAGGATTGGACCAGAATTAATTTGAATATCATATTTCAATAATAATAAATGAATGAATTATAAAAATGGGGAGTCGCCATACATGAGTACGTTTTCTAGAATATAGATCCACGAATAAATGTACCCACGAAATCTCCTAAGAACTATTATCAATGAAATTACTGTCAATGAAAATTAATGATTTTACAGTATTGAATGTGTGTTTCTGTCTATTATTGCTATACTTCTCCTATAACATTTAAATGTGTCGTATACTGGGGGCAGAATATTGAACTATGACCTTACCTAGACATTTTTTTAGACATTTTATTTTATTAAGTACATAAAGGCCTCCGGCCTATAATACATAACATACATATCATGAGTGGATAATCCACCCAAACAATAACTTGTTGTGTACCTTATAATTATCTCTTATAAAATTGAGACCCTTTTTACCTTTGACTTAAAATATGGTGCTTAGGTCAAAAGAATTCACTTATTATTACGTACATTTTCATACATCAACATGTTAACTATAACTGTATAAAAATAATTACTACTTTTAACCCTTTACCCGATACAAGGATCCACAAAAGACCTATGCGAACAGCATAAAACCAGATCAGGTTTTATACTGTTCGATGCTCCTCAGTCATTTGGAAATGGGTTTTTACCATTAAATTTTATAGAGTTAAACCATGGCTTTCTGTAGATCATGCTTTATATAGTACCCATTAAGGGTGCTAATAAGCGTCTACATAAGGTAAAGAGTTAAACTACATGTATTATTATCACAGCTTAAAATCAGACAAGAATATTACCATTATTATGACACCAGGTTTTCAAAAACAGTCTTGTACCTGGGCTATACGAATTATTTCTCCTGTATAATTATTTTATTTAACTAATATCTTATTTATATAATTACAAAGTAATTTCAACTTTGTATAATCATTAACTTGTAATAAGTAGTATAGATCACGAGCAGTTTTGTTGCCCTTATACCATGATACCAGATATTGTTGTCTAAGTCTTTCGTATTTTGGGCAATTGAAGAACACGTGTACTTCATCCTCTATAGTATTAATATGTAATACAGTTTGGCAATATTCACAGAATCTTATTTCTCTTGGTACATTGTTATGTCGACCAGTTTCTATTTTAAAATTGTGGTTCGAACATCAACACATAAATATGTTTCTGGATAAACTAATGTTTTGAATTCTCTATAAAAATCACATCTGCTTGAATTATTAATATTACTGTGCCAGTTTTGTAGCATACAGTCAACAATACGTTGACGAAATAAAGATAGAAACATATTTACATCGCCAATATCCTGTGACAATCAGACAAATCCAAAACCATATTTAAATAAAAGATCCTTAATTTTAGTTTCCCACGTTATTCTTTCAGCCTCATCTTATGTTTTTAACATAATATAGCACTGTTTCGGATATCTATAGTCTTGCATTCTGATCAGTTTACACCAATATTTTATACAATTTGTTTGATATGTTATACATAAAGGCAACCTACCACACTCTCCTAAGGCCATGCAATTATTAACAGAGTTACTAACCCCTAAAAAATATTTACAAAAATTTATTTGAACAGATTCGATGATATCAGAGTATTCATACCCCCAGACCTCAGATGCGTAGCATACAATTGGTTTAACTAATGTATCAAGTAACTCGAAATTTTCATAATGTTGTAAGTAGCCAAAAGAACGTTGATGATTTCTTATACTGAATATAGCTTTATTTGCCTGCGCAACATGTTTAATTTTCGCTGCCTTCCATGATAACATAGGCGTAAACAGAATTCCCATGTATTTGTACACTGACGTTATTTTTATTGTTTGACCATTATAATACCATTTTTCATAGTTACGTAATCTACCACCATTCCTAAAAACAATAATTTCAGTTTTATCTAAGTTTATTTCCATGCCCGTATTATTACAAAATGTTTGAATAACATTAATTTGTTGTTGTAATTTAACTGCGGTATCCGCACAATTTGCGACATCATCCGCAAACAATAGACAAAGAATTTCAGGTATAGTATTCGTTACAAAAATTCCGTTATTATTACATTTTTCGTTTAACAGAGTAACTAAATCGTTGATAAAAAGAGAAAAGATTACAGGACTGCATATATCCCCTTGCCTTGTTCCGATGTTACATGGAAAAAAATCTGTTAAACCACATTCTGTTCTTACACAATATTTCAAATTTGAATACACTGATTTTAACCAGTAGAATAATTTACCCCGAATTCCTTTTCTGTGCATTGATTAAAATAATATTTTGTGATTAATTTTATCGAACGCTTTCCTGAAATCTATGTACAAACAATAAAAGCGTCCTCCCGACCGTGATAAATATTTCTGTGCTAGAGCTTGCAAGGTAAAAATGTTGTCTGCAGTGGAATAACCTTTCCGAAACACTGCCTGCCCCTCATCTATCATATTATGTTCCTCGGCCCAATTATAGAGACGGTTATTAATAATACTAGACATAATTTTATAAAGAGTATTTACCAAAGATATTCCCCTGAAGTTTCCAGGATTACTGCATGAACCAGTTTTGTGTATAGGTACAATGATACTTTCTCCCTAACTGGATGGAATATTACCGCTATCAAATATCTTATTGAATAGAACAGTTAACATAGGTACAATTTCATTACTTACATGTTTATAAAACTCACAAGGTATACCATCGGTTCCAGGACTTTTACCATTTGCTAACTTACTTATACTACTACGTACCTGATCCTCTGAGATAGGACTATTTAAAGTTTCATTATTTATATCCTGGTTTATTTGATTAGCTTCAACAACTAAATCATTAATATTTTCCGTCAATGTTTCATCATATAATATTTTTTTAAAATATAGCATCCACTCTCTCCCCGATATACTGGAACCTGTACTGGGTTTTCTTCTACATGTTTTAATCATCTCCCAAAATAGCTTTGGATCTGACCTAGAGCATTTTTTAGTGTATCACGCTGTTTTCTTTTATATATTATATATCTTTTTCTTTAACCTACTTCTGTCATTATATATATATATGTGTGTGTGTGTGTGTGTGTGTGTGTGTGTGTGTGTGTGTGTGTGGTGATATATACTTGGTTTCTAAAGAAATATTCACTCATATTTATGCATTAATTCTCTTTGAAATATGATATGTTGGAGTAGTGTATAAAATTTTCTAATATTTCGAAAGTAAAAATATTCAAGCCCAGACATAATGTCCATCTGATAGAAATATTGAAACCTTATATGCACACTTCCGTCTGTAACAGTGTTTATCATGTTGATCAGGGACATGTAATGAGCTTTGATACTAATATTTATGTATTGCATATTAATGGCAAAAATAATTGGTAAAATGACCATCTGTAAATCCACTAACTATCCTCAATTGCAAAGGAAAGTGTGCACTCAGGCGTTCATGAATTGGAATGTATTAATTATTTCAGAAATATATGAGATTTGGTATACATGTACATGTATATCTGTTTAAGTATTGCATTATGAATAGGTTGTTTATCTTTATTTCGAAAGTTATGCGAAATGTTTGAAGCCTAACACATATTTCTGGATGAAATTAAATAAAATCACAGAGTTTTAGCAACCAAAAACATTGTACATCAGAGTCAGAAACTTAACCGTAAGACTATACAAACGTTTCATGTATAAAACTTCATATTTTTCACCTTAATCTCGTTTTTTCTTCAGTCCCGAGACTTGAAAAATGCATCAGTATTGGTGAAGTACGCCTCTTTACATTTATAAATAATCTAAATCGTTTTAAAAACACGAAATAAAGCATTCGACATTTCTCCAAGGTTTGGGTTTTTTTAAGTCATTGAGTATACTTATAGTATTGTAGTACACATTAATGGTCATCTGTGAATCCAAGAAATATGTGTGAATTCACAAATATAATAGAATATTTCATAAGAAATCATTACAAACGGAGGACGTGGAAAACGTTATTTTGTAGATATGACTAAGATGTCACGTCGATATACCTCACAATCCGATGAGACCTGCCGGCACTCGAACATCAATGGAGCGAGGTCCCTTCATGTAACACACTCATCCACGACCATCAATACTAATATGTCGTAAAAACTATAAGAGCCTTGACCCTTGAAAACAGATGTTAAACGTTTGGTGGCTTATCGGCTTTTATCGTTATGTGTGTAGTGCGAAGTGGAGCAATTAAAGACAAACCATTCTAAATCTATACAATCCAATCTACATACTTGGGTTTATCTATTTTTATTCTATACCGATAAAACGGTTGATAATCAGGTATATGTTTTGTTAGTCTATCTTGCCGAATCTCTCCTAATCTCCTATTATTTCTAGCAGATAGAGATCTGGGGCCACATGATATCGTGGGATATATTTTATCTGGCTGCCGTTATCATATTCTTCAAGCGAGGTGTCAGGAAAGCGCCCCGACGTAACCGTCCCGGGAATAGCCCAGCCATATAAGCGAGGCCCTCGCCAACTCGCACAAGGGCAAAAACAATACCAATTTTATACTTGTATGGTTGGTATTTTTCTCCTTCATTGATTTAATCAGATAAGGCAGTCCGAGATTGACGCACGACATGAATATTTTATCAATCTATGAGAATTAAACACGAGGCAATATCAAGCAACACGATGCTACCTCTGTTTCGCTGGGCATGTACCTGTGGGTGGGGCGGTCCAAACACCGGCTAGGCTCCAGTAGAAACTGCCACCGTATCAACTTTTAATTATATATTCAACTTTTTTAATCTACTTTATTTTTTTCTTGTCACGGATCTGGTTTACGGTTTCCTGATTATTTTGTATCATCACTATCTGTTGGGGGTATACATATTGCAAACCTCGCGAAATTTGTTCGTGTAAAGAGTTATTACAGCGACAGTACCCTACATAGTGCTGAATTATTCAATCAAGTCCATTTCTTCACCAGCATTCCCAAAACAATGATTTTACTTGAGGTAGTAAATTATTCATTCAAAACGATTGGTAAACCAAGACATGATTCATTTCACTCCGACTGAAGAATATTGCAGAGGGAAAACAGTTCAGGGAGACATGAACTTTGAAAAAAATCCCGTACTTGAGATGTGTTCTGTCTGCATGTGAGACACATGTAACTCACTTAAACTGTCATAACAGATGAAGTCTACGTCAATAACTGAGCTAGTTTTCTGACATCACAGATATAACGTGACGTTTTTGTTTAAAACCGAGTAGATTTACTGACGTTACCGTTTACTGACATGTTTACGTTATTAATGGAGTCAGGGTGTTTTTGTTTTTTTGCCTACACTGATATACCTGAAATGATATTTACGTCATTAGCCATATTAGTTGTACTGACGTCACATACATGACATGACGTCATGTATAACCCAGTTAGTTGTACTGACGTCACAGATTTAACAGATATGACGTCTAGGTCTATAAGCAATGCAGTATTTTGTTTTGACGCTTACCTGACAAATAACCACACCAACTGACATCATAATATATACATGTATAAATAGATAATGGATTAGGTTTCATTATTGTACATTTAGATTTACAATACATTTTAAGTAAGTTGTTCATCATCTTGTCTCTAAATTTTGTGAGTCATTAAAATAAATGAATGAGGAGTTTAAACAAAACTAAATTATCTCATAAATGAATACTAACATTATAGTTGATTTTTACATGTAAGTTTCTCTTCGAATTCTCAGGCTTTCATATACATTACAATTAATTCTATTCATTTAAATAAGAAATGTATGTATATCAAACTACGTGTAAATATATGTTTATTGTTGACACTTAAATACCCTACAACCAGATTGCTACGAATCACATAAATAAGATCTTCAACTACTACCGCGAAAGCGTTCGTGGGCGAGCTCACAATCTGTTGCTTAGTTACATAATATACATCATGTATATGGTGTAAATATAAATTTCATCCACAGACAAAATCGATCAATCTTGCATAAAAATAATCCTATAATCCTTCTTCGCTGACATGCACTTTAGATAGATCTACCGGAAATTAGTGCTTTTGCGCAAAAGTGCAATGTTTTAACACGGTTTTGCCATTAAGCAGATGATGGGTATATATGACTGCACGAGGAAATCGCCACACGTATCGATGAACGTCTTGTCGCAGATCAGGCGTCCCCGCAGGATGTCGTCTGCTGCGATAGCAACGCAAGTCAACACTCGCTGGAGAAAACACCACGTCATCAGGTTCCGTCTTAGATAATTCTCTAGATCATATGAGATAGATTTAATCGAATTAAAGGATAGAAATCTATTTTCTTTCTATTATCTTTCTTTCTTTTTTTTCTTTCAATAAATCATTTATTTTGCCTTTCCACATATCAAATTGAAAGAAATAATATATTATTTTTTCGTATTTTCAGTATCATTCTTTCTTTCTCCACACACGAGAATACGTTCATGGGTAACGGTTTCTGGGAGAAAATGATTGCCATAAAGCTCTTTTGTTGTGGCTTAGATCTTAGACGAAGAATTGTTGATATTTTTTTTCGGGCAAACTATACTATATCAAGTTTAAAAGGAGCTTACGTACGCATGAGAACCGATATTCATGTATAGCTAAAACTGACACTGGATTCTGATAAATTACAGGCGCATGAAGTATAACAAAAAGTATGATTACAGAACAGTTTTACATCCCCCCCTTCTTTTTCTTTCTTTTTTTTTTTTTTCTTTAATTAGTTTATCTGAGATCTTTTCACAGGAGGTTCGTCAGTTGATCAAAGAACTATGATCGCGGTTTAACCTGTCATAAATTATTCCTCTATTAAAGTTTTTATTTCAATAAACGACAAGGTTCACATTTGAAGGATGTCCCGATGGCATGATAGGGGGTAGTCCGGTCATATCCGTGATCTATAATTTATGCACGCGCCGGTTCTACACCGTAAGCTGTTATATTTACTCCACATGCAATGTCCCCGCACGGATTTTACGTGCGCCGATATAATTTTAATAATTATAAATACACCTAATGATCTTTATGCCATCAGATTGATAATAAACCAGAATGTTGTTTTGGATAAATATCAAACCAGATTATATTTGGCAGTCTAATTATAGACGGTATATAAATTAAATTTTTGACGCGACTTTTGCACATTTGGCAGCTGACACTGAGACTGTGAGATCTTGTTGAGACAACATTTTTTGTCATGTTTTAACCGCTTCTAAAATCGTATAATCTACAGAGCGACACCAAAAGTCGCAGAAAAGGGGGTGATCAATCATAATCATCACTACAGCCACTACTACTGCTACTACAAAATATATTTTCATTGATAATAATAGCTATATTAGTTTCGGTGAAGTCGTTAACTAAGCTGTGCTTTAATAATTTCAATTAATTGCATTTTTAGCAATTTTGAAATCAATATTTATCACTAATTTCTATAATATCTAGTTATGTATCCATCATCGGATACACATGAATGTTTAATACGTTTCATAACATCTGGGAAGTAGCGGAATAAGTCGCTCATGTGTCTCCGACGATGGTGAAATGTATGCATTTTTGAAATATAAGTTACCAAAGAGGAGGGTCGACTACGAACTATTGCAAGTGCATGTTGGAATAGAAGGAGGCGATAGAAGGAGGCGAAAGAAGGAGGCGATAGAAGGAGGCGAAAGAAGGAGGCGATAGAAGGAGGCGAAAGAAGGGGGCGATAGAAGGAGGCGAAAGAGTTTCGCGGTCAGCTCTCGACATGGAAAGATCAGAACGTCCACCATTAAGCAGGACCACGCCAGGCTGACCACGACTTGAGTTTTGTCGTTCTGTGACAGAACTTGGCAACACTGAACTTGCCATGTCGTGAACACACGCGTGGAAATACTGGATCCTTTATCGTTGCATTAAATCTCAGCCAAAGAAACGCGAACTCGAAATTAAATACCGGTTAATACCTCACGTGCCTATAGACTAGGACAGTCTTGGGCACGAAATAATGAGATGTGGTGGTATGTCGTCCCATTGTCTTACCTACTCTTAAATATTAAACTATTATGACACTTCTTTTGTTGGCTTAATGGCCATCTAATGGGAAGTCTTCCTAAAATAAAAGACGAACACTATAGGAGAAATATGAGATGCAGTTCAATTGAAAGAATTCGTCTGATTTCGTGCAGATGGATAAAAAAAATCTTGATTTTAATCCAGATTAGTATCTTTGGCTCCCCGACAATTTTTGTTACGTGTGTTCGATAAACATCGTGAGATACATGGGATAGGTGGTCACGCAAAGACCCGAGACACGGGCCGGGCGGGAGGGGTGAGGGGAATCCAGGCGTGTAAACTGTTTCTATCAAGATATGACCCTTTATTTCAATTGGACAAGATCTGTAGATGTCTCTTATCACGAATTGAAATGTTTAAATTAGTTTAGTAAGATATTATCGTTGATTTTTTTTCAATGTTAATGACACTGTTTATGTAAAATCGGAGTAAACCATGCGTCTAGCCACATGTTTCATTGAGGAATTCACGTCGGTATCGAAGTTAATGGCTTAGTAATAAAAACAAATGGTAAGAAAAAAACAACACGCATATACATGTGTGAAATATACATGAAGAGTACAGAGCTGATTTCTCTCGAACATTCACTTATTGTACATATTTGATGATACTACACACGTAATTCCTTACTCATGTGTTTGCAAATAGGGCATACGTTCCTTTCGAATGATCTAGTGTTGTCATCTGTCCATTACCCCCAGAACTAGATAGCATCCGGAGCTTCAGAAAAAAAATGACATTAACCCTTTCCCTCATAGAGGACACCATGAAAAGACCTATGCTATTCGCTGCTCCTCAGTGGTCTGGACATGAGGACTTTATAATTAAATTTGGTAAGGTTTGAGTTTAGCTTTCTGTAGATCAGGCTTTATGTGGTACCTATTGAGTGCGTCAAAATGAGTCTATATGAGGGAAAGGGTTAAGTGCTACAGTAATATATTGTGACGTTCCTCCCTTGGTCTGCTCTGGTCTTGCTTTGGGCTGGCTTGGTCTTTTGATCTTTATGTATGTGTGCGTGATGGGTTCTGTTAACCCTTTCCCTCATATAGACTCATTTTGACGCACTCAATAGGTACCACATAAAGCCTGATCTGTCTTAACCCTTTCCCTCATATAGACTCATTTTGACGCACTCAATAGGTACCACATAAAGCCTGATCTACAGAAAACCACAGTTAAACCTTACCAAATTTAATTACAAAATCCTCATTTCCAGACCACTGAGGAGCAGGCTGATCTGGTTTTATGCTGTTCGCATAGGTCTTTTCCTGGTGTCCTCTATGAGGGAAAGGGTTAAGGTGGGACTCCAAAATATAAAGTGTAATTAAAAATAGAACAGCAGATAAAATTATTTCAATTTAATTGAAGTGTGAAAATTAATATCTATACTGCTACAAAATAATTCATGTCACTAGAACCTGAGCAAATCTATCTGCCAGCAACTCTTAAAATTAACAACTGCAAATCGGAGTTAAATTACCAGAGAAATACTGTTATATCACAAATAATAGCAAACACTGTGAGAAATCATAGACTAGTACAAGGAACTGCCAACTAATGCCTTGCAATAAGTTGTATCATGAAAAATACGGCTAAAATGAATAATTATATTTAGGAAAAATCCTATTTAAATCAGCAGATACCTATTTCATTTAAAGGTGTAAAGTGTTAAATAAATTAAATAAAATATACAGATTGCAGTAAAACACAATTTAATACTTAGATCATGCTAAAATCATTGTGCATTCCTAACACAAAATTGAGACTAAAAGAAATGCAATCTGTGAATAAATGTTCACAAATGGTGGAGTCCCCGAAATGACGGTGATGTGCTCATAGCACACAACCGTGGGGTTCACAGGTCCACAGTGTGGTCTGTGAGCTCACAGTTCACACTGTGGACAGTGGGCTCACACAGCTCACAGTGTGTGGTGTGGAAACATAGCCCACAGCTGCTTAAATAGGGTGATATCTAAATATAGAACAATTTACTTAAGTTCAAAAATACTTTTAAATAACAATAACTTCAAAAGTGCTCTTTCTGCTATTCAAAAAATGAGACATTGCTAAAGTTTAACAACAGTGTACTCTAAATTTGCCGCTTAGAACTGTGGCTGTTTAGCAACTGCTCACAGTTAAAACAAAAAATGGCGGATGTGTTTACACAACCAGAACTTGACTTGGAATAAATCTCAAAAATAATAATTATAACAAGCGAACATTTACAAATACTGTGCAAAACTGATCAAACTGACTAGGAAATATTGACTAGGATTGCATAAATAACAAATAGGAAGATAGATAGATGCTAGGTCACGAAAACTAGTGACATAAACCTAAACAGGGTTCTGCTGTGGAAAACTCAGGAAAATTGGAAGAATAACTTAGGATATAGAACACTGGCAATAATACTGAATGAGGATTTGTTTTTCTGTGATTTTTACCAGAACAAGGATCTAAATCATGTCTTAGTGCCAGTAAAAAAATAGGAACAGGCAAGCCAAAATCCCAAGGTAAGATTTGGAAAAACCCTGATCATTTCAATATCCTTTAAAATCAAATAAATTAAGCGTAAATATCTGTTTCTCCTAACCCTACCGACCCCCCTTTTTTATACCAACCTAAACTTGATTTTTCTAGCATTCGTATTATCTCGGATGCGAAACGTTGCTTTTCGCCCCATCCTTTTACAAAAAAAAAAGTAAATAAATAATGATAATAAAAATTATGCCGCCCCCCGACCAATTTTTTTTAGATTTCAGCAGAAACCAACAACTTATCTTTAAAAAAAGATATATATTATGTTGACAGATACGCCATGAAATCATTTTCAAGAAAAGGATGTACGTTTACAGGAACATGAGCACCTTGGATACCAGCTTATAACTCAGTATGTAATCTTGAGCACTCCGATATTCATATCCATACCGGAAAAAAAGGGAAGATAGTGCCGTACGTCGGTCAGTGTCCACAAACTCCAGATGAAAACACTGCATGTGGTCAAGAAAAATTGTTATAAGAGACCATCTGTCGATTTGTTCAATCTGTTTTTTCTTGGCCCCTTGCTGACAGAGCAAGTAAATACTGAAACATGCCCGGTAAATATTTGTTCTAGGTGTTTATACTTTAGGGATTTGTTTGGCCATATAATACCCTATCACTCCTTCAAGGTCCCTGTCTCCCCTTTTCATCTACAGCTGCCTCAGAAAGGGTCTCTGTAAACATACAGAAAGTTTCAGTTTTCACCCCAGCTTAATCTCATCCCTCACTGTGTTTGTTTTGTTGTCCAGCATAAAAAAAACAGATGTACTGTCCGCCATCCGTGAACGTGAACTACTGAAGTCACCCATTAAACAGTTCTTGCTTATCTCTTATATAAGCTTGAAAGAAAGAAATTATTAAAGTGGAGACAGAAGTCTTTGGTGTTTTGTGATGTGTTAAGGGTCATTCTTCCATTGTTGAAGGGATGATTTCTATTTCGGTATATTAACTGGAGTTAAACGTGATGCTTACAACTTATGGTATAGCATGAAATATAAGAGATATAGAACAGTGATGATGATCTTTTAATGTATTATAGTCGAAATAGTTGTTGTTATTATGATGGCTTTGGTGCGACGACGACATGATGATAACGACATAATTATGACCATTTTAATTGGATTTTATTTCATCATTTAATTTTCTTAAATAATGTGTAACGTAAGACGTCAAATATTTATATGGTGAGTCCTTCGGATATTGTCAATAACTACTGTGACCCCGAGTAACCCGCCAATGTCTGGGATTCACCTGTGTTTGTGATGCCCGGTGTTTTTGACTAGTATGTATCCACTCCAATCCCAATGTCTTGCATTATTTCTTTGACCCCATTAACCCTTGTATGTTTAAGCATCCCGGGTGACTGTTGCTACTGTTTCTGTTACGTCCTGTGTCAACCCTGCCACTCCCGACAAGTCTTATCAGCAGCATCCCCCCACCCCGGTGTTGACGGGTGTATACCCATCTGTCTCGTCTGTCCTATCGCCTCATTACTATTAACAGGATCATTAAAAGAGGTAAAGTGCAGTCGTGGTCTGTAAAGTGGAAAACTTGCTGAATCATTGCAAACATGAACTCATTTAAAACCGTTTTGCCCCACATACACGCATTACTTATTTACGATTACGGAGATGATATATATCTCGCCCATTATAAGCCGTATGGGCTCACCAACATATATAAAAAGAAGGCTGCTGGGCCCTTCTGGCGTTAAATGGATGTATACAAATACCCAATTTCACGATATGATTATTACCAGTTATTGAAACCAACTCCATTTAGTCAGAGCATTGCGTTATATGAATTAAAAATATGGGTAATTCTAAAAGATTTTATTAGTAAAGTATCAACTTAATTCCCCATTTGTTAATTTGGAACGTTAATAATTAAAAGCGAAACTGAATTAATTTTATCATTGAGAAAAGAATTCAACATACACCGTACATTGCGTTGCAGTTATATACGTGTATTTCATAAATCGAAAACATGCCAAATATGGTGTGTGTGTGTGTGTGTGTGTGTGTGTGTGTTAAAACAAATTCTAGTTCTGGTATTTTTGACCTGGACGGTACGCCATACATGTGAATAAGTCTTGCAGTGCGGTCAGCTTTACACCAATTCATCTCAGCCCTGTATCAAGCCAACTCTGATCATGGCTGTCGCCGTGGCTATTTCAATAACCCACCCACTGTTTTCTGTTATGGCCTGTGGCACCCCAGCCACTCCCGATCAGCAGCATCCTCCGGTACCATTGGCCGTGGTATGTCAATACCGGATATCCAAATTCAATGCCCTCTAGAGATTATACGTGCATATATATAGTCGTACCATCGTTATACAATAGATTAATATGCTTCCATGACGAGCTCCTGATATGGCGTGTGACATTTGTTTTATTATCTTACATGAATAAATTGCATAACAATCTTCTTAATAAGATTTATTTACCATTTTATAATAGAATCTTACGGCACATAACGAACGTTAACTCTGCAATGGTCTGTTTACAAGTCCTCTGACATATAAAATGTCACTGGTACATCTAACAGGTATATACCAAATCATGAAATATGTTCAGCCCTCAAAGTAAAATGACATATTCGCTACAATATCCATTTGATGTGGAAAATCAATAAAAAAAAAAGTTCCAAATTACAAACCACTTGATTTTCTCCTTTACTGCTTCAGTTACTGCTTAACGCACGATTTGACTATCGTCCCTTATTAATATTTAACTTTTAATACGATCATTAAGGAAAGGTAAAGTGCAGTCAAGGTCTGTATTCCATAACGTAGCGGGGAAAAAACTGCTGAACCATCACAAAATGGAGGAAAACTCATTTAAATCGTTTTGCCTCAAAGATGCGCATTATTTATTTACGATTACGGTGGGCAAAGACATTCAATTATATTCAATCTATATAAACCTACATTAACAAAGTACACATTATTATTTTATTGAAAATGTATTCAGAGCATTGTGAAATATGAACTGTTCGTTTGTGAAAATAAACTTCCCAACTATATCTGCATTTAATAATTAAAAATTTAAATTATTTTTGCCTTGAGTAAAGAAGGCTTTGCGTTGCAGTTACATATTTTCATCAGTCAAAGTTTTGCCACATGTATATTTTCCACAATGACCCATGTATGGAAAACAATTTCTAGTTCTAATATTTTGACCCGGACGATACGCCATACATGTCCAATGAGACGAGTCTGGCAGTGCGGTCAGTCTACACCAAGTCACACCCCAATCTCATCCTGACTGTCATCGTGGCCCGGGTGGAGGCTGGATGTACCGAGGATATCTCAATTTAGGCGTACCTACACGCCTACACCGCCATAATGGTCGCCATTTTGACTCCACTACCATAAACACCATGCCCTCGGCCTGCCAGGCCGAATGGCTGTATTCTGTCAGCCTTCCCCAAAACTCACTGTATCACCGTCTTTCATTTCTGTAGCCAGACTGGTTTGTTCTGCATGATGGTTCTTATCTGTTTTCCATTATTTAAAAATGTTATTTTGCCAGATGACACTGTCCAGGGCTTAAGGATGAACATTCGTTCAGGCTCGTATGGTTCCAATGAGTCTTTGGGGCCTGGATTATTATCGGAAGTTTTTAATGCGATTCCACCAGTAAGATGTGTACCACTAAACAGCTTCGCGCTCGATTGGACATCTTGTAAGATTCGCTAGATTTCAATAATCAATTTCGAAGAACTAAGAGCGCCTTTCAACACTGTAATCACCATTCTCCACACATCACGTACTGTCAATGACAACAACATCATCGCCATATTTACTGATACAATCAATCTCTGTCCTTCATATGTTAACAGATAAAGGCCGAGAACTGGGTTTAAAAAAAATTAAAGAAAAAAATCAAGATGGAAAGCAGCTTGACTCGCATGGCAGAACTGGCACTAACATACTCCTTCACAACCATTTCTACATTTCATTTCATATCGCCCGTCTGTTCACTGTCACAAGAAAACAGGAAGGAATTCGGAAACAAAACAACTGTTGTTGTTTATCAGTGCCAATAAAAAGAAAGTTTAGATAATATGGGACATTATGTTACCTTGACAGTTGAAAAAAGCAGAACTAATTCAAGATAGTTCTCTTCATTGCAGTTAATTTGAACAAACAAGTCTATCCAATATGGTGAAAACCTAATCTTGGTAATTTTCTGCAGCATTAGGTCTGTAATGGCTCGTCTCACCGTGTAATTAATGAGAATCACAACATACGTAGGTTATTTGTGATAATGTCACTATTGGCAGGTACATTGGCTACCGTGTCCTTCTGTAATTTTGTTTAACAAAAAATCAACTATTTACCGTTTTATTGATGTCATACTGGTTACCATGGTTACTGATTAACAAACACTATTCAGATATTGCATTTCCTAATCATGTCAGTGGACACAAAAGCTGCCTCGTGCCGAGTCTTTCAAAATACCCATCTCATTTTAATTATATCATGGAGACTGCTCAATCATATGAATACTTTGAAAACAACCTGAGCGTCTTCAATGGTCAAGTCTCCATCATGCCCAGTTACGCCCATTCTGTTTCCAAGACAACGGGATAACGGTGTTTCTGTAAACAGCTGTCGTCATTTAGGCGGGAATATCGATAGTCAAACTTCATCGATTAATTTGAGATGCCAAATGTCAATGCTTATGAATAGCTTTACCAACAAAAGTGTTAAAACGTTTTCAACTGATAAGACTGTCACTGACTAGTAATAGGCGAGAAAGAATCAACTGAGAACGTATCGCTATTTCTGAGTTGCTTGCAAAACCTTTTTACTGAAATATCAAATAAAAAGGCTTAAATTGTTATAAAAAGTTTAATGCATTATTTTTAGAAACTAACAATAACTAAATGAAATGACAATATCGGTTTAAGAAAACTACCGATCGTATTATTTGTATCTTATAGTCTGGTAGAAATTGTAAACATATAAGTTAGAAACTGTAAACATAGAAGTAAGAAAATACAGAAATAAGAAATTGAGAAATGATTGTGTCCCTATATTGATTTCCAAAAGAGTCATTTCCGGTACTCTATATGTAGGACGCATTTATAGGTAAAATTGATACAATATAAACGGAAAAAATGTTGAATGTTATCAACATTATGTATTGTGATGTAAGCATATAACTATATGTATACTCAAGGGAAAAAATAAACGAAGGGTAACTAGAAACTTTAGTAGCCAGACTCAAGTTTTACCTCCTACAATAAACCTCCTATGATAGACCTCCTCTCATTCTAAAGCATTTATTTTGTTTAAAAAATATCTTTATCAAAATAATTTAAACTGTAATACCGTCGAATACTTCCTATTTAAAACTGAAATAAAAATTTACCCTGGGTTTCTTTTAACCCCTCAATGTATTAACAAAAAAGTCGTCCATTTTCTTTCTCTGTTTTCAGTGGTTAAAAAACCGAGAAAAAAGGTAGAGGATCTTTTTTTTCAAGTTCTTTTTCATCGAAAATTGTAAAAGTATTGAGTTTGAAAGTTAGGTATCGAATTTTGAAAACAAGATAAGGGTGCATAGAAACAGACAACATACCTATTAATGGCCACCAAACAAAGTGAAACTATCTCAAATCAAACATTTACATGTACAATAAAACCGGTATAAAATCACAAATTGTCCAAATTATGATAATCAAAAAATATAAGGGGCCGCCGTGGCCGAGCGGTTACAGTCATGGACTACAAATCTCTCAGCCCCTCACCGCTGTGGGTTCGAATCCCGGTAGGGACTTCGGATTTTTCATGTGAGGAAGCCTTCCAGCTGGCTTGTGGTAGGTCGGTGGTTCTACCCGGGTACCTCTGTGTACTCAGGGTCTTCCTCCACCTGTAATTAGCTGGACGTCGCTATATGATTGAAATACTATCGCAGCGACGGTAAACCCCAATACAACAACAACAACAACAAAATATTAAACAATTAAACCCCCCCCCCCCCCCCCCCCACACACACACTAAATTAATCCAAACTCATAAAATTCACGCACTTACCTATCTATACAATAAATGTAATACAATCACGCTTTCAGTGGCGTTACGTTTCACTGTACTGAAAACCTTCAATATCCGTCCATCCGGTAGTAAATATTTCATTATTATGGCATGTGCATACAATACAATAAAAATAAAATAAAACAGTTTAAATTGATTTAAAAGTAGCAGCAGGGCCAGTGGACCTATATATTACCTAGAAATTTGATATCTAAATCATTTATTCCGTTTAATGTGATCAGTTATGGTTATATATTATACATGCGTATGCAGTTAAATATGAAAGGATACTGTATTACATGTATATGTGGTTACGTACCAAATAAATATATATGAGCATTATAATTGAAAAAATCTGAAAGCCTCCTATAATTTCATTTAATAAAGGTGGCATTTTCCAGACAATTAAGAATTTATAAACTGTACATGTTATGAAAATAGATATGTGTTTCGAAATATTCAATCTAATAACATATCCTGACCATCTCCTATACGTATAGGCGGTCATATCTAGGGTTTATTTATTTATTTTTTAATTTCATCTGTGTATCACTATGTATGGGGTTTATGAAGTTATCATTCAAAGTTACTTATGGTGCTTTTATATTTACAGGAGTTTGGGCTGTTGTTTTAAGCAGTTAGATATAAATGCATGTATATGTATGTGTATTTATATGGCTATAAGTAAATTATGTGATGTGTGTGTAGTATACATGCCGGTGAATGCATTTATTATATACATCTCCATTGTTCTTATATTATGAAAATCATATTAAACATAGAAAATAGTTGTCCACTTGGGCTTTGACCCTCTAGATGTTACAAATCTAACTAAATATGTGTGATATGGCGTGCTAATTGCATAATTATCGGATAAGTCGCGGATTCAGTTATACAAGATTGATCTTCGATACAGAAAAAAATCAAACAATAAGCAATAAATATTTCTCAGTCAAGTAAATGGCCCATTATGTTTGCCTGACATTTGTATTGTTTATTCTCGATTACAAAGACATATTATAGCATAAGGGAACTAACTCTTCTTAGCCATTTAACCCCCAAAAATGAAAAAAAAAATGTTTGTAAGCTTAACATTAATGTCTATATATCACATACAATACATGTATTTGTAGTGTTCTGAAATATCATAGTTACACGTTTTTATCTGGTAGTGATTTCTAAATTCAAAATGAAAATCAAACGACACATTTTCTATATCTTTGTTTTTATTTTTCATTTTGTGAACTGTTCAAAATAACATTTGCATTTGTTGTAAATGTGTGTGTGTGTGTGTGTGTGTGTGTGTGTGTGTGTTCTATTACATATTAAAACAGACAGACACTCTCTTGTGTAATGATAGATAGACATTCCCAGCGTGTTTATGCAGTAAGATGACAAAGACAAACTCTCTGCAAAATGTGACACCGCCGGACTCACGTGCAAACGCCTGGTCCTGATAACGGTCGTAGGACACTTACAGTTTTGGAGTACGATTGCGAAACCCTTATCGAATTCACAGCCTGATTTATTAGTTCAAGTGCTTTCTAATTACGTGGCCCGCGTAGCGCGCGTGCCTCATGCCAAATCAAATCAAGCGACAGAGCACGAGTTGTGTGTGGGGCGTGTTTCATAGAAGTAATTATGGGGACCTTCTCCACCGGGTTACAACCGATGTTATCATGTCAAATTATACTTTATACTATCTGAGATAATCTTCCAGTGAAGATTTGTTTATTGGGTTTTACGTCCCACTGACAGTATTTCAGTCATTTAGAGACAATGATGTTATTGATGGTTAAGTCCCACGCATATTAGCATTTGGCGATTACTTGAGACAGGTATAGTGCTGCCATACTGCAGTATCAAGCCGTAGACATGTGGAATGATACCACACCCAGTCACATTATCCTGACACCGAGCCAACCAGTCCTGCAACTACAATTTTTTTACGACTTTGGTATGTCGCGCCCGGGGATCCCTAATCACTCGGCCACCAGGGACGGTAGAGACGATGATTCAAATGAAGACAAGATTCCTATTTTGACTTCAGGAAAAAAAAAAGTTGTACTTTTTTAGTCTCTGAGAAAATTTGAAGAAAAAAGAGAGCAACATTACGAATGGAATTTTGAATGAAATTTAATGAAATAAATAAACATCATCTAGAAATGTAACACGAAAATAGAGATAACGATAAAATGTCATGATATAGGGGATTTTGGTCGTTTGTTTTTGTGGAGATGCACTTTTATTTCATCGAGTGAATTTCGAAACTTGTTTTCATACGAGCGAGAATGTACGAGAAAATTCAATTTTTCGAAGTTTTAGAGATGAAAATATTGTATATTATCAAATATCATTTTTATTTATTCGCAGTAATCCACTCAAAAGCATTAAATAATTATGTTTAATGCATATAGCAAGACACAATTAAACAAATACTGACTAGCCCAGTGGCTGAATGGTTAGAGCGTCCACCCCGGAAAAAAAGAGGTCGGAGGTTTGATACCCGGCCGCAAAATACCAAAGTCGTAAAAATAGTATCTGTAAAGCTCCCTGGCTTGACGCTCAGCATAAAAGGGTAGATCCAGGAGATAGGATGTATCTGGGTGTGGTCTACAGCGCGATACTGCAGTGTGGAAGCACTGTATCTGACTTAATTTGACATCGTCTCCAAATAACTGATATACTGTCGGTGGGGTGTTAAACCCAATAAATAAATAAATAAATAAATAAATAAATAAGGTTGTTACTTCAATGGAAGTGTGTGAACCGGTACATTGTACTCGAACTTCTATGTAATTGCCTTCAGGTAGTAGCTTAGAGCATCTGTAGTACCTCATACAATCATGTGTTTCAGTTTTTTTGTGTGTGTGTGTGTTTTTTTTTCTTTGTCTGGTTCTTGGCTGGAGTGCCACTTTCCCTTATATTTCGATATCTGTAATCTAGTTGACGACCGGGAACCAGACTACGTGAGGATTTTGTCCGAGCAGTATCCAGATAAGAATACATTTATGTTACAGTATTAAGTAATAATACCTGTGTCAAACCGTCATTAAAGACCTTTCTCACCTACATACTACAAAGCTGTATTGCAATTCAATGTAAATTTATTTTTAAATTACACTATTAATTCTTTCTGTTATTAATTAAAAATTATATGGTAGGAAAGATCTAATTAATAATAAAAAAACAAGGAAAGGAAGATAAAAATGACGTGAAAGAGGTGACAATTCGACCACTAAAACACGATAGTAATAATAATGGTAGTAGAAGTAGTTATATCTTTATTTTTCAGAGTATAACATATTTGGCAATGTCATTCTTCCATATGGTCCTATGTACAATATCTTAATCAAGTTTAAAGGTAAGAAAAAAAACACACAAAAAAAAACCGAATACAAAAAAAAGTTTTTACAATCTCTACATCGTTCCAAGAATTAAAATGACATGATCTTTGATGCCTAGCCATAGAAAACCCGCCTGTCTGCAGTCTTAGTGTAAGATAACATAATCTGTTTTTGTTCGGAAGAACTGATAGCCCCCGCTGAAAGGTTAAATCTACCACAAAAATGTACAAAGTTGGAGTGATTTATAAATTTGTTATATACAATGCATTGTTTTAAATGTGTTTATACGTATATAACAATAAAACATATCATTTTCTACCCCACCCCACATAAACATATACACAAATCTAGCAATTCTACTATGGAGAGGAAATGTTGACATCATGATTCTTGGTTAAACCTATCAAATAAAACTTCAACGTGTGACTGAATCATATGTCAAAACAAAGATTTATATAATTAAATAAAAAAAAAAGAATAAATATTTGACTTTTGGCCATTGCACGGTATATATCGGTTTCATTTACAAGAGTTAATAATAAATGGATTGATTTTAATTCGATTTAATGAATAGATAAGAGTATATGTATGTTAAAGGTAAAGTGCATTTTAACTAAGTCAGTTCACGCTAGATTAAACACAATTATTGTCTACACAGAAGTTATTGTAGCGAAATCCTGAATTAGATTTTAATTCCCTATTCGATACACGCTGGAAAAAGTGACCGTATGTAAACTATGATGAACAAATACCAGCACCACTACTACTACTACCACCACCACCACCATCATCATCATCATCATTATCATCATCAACAACATTAACAACAACAACAATATTATCATAATCATCACCATTATCATTGCGGTTTCAGTAAAACCAACCAAAACATCAGTGCAGTACATGTACAACATGCACACTGATTCAATGCAGTTTATCACTGCAGAAAAAAAAAGATACATGCAATATAGCCTGCACGTATGTATCTAAAACGGGAAGTAACGTGAAGGAATACAATGACGTTAATTCAAAACCACACCTTTGTGAGGAAATAAACATGAAAACATCAATACATGTACATGTTTGTGTATAAATACAAGCAGTAAGAGGGCTGATGCAATCCCATTTTAGTCGGTGAAAGCTTGCATCACCTTACCCTAACCAAGCTATATAATGTTATTCTGAACTCTCAGTGCAGATAAATTGCTGAGGGTTCCATGAAATATAGAAATCTTCCATTTTCTGTATGTTTGTGCATTCTTTTCAATGCATGCTTTAATGAACCGTGACGAGTAAGCAAACGTGAGATAATGAGGTAGGAGTTATCGTTACTGACCGATTAGATGTGCTAGTTTACTTTGGAATGTATAAGAAAGATATGTCAACGCCAATGAAAAACTCTTTGAAGACTTCAAATATCGCACATCAGTACCAGCATACGGCATACAATATGGAGATTGAACATATTTCTCATCAGACGACAGTCTGGGTATTTGGATACGGGTCGCTGCTATGGAAACCAGACTTCCAGTACACTCAGAAGGAAACTGGGTACATTAAAGGATATGTTCGTCGCTTTTGGCAAGGAAATATAACTCATCGTGGAACAAAAGAAAATGTAAGTCTATCTATCTTTCTATCCCTATGTTCAGTCATTCTGTCTGTCTCTTTGTCTGTCTGTCGGCTGGTGGATAGGTTGACAGATCTTTGAATTTAGAAGTCATCATCTAATTGCATTAAGCTTGCATACTTGCACAAATGAAATCATTTGGGTCTGATTTTTTTGCACAGTTTAATTAAGATATTAGTTGACATTCTTTCCTGATCAACGTTATACATGTATGTGTATTTCAACCATTAAGGACAACTCATAATTCTCAATTAGGGATCAAGTTACACCGTCCATTATTCGCTTAAAGTAATTGCTTGTTCATCAGAATGGAATTAAATAAGCGTATATAATGAATATGTTTTCTCTTTTAATATTCTTAACAGTAGGTGCACAGAGTAGATGTCAAATAGTAGCAGAATATTAAGGTGTAAGCAGGGTCTAATTAATAATACATAGTATTAATTAAGAGACTCTGGTGTAAGAAAATGACTAAATTTAGAGTTAGTTACTAAAACCCGGGAATTGGTCGACAGAATGTGAAATACATTTTGGTGCACCTAATATTGGTAACGTATTATTTGTTGATTTCAGATTGGGCGGGTGGCAACACTGATACCAAGGGAAAAGGTAAGCATAATCTCAAAATGATATAGAAGTCAGTTAAACTGTGATTTTAAATATTTAAACAGTACAGTCAGAGTTCTTTAAGTATAATAAACGACCAGGGCATTTAACGTGTGCAATATTTTAAACGCCAAATTAAAAGTCCGTTGTATTCCTGAGGAGAGGCAATTGCAAAGGAATCCTAATGGACATATATGGGGTCAATAAATGCAACGTGCATCATCCCCTTCATTTAATAACAATGATAACACGAAGCTATTTCTTGGTAATTTAAGTCTCTGATAATAATAATGATAAAATAATAAGTGTAATTCATCATCATGAAAAAAAAAAGTCGTCTAACCATATAAAATATCAAAACATGAAGATTCTGATTGATTCCCAACCTTTGTCTGTACATTTGATTGTTTTTATATTGCAGAAAACCGTGTGGGGCGTGGCATTCCGTCTCCAAGGTGGGGACGCCATCAGGAAAGCTCTCGGTGGACTGAGTACTCGGGAAATCACACTTGGCGGATATTCGCACTTTTCCACTTCCTTCCACCCACGTGACGACCCTAACCAACCAATCAGTGTACTGGTATTTATAGCAACAAAAGACAGCGATATGTTCTTGGGTGGAGCTTCCACGGACAAAATGGCGGCCCAGGTTGTATCAGCGTGGGGATCTGCAGGATCTAACGTTGAATACGTGACGAGACTGGCAGATTATGTAAGGGAACATATTCCAGAGGACAAAGATCAACATTTATTTGCCCTAGATAAAAAGGTTAAACAATTAACCGCTACTAAACAACATGACGAAATTACACGAAAAGTAGTGTCATTTTTTATTGATTTTAGAATACATAACTTAAATGATAATCATTCTGATGATAAAGAAAGACAGTGAAATAATACCAGTATAATAAATGACATAATACAGATTATATAGTAACGATTTTAGATTGGAATATTAGACTGTTTATAGTTGCCAAACAGGCAATCACGTCATCTGTGCGTGAGGGTCTCTGATGACGTCAGAATGGCCAAACGGGCTCAATACATCGTCGGACACAAAGGTCCAATCTAGCGATAACATCTATCTAAGATGTCATGAGATAAAAAGAAATCATAGTCAACCGGCAGTTCCGCCGATGTGCACAATATAGCAAATCATAAATGCTAAATTGTCCAAAACATCAACGATGAATTGCCTACAGTGATACGATGCAAACATTTATTGCCTACTATATTACTTGTTGATCGGCTAAACTGTTGCATCAAAGGGGTTCAAACACATTTGTGTAGCACATATATACTGAAACCTTAAGCGAACAAAGCTAACAGGCATGACCTTTTATGGTTTCGTTCCTGCTAATTTGAGTATACACCTGTCACCAAAACCAGATGCTTGCATCATGTTCATTTGAACTATGTATGTTAATTTATACTCAGGGAAATGGGGGAAAACATGAGCTAGTCAATCAGTTCAAGTGTTAAAACTGGTCATGTGTTGTGAGTGGGTAGCACATTTGATGTGAAATGTATACGTCTGTATTAGGCTTAAAATTTAGCTAAATTCAGGAAGATTTTAGCTAAATTCAGAAAGAAGGGCACACATGAAACTAGCAAGTTACAAATGTGTTCCTGAACATATGCGTCAAGGAAGCTGGTTTTCAGGATAATTCTGGAATTCTAGATAATCCATTGTATTGTCTATTGCAAAAAGTTGGTGCTATCACTGGTAACTTTGAGTTTGCATTATGAGTTGATTACCGGCACAGATTTGTTCCTCTAAGACGTAGAAATTCACTGTGTGCCGACAGTCTGTACTAACATGAACATAGCAATACTAGATTATCAGTTGTTTATGTACCTTCGTATATGCGCTGTCTGCTAAAACGTTCTTTATCGATCTTTATTTATTTATTAACTACGAACATTTTAGTGCACTTTCCAAAATACATTGTTTTATGACATGATGATTCTTGTATTTATTATCAAATTGTTTTAAGAAATGATAAGATGTGTCTGTGATTATATATTTTATCGATCTTTATTTATTGACTGCATTAAGTACACTTCCTAAAACACATAATGCCAATTAACAGTCAATATTTAAGATGAGTTTTTTTATATATCTTGAATAACAGAAATTTATGACTGTTTAAAATGTGTATAAAGGGTGACCTTTATTTGAATGTTGAAATATCGATATGGTTAACAGCATTACAGCATGTGTGCATTTATTTAATTAATTTTTATTATAAAACTTGTAAACTTTTGCAGAAAAAATAATAAAAATAGAAATTAATGTTGTATTTATTGTACTGTTGAACAAATACAGTGTAAACGTCAAATTAAAGGAATGTTCCCGTCTGTTCTGGCCCATTGAGATTCATTATTATACGGTAAAAACATGTGGTGTGAAATCGATCGTTTTAATTCATCATAGGATCCCTTTCCCTGGCTTAATCAGCATGTGTCTCATGACAAGAGTCATTCGGTTAGAGCGTCCGCCTCAGTAGCGAGAGGTCGTGGGTTCGATCCCTAAACGCGACATACTAAAGTCGTAAAAAGTGGTACTGGTATATAGCTTCAATGCTTTGCGCTCAGCTTATAAGGGTAGTTCCAGGACTGGTTGGCCAAGTGACAGGATAATGTGACTGGATGTGGTATCATGCCACATGTCTACGGCGTGATAATGCAGTGTGGCAGCACTATATCTGTCTCAAGTTGACATTGTCTCAAAATGACTGAAATACTGTCGATGGGAAGTTAAACTTGACTTGACTATTTGAGTTTACCGTCGCTTCGACAGTATTTCAGTCATATAGCGATGTCCAACTAATTACAGGTGGAGGAAGACCCCGAATGCACGGAAGCATCCGGGTAGAACCACCGACCCACCGCAAGCCAGCTGGAAGACTTCCTCTCATGAAAATCCAAATTACCTTACCGGGATTCGAACCAATGCGGTGAGGGACTGAGTGAGTGTTACAGTCAAATACTTTACCCTCTCGGTCACGGAGGCCCTCTGGGACGTTAAACCCACCAAACATTGAAAGTATAGACTTATAATAACACTGCAAAGTTTGTGATTTTATTGAATTTTACTAGGAAAAGAGATAATTTACAAATATATTTTAAAGGGTCTGTTAAAATAATATTTACTTTTGCCACCAGGCAATCCAAACTTTTTGACAGTAAAAAACGTTAGTACGGCCATGCCTAACCATCAACCATACAACAAACAAAATATCTATATCATATTTACATGCTTCAGAATCTAAGTTAACTATGGTGGCATATTTCTGCCAGCCACTTATCCACTTAGCTATGTCGAAACTTTTCTGAAAATTTGTCACACAGTCAGTTAGTATCTGGCAAGTAGAAAACTTTCGTGTTATCCTCTTAGGTATCTTAATAGAACAAAACTGCCTGGTAGTGCCCACTACTGCCAGCCATTATTCACTTAAGATAACTGGATATCTCGCCTTTTTTCAAGTTAGTCAGTTAAATAATGTGGATAACAAGCATTTTTTCACGTAAGTATCTGGAAAAAGGCATGGTATCCAGTTAAAATAAGTGAATATGTGATTGGCAGTAGTGGGCACTAACAGACAGTTTAGTCCTGTTAAGATACCTAAGTAGATAACTTGAAAATTTGCTACTTGCCAGATACTAACTGAATATGTGACAATTTTTCAGAAAAGTTTCAACATAGCTAAGTGGATAAGTGGCTGGCAGAAATATGCCACCATAGTTAAGTTTAAATATATAACTATATATTACGTCGTCAGAAACATATTTCTTACAACTTATACCAAGAAACTATCGACGGTGCATCTGAAACGGATCTAAATCGATTCAGCGATATCTAGAAGGAAATGCACTTTCACAAAATCGATCTCCCTTTCCATTTTATTCTCTGTCGCGCGGTACTTAATTACCATACAAGGTATGAATGTGTTAGAAGACGCTTATTTAGATATGGTATTTAGCGTACTACATTAATTCAGAAAAGGAAAGGGATTCATTCCAAATTTTCTTACAAATCATGGTCATTATGATTTGTTACTATAGAAACCGTATGCGGTTGAGAAAAAAATCTAGACATATATACAAATAAACGTGAATCGAACAGCTCAGCTACAATGTCGACAGAGTCAATAACTAGTCACCAATAAGCATGAAATGTGATACACATGTAATTCAAAGTATAAATGGATGGATTGACTGGGATGGGAGCTCAGAACACAACCTTGTGGTAACGACATGCTCGCCATAGCAATAAAACAAACTCTTATGTTTTTGTGACAAGCGATTTATCATTGCTCCAATTGGTTCGACGTTTTGTTCTCAGCAAATTTGCATGTCACAGTGACAAAAGATTCAAAATCCAATTTCAGATATCAGTTTCGACAATCTATAATTATATTTTGTTAACAGCAATGATTACGATAATTGCCGAGGCGATACCACATGTCTGTCAGTCGATGCTTTATTATTATTATAATAATTTAAACCAATGTACTAAGTTTATGAGCGGCTCGTTGTGTCAAAATCTATTACTATTTTTATCGCTCTGCATCGGCAGCCGGTTCCATGAAATTAATACTGTAGTGTAGCTCCATTACATTGCTATATTTGGGACCAAAGTCAAAATATATAACGTTAAATATGACCATATTTTAAGCATTAGATTAGCCTGGGACACTCTCTCTATATATAAATAGGGTCCCTGGATTAACATGACAAAAAGGAAGCCAATATATTAAAACGCGTTATAAGGCGAAAAAAACTGTTGTTTCTACTAACATCTCCGGAAAAAAAAATGTCGGCAGAACTTTTTTTTAAACTTTTTTACCTTACATTTTTTAGAGGAAGTGACGAAAAATAGTCAGTACCCCGAATGTACGAAAAAAAAAGGTTTAAGTCGGTACAAAAAGACATGGCGGTCGGGTTATTGGAAACAGTTTCCTTTTTTTATTACGCCTAATGGACCTTCTTTTGTACATCGGTGTTAATTTAATCGGGGTAGATGAGATTTCTTACTTACATGACGGCATCGTAGTTTAATAAATTATTTTAAGATTATTATTGAATTTCTAGACATGATAGGCTTGAAGGTCTCCTTACAATTTTATATAAGAATATAGTTTAGATCAGTAAAATATCCTTCTTGAGTGACATAGAGCTCTTTTGTCCGATACAACACGCTGGACGATATCGGACATTTGATTTGCAAGATGTTGAAAGGAAAAAAGAAATCGTGGACATTAGATCCACAACTAAACAAGTCCATGTCATCAAGTAAACGTATAAAAAGCGTGATAAATTTAAAACCGCTCCCATTTAAATATGCCCTGAAACTAAAATACTGCAGTAATAATTTTAGCAATGTCCTTTCTTGTGGTGTCCAATTCTGTCATAGATCAAACAGCGACCACACGATCAAAAAGAGCTGGCCGACAGGTGGTTGAATGCGCATGCATCTTGATCAAAGCCGCACATACACAGTTGAATGAACATTGATGTCTATCGGGTGGATTAAATGAGCACATGGAATCATTTGTGACTATAAAAAGCAATATGCACGTCACGGATGACGCTGGACACAGTACTCTGGCGATTATCATGTTAGTTTCCATCCGCTGTCTCATCCGCACTTGTTGTGGACAGGATATTTATCCATTTGATTTTTGAAATCCATGTTGATCGACCAAAGCAGGAAACGGAAATGCATCGTCCTTCAAGGCATAGTAAATTGGCATATTTTTAGCATATTAACTTTAATTGTACTTATTTACATTGAATGTGTGTGTTATCATCACTCTCTTGTCTTTATGCATGTGCAACATGTACTCGTATGTCAAAAGCCTATTAAATAAATTTTTTTGTCACAATACATTGCACGTTTCAAACATCACTCCAGTATCCTATTTGTACATGTAGTACCGCCATTGTTCAATAGATGCCAACTGTGATGGGGATTTCTCAATTCTTTATGATTAATTAGTATCGACTTATTCCATCGCCATTATTATACAGAACATTATTAAGACCATTGTGATAATTTAGTTGTATGTTTGTTACTACGGATTGTTTTTCAGTTATTTGGAGACCATGGCTACTTGAATCAGATAAGTGCAGCAACACTGCAGTATCACGCTGTAAACAAGTGGCATGATACCATACCCAGTAACATTATCCTGACAGTAGGTCAACCAGTCCTGCAAGGGAGCTTTTTACCTGTAACTCTTGCTCTCTTAAAACTCGACCGTTGCAGTTTTCTAGTGTATGTCTCTTTCCAGTGTTTACAGATGTATTCAAATGGACTTAAAAGTGATCTGCTAGGTACACTGGGGTAATAGGTAGTCAATGGTTGACCTGTCTTACACACAAGACCACCTGGTTTGTTTGTAAGCAATGACTTAGCCATGAATGGAAAAAGGTGCTTTAATTTTTACTGCTAAAAACTGGAAAGATGATTCTCTCACTTTCGTATAGACCATGCCGTGTCTGTGCCTTTTGTAACTCCAGGTAGTGGCTTTATCCTTTATTGTGATCACTAAGTGATTTTATTTGTGGTGTTAAGATCTCATTAGGATCATTTTGCTAAATTCAGTGAATTATCTCACCCTTCTTCAAGTCATGTTTCTTTGTCCTTCCTTGTGATCATTTAACCCTTCCCTCATATAGACTCATTTTGACGCACTCAATAGGTACCACATAAAGCCTGATCTGCAGAAAACCACAGTTAAACCTTACCAAATTTAATTACAAAGTCCTCTTTTCCAGACCACTGAGGAGCAGCGAACAGCATAAAACCTGATCAGCCTGCGAGTTACTCGCAGGCTGATCTGGTTTTATGCTTTTCACATAGGTCTTTTCATGGTTTCCTCTATGAGGGAAAGGGTTAAAGAACTTCAACCTTTGCTTTATGTAATTTTCTCTGTTTCATAGCATTTCGAGGGCTGACAGCAGAACTGTTCCATCACCTATTTCTAAATAGAACAGTTTTTGCATTCAGCCTTTGTTTTAGTGAGCTGTGTATAGCCCAGGTTTACAGGAAGGACAGGGTTAAGGGTATATATGAATATAAGAAGGCATACGAAGAATAACAAGCATAACTTTATTACGATGATCATGGAGAGGAGCATTTCATGCCACAATGGATGAGACTACAGAATGATGAGGTGTGAAGTGTTGTTACAACTGTTGTGTCCAGGCAGGACACAGGTACACCTGCACTACCTGTTACACAAACTATGTTCCTGTAACATATGGCTCATGTCCTCAAAAATACTTAAGTGTGAGAACAGGCTCAAACTTATATCTTCACTGAATAAAAAGACTAATATTGAATTTTAGCATGAACATCATATTTAATTACAGATATTTTCTATTTTCGAGAACATGGCACATGGTATCACCCACAAAGTGAGTTCTTAATGGACTTGTCACATGCAAGTTAAATGTTTACAGCAGTCTATGAATGTGTTCTGGGATTGGCCTAGAGCCCATGTCAGTCATAGAAACATCATTAATTTTCCATTTCAATGAAATCTTCTGTAAAAATGCCTGCTTTTGAGATGGACTTTGCAATTAAAAGTGTAAAATTATAACTTAAGAAATATATATTATATGTAGAAATTAAATAGTGTGTTATTATTCTGAATACATTTATCATTAACATAATGTGAAAATACTGATGATGTCAGCATTAGCATATTAGTTTTATGCCTGAGTAATAGATGAAACTGATAAAAAAAGAGTTCTGTGTCTATCACATACAAAGATATTCCAGATACATTTACACTGTTTCTAATGAACAGAAATCAGAATGGAATCAATGCCTTTCATTTTCCCATGGCATTTTTTTTTTTTTTACAGAACTGAGATGAGATTCTGGAAGGTTAAAAAGAAAATGAAAAAGAATCTCGACTCCCAACAACATTGATAGCAGTTTTGCTGTTCTCAATTTTTTCAGGCTTTAATCTTTCTTGAAACCTTTTTATTGACAGCATGGGAATATGTAACAAATTAAACGCTTCAGTTTCACAAAAGGAGAACTCTCCAAGTATGAAGCCAAAGGATCAGTATCTTCCACAAAATTGCTGACAGAAAAATTACTGGTATGCAATCATTTCCTACCATGCTGCATAATATTATGCAAATTTAAAAAAAAAAAATCACTACAAAATTGTAGAGTTGAAATACCCTCCCCACATCTTTTTTTAGCTATGAACCAGTACGAAACCTAAACGAAGCATATTTCCTGTAAGAAAAAGAGGTTCCAAGATATAGTGACCATTTTATAAATATCAGGATTTCTACAAAACAGGTACACTACTATAGCATACTCAAGCGGCATCCTCCCTCACACCTTACCTACCACATGGACCCCCTCGCCACAACACCATGGGATCATGATAGGATGAACATGGAATTATATCTTAAGTCAAATATAACACATGATGGCATTCACATACAAAATATACAAACCTAACGTAACACTATGGGACAGAAAAGTACAAAATATACAAAATTTCTATGAAGTACTTTCAAAACTTTACAAATTTCATTAAATATTGCATTCACCATGCTTTCAATGACATCAAAATAACAACTATATAACAGTTGCAATACGGACCTTGCCAAAATGGAAGTACCATGAAAACAAAACTGTTTCAGCCCGATCCATTTCTCTAACATTATAACAGCATTAAAAGAAGAAAAAAAGTGAATTCAGGCTAAAATACTTAACCCTTTACATGAATCAGACTGGAGATATGTTAGATCAGGATCTTGTTTGCACATACAATATTGTAGCCAAGATTTGACATTATCTTATTCTATAAAGCCAAAGAAAAAAATCTGTATGCCATTTAAAATTTTGTGAATTTATATATAAATTGATACATGAATATATGCAGTGAAGGGTTAAAGGATGTCTGATTCATAACATCCTTCATAAACTGACATCTTGAAAGTGATCAGATTCATATAAATTTTAACCCTTACATTGCTGTGGGACTTGTGACTGCCTTTGCAACCAGAGCCGACCAAGATCAGCCTGCATATCTGTTCAGTTTGTTCTTGGTCTGTACTGTTTGTTATTCAATCAATAAATTTTCAGCATGCAACCCCATAAATAACTAACGGTCAAAAATGAAAAAAGGACAAGTCCAATTAAGAATTTTATCAAGGTAAGGGTTAAACAGCCATATAATGTATCAAAGTTTATCGTACATAGATCATCACAACCTGACACTTTGAAATACATATCATTGGATAATGAACACTGATTTCCTACAAGACTAGAGAACAAAAAGTACATGCACTTTTTCATCCATCTAGGACAAACTGATTTCTTTGCAGTTTTAATCATAAGAAATGATATAAACATCTGTTTTAAGGAATACAGAGTACATGTATTTAAAAGTGAAAATTTTACTGGTTGATACCTGTATGCTCTTTGGGTGAAAATAACCTCTCTTGTAATTCTGACAGATCTAAGACAGTATATAAACTGGGAAAATATGGTTATGACTTTATTGAACAAAAGGGTCATACAGGGACTGGGGAGGGGCTCCTTACCAAACATTGCATCTACGGTGCAAACCTTCACACAGTGCTAGGCCTGTTTCAATTAACATCGCATTTTTTTTTTTATCTCTGCTAAAATATCTAAAGCCCTGTATCACCAAAAAACTGAAAACCTTATTCTAAGAGAACATGATAATGGTAACATACTTATAAATAGTCCTACCTCTAAGTTGATAAATAAGTGAGTTAAGAATCTTCAAAAACTATGAATTAAAATCTCAATGTGAGACAGGGGAGGCTTACATCTCAGACTGAGGGTGTGGCAGCCTAGTACCCAGTATCTTTATACCATAAATTAATTTCAAGGCAATCATTTTGCATGTGTCACATCACAAGTGTTTGTATGACTGACAAACTATTGATGACTGACCACTGTTTGGGTATGAAGCCAGTCAGCTTTTCATTTTTGAGATGTTTGTGAATTTCATAAAGGTCAAGGTCATATATAAATATGACAAGGTCAAGTACATAGTACATAAGAAACCTACCTTAGTATACACATATATGCAGAATATCAATAAAGAGATATTTAAGTTGTGGAAACATTGACATTTTTGTGGTCAATGCAGTTGACCCTCGGGTTAACAAATGCTAAACCTCTTCCTCTTCATAACAGAATAAATGCATCATTCAACACAATGCCATGCTGTTAATATTATGTGTGCTCCTTTGAAAATTCATAATCTTCAGTTTCACATCTTTAAACACATATTCAATACATTAAATTAAACAGTTATATTCTTTAAACTACAAATGATAACAGCAAAAAATATAAGAACATAGCTACAGTTACTTGAGAGGAGTCAGCATTGTGTCAGATATGTACAATATGAGTTTATGACCATCCAGTTAAGAACATGGGTTCATATCTACAACTACCAAAGAGTTAATAAAAACTCTATATATGAAAGTGGTTCTCTGATGAATTAATATATTATCCAATATTTTATATTAAGATTGGCATTGGCTGGATATGTTTAAAAGTGTCCTTTATCTGAAAGCATGCAAACTCCTGATTTCTAATTTCTACAAAGGACACCATATTGATATGCCAATTTACACATATGTTGAACTATGCTTGAATTTATAATGAGGTTAAGACCATTCATTTTCAAATCTGGTACTTTTTGCCAACCAAGTTCTACCAGCAACCAAATTTTTTCAGCAATACCCGGGTTCTAATTACTAAGTAATATATAAAAAACTTATGGAAGGGTATAGTTCAATGTTTTTGTTTCTTAAAGAAAAAAACAACAAAAAAACAAGAAGTGTTCCTAAGAACACAAGTTACCTGCTGAAAGATGTGTGACAGATAAAGTGTGACAGACAGTTGGCAGAGAAGTGGTCACTGTGTCACCTCTCTATATGGATGCTTGATGTATATGTCAAGGTACACAACAAGTTATTGTTTGGGTGGATTATCCACTCATGATATGTATTATAGGCCGGAGGCCTTTATGTACTTAATAAATAAAATGTCTAAAAAAAAAAAAAATGTCTGTTTACAGCAGGTGACACAAAAACCTACATATTTCTGTCTTTAATAAATACTGTAAAATACTGTGTAAATACTGTATTTATTATTTTAAGTATTACCCAGTCCTAAGAATCACTGGTTAAATACGAGCACCATACTTAAGAGTAGGGACATTCGGCTAAAGTCTTCACCAGTGCTGGTATCCAGAGCATGGAGTCCCCAGATACAAGTCTTATTGGTTCCCTGAAACTGAATTGCAGCCTAACCTGTACTTTCTGATACTTGACAGATGAATGCTGGTTCCCCATGTGAAAGCATAGCTTGGCATGTGAGTTCCTGAGCCTATTTAAATGCAATTTGTTTAAGCAACTAGAGAGAGAGAGAGAGAAAGAGAAAGAGAATTTGGAGGAACTTTTTGATTTTTTGATTGTCAAAAAGTGCATATCTTTGAGTGCATATTTATCAAATGAGCTTAACAAGTACAAGAAACAACCAAAAAAAAACAACATTTTTAATGACAATCTTGACATCTCTCCTGGATTTATTATATGTCTGATAGCATACACAACATAGCTGATATGCTATTCCATAAATCAGGATTTCTTCAAATAAATGGCCAATCTTCACAAACTCTATGTAGTCAATTTGTTGTTCAAAAACATATGATTAATCTAAAATAGCTCTGTTAATATAAGGTCACATTTCACCATATTTTGCATATTACTTAATTACTTTGTATCAACTGTGTCAGCAAAATTGATATTTATGGGTTGTTAAATAAAAACACAATAGAAAAGATTATTTCTGCATTTTTCTTTAAAAAAAAAAAAGAAATATGTACTTGCTGTTAGAGTCGGTACAGTATATAGTGTGCAAAATTTGGCAATCATGAAACCTTAGAAATTTTCTCAGTTTTTTTGTTGTTTTTTTACCTCTAACAGATAATACACAAATTATCAAAATAACTTGTGTTTTCATCCCCCAAAAAGAGTTAACACATCATTTTCTCATAACATTTATGTCTGTGGCCATAATGCAGAGGTGAAGGGCTTTGAAAAAAAGTTTCTGACCATAACGAACACATGAAACTTTCAGTATTTTCATCACTGCCATTAAAAATAACATCCCTCAAAACTTGCTGTGAGTGGACATTTTCTTCTATCATCTGCTGGCCGGAATCACATTATTACAGCACATATGGCATGGTCCACTTCTTCCCCTTCCAGAGTTAATAAGGCATTGCTCATTTGAAAGTCTTCTACCTTCTCTGAACTACACCATTATGGCACCATTCACTGATGTCGAATACAACTCCTGTTTAACACTGTCACAACAGTACATCAGATTATCCGGCCAGGTCCACTCTTGTACACTCTAGCCACAGAACCAAACTCAACCATCATCTTAATGTGTTGCATACAACACAATGTTCATGGTCAATCTGAATCAATCAGTCTAAGAACTGTCTGTGGCCAGGTCATCTTCAGAATCAACAATCACTTCATTGTCAAAATGTATTCTTGCCTATGTGTTCTTGTCATTTGTATTATTTTCTGACACACTGGAGAAAGTGGAGAAGGAAGAGGACCGACTCATGGGTGTCGTTGGACCTGGAACAACACAAACAATAAAACAAATTCAATCATGGAGGACTTCATAGCAGCAAGTTTGAGCAATACTTCATACTTAAATCTGTAATGGAATCAATGGATGATACTGATTTCAGTTGTTATGCGGAGCTCTGATTAGGTGATGATGTACCATAGACAACTGTTGTAGAACATCCCCCTACCTGTATAGTTGTATCCATATGCAGCATAGGCAGCAGTCATCCCAGCCTGCGCTCCTGCAATCTCTGCAGCCGACAGTGCCCTCTTGGTGCCCCCGCGTCCCCTTGGGCGACCTCTGCCCACACCCGACCCTTTGGGCCTGCCACGACCCCGGGTCTTCTTAGGGGTGACCAGTGGTGCTGTGGCAGCATCGTCCACTATCAGCAGACCGTCACTGCTGTTCTCATCCACATTAAATGAGGGCCCGGCCACACTCTCACTCCCCACTGATAGCTGAAATGAACAGACATTCTATCTAAATACACCCATCTAACTCTCACTTACTCTCAAAAGTTCATCATAAATTAAACAATAAGAGCAAAAGAAGTGAGACCAATTTTTTGTTAGCTTTTACCATATTGTATAGAAAACAAAATACCATATCCCATCACTTAAGTGTGTTGTGGCATAGAGGAATCCCTTTGTCCATGAGTGACTGCACATCACACTGAGAAGCTGCTGAGGTGAGGTGTAGGAATTACAGTTGCAAAACATAACAGCAAAATTTACTCATACAGCATATTTTGTGCAAAAGCAGTAAGATCATTTATCATCAAATTTCAAAGTCTTCTGAATCAATAAAACACCATGAATACAGACAGTAGAACATATTCATACACATTTACATGTAACTTCTCCTAAACATGATGAAAAACAGTGCAAAACAATTGATCTTAGTGATGAGATGGCAGAGTGAAATTGTAACATCAATTGCGAAATAAAGATATACACTGCCGTTAATGGCTTCAGCTATCCACTTTAACTGCTGAGCCAGAAGCAGTGACAACATTCCACCATCGATATAACCAGGTATGGAGCGTCTCTGATACCAGCAGCTTCTTCAATACTAGTTTAGTCCTTGTTTGTGTCAGGCTGACCGGCCAGGTACACAGTCTGTCACGCTAACCAACCATACTGGGCTAGGTTTATGGGCAGCGGTCAGACAGATCTAGCTGTGATAAGGGTGATCATGCCCAGAGGGTCGACAGGTTTCCCTGTTTATCCTCCAGATAGCAATCTTAACAGGGCTCTAACTTACTACACACAATTATTGCCATTCAATCCTTGTCAGATCACACAACAACAGATTTAGAGAGTCTGTATTGTTTGTGCTGCAAATCACCTGCTCCGTTATCACTGTAATTAGAACTGTATTTATGATAATTGCTTCCCTAATTAGAAAGGAGTAGAAATTCCCTATATTTAATCTGGATAAAGGCTTCCGTGTGTGTTTTGCAGATAGGTTTTAGAGAGGTGATCAGGGTTGGACAAACACCTGTGTGTATAGGGTGAAATGGATTAGAGCTGGTTCATGCCTTGATATACATCCTCCGTTCATATATCCTTATATTTCGTATTTCTTTTTTAAAATAATTTGGAGCAAGTCTTTCTGGAGCAAGTTTTTCACTGTGACAGTTACAAACAGTTAGCTGCTGCAACTCACCTCACTCTGGGGACTGGCTGGGCGGGATGAGTCGAAGCTGGCCAAGGAGTCTGTGTCTGGGGCCGGTATCGTCAGATTCACCTCCTCCACCTTGGCTTTCTTGCTTTCTCGCTTCTGCATCACAGACAATAATCAGACTTGTCTTAATCAAAAGTGGTAGCTTTACAGAGATAATAGTCAGAACACAAAGTTTATACCCATCTCATAATTGACGGAAGAAAAAACATGGCTTAACAGTTACTGTACAGTTAGGTCCCCAAATAGCTATGGACCCAATATACAAATTCAAACCACATTTATAGTTTACCAAAATGAAGGCTGCACTTTCAGTTCATTTGTCAGTGTAAGAGATTATATTAATCACCCTATGAATGCAATGTTATGTAACAGTGTTTCTTTTCACACTAACAAAAAAGTGACAACTGCTATCATCAGCTTTAATCATCTTAAAGTTTTTAATGGATTAACTTGAAATCTGACCTTGAAACTCTTGAACAGTACTGAATATTGAATGCAACAATCTTTTCTAACATCAAACAAGAGCTGTCAGAGGACAGCATGTTCAACTATTCGAAATGCTTGTAGGTAAATCAAATGATATCTATTTCAATTTTTGCCCTTTCACATACCCTGTACATAATAATAGTCAAAAATTATATACCTTTTGTGAAGTTAAATTGAAATCCATCTAAAATGTCCAATTATGGAGCAGACACAAAAGCAGGACAGACTGATGGACGGAACAGATGGGTGGACGGATGTACATGCGCAAACCTATAGTCCCCAACTGGTTTCATTGCTGGGGACTAATAACACTGCGCATGCAAAACTTTAACCAAAATATCCAAGTTAGAAAAGGGCCATAATTTGTATTAAATTCAGTCCAACAGTTATCCTCCTTAGGTTTATGATGCCCCTAAAAACATACAAACTTTCTAGTCAATACCATAAACTATTTCTGAGATATAAGCTGGATAGTAGCTTGCATGCAAAACTTTAACCAAAAAGACTAAGTCAAAAAGTGGCCATAATTCAGTCTATCTGTCTCTAAAGTATGATACCACTGAGCATATTAAAGAAGTTTCAAATCAATTCCATGCCTAGTTACTGAGATTTAAGCATGGAATTTCTTGCATTCAAACCTCAGATAAAAAGGGGCCACAATTTGCAATATATTCTATCAAGAGTTATTTACCTTGATAGTATGATACCCCTGAACATGTTAAAGATGTTTCAATCCCATGCCTGGTTCCTTAGATATAAGCGTGAAATTCCTTGCATGCATAACTTAAATCAAAATTTCTAGGTTAAAAAGGGGCTGCAACTGGCATTAAATTCAATCAATAGTTATCTACATTGGTTGTCTGATGTCTCTTAACATATTCATAAACTTTCAAGTCAATACCATGAATGATTACTGAGATATAAGATTGATAGTAACTTGCATGCAAAACTTAACCAAAAGCTGCAAAAAAAATCAAAAAGGTATCCCTACCCTCTGGAATACACACTATTGAATACAAAACTGTACTTGGTACCTATAACAGTTCAATCCTTTGTGTGGTGTTACAACCCTTCTTTTGGACATTGTCTAAACACAAACTCTGACAACTAACATCTGAATGTCTTGTGATACTATCATGCCAAAGTTCTGTGAATCTACCAGTGACCTTATCTGTCTCATGATCGTCATGACTTCCTGGGTTCTTCATCTCAGGGGAGGTAAGATGAAGAAGTTACCTCATGGAAATGATAGTTATATTACCACATTAAATAGCTAACAAACACACACAATCTCATCATGCTACTTCCTGACCCTAAAGTTCAATATCCAGGACATCCCTGTAATCCATGAAACACCCCAAAACAAAGGTTTCTTTTGCCTACAAAAAAAAACAGTTAACAAATCCCCTCAGATGGAATACAGGCCAAGGGCATTTACAGGGAGGCTGTGGGTGTGACCTACATCTACCTGTATGTGCAACCCAGACCCCACCCTGCCCCTCCCTGTGGGGCAAACAGCAGGGTTAATGGGTGCCTGGATTTCATGTCCAATACTTATCAATACACACTTATAGTTAGCTTGTGGCTTGTCTGCAGAAATAGTGTAAAACACGTCAAATTTTCAAGTTATACGTCAAACTTTCAAGTTCTTTTACAAATGATGAGAAGATTACCTTATCTATTGTTACATATTACATTAACAAAAGAATTTGCAGCAGGTGAATTGCTGAAGGAATCAACATCAGATTAAATGTAAAACAACTTGTAACTGAGTGTAAAAGAAGATGAAACAACCAGGAAACGTAAATGATTGTAAAATATTAAATATAAATACAATCATAACTTTAGGTGCAAAGTTTTTTGCCTTTACATTGTTCCTGAAGAAAGCCAGTTTATATACAAAACTTGAAATGATAAAACAGTTATGATCAAAGCCAAGCCAATATTCATGCAGCTAAAACTTTCTCTGATACTATGATAAGGACTTAACCTCAACTTATTCTTGAAAAACAAATCAGTAGAAAAGATAAGATTATTTTGGGTCTTACATTAAATGAATTCAATTCATTAAGACAAGGCTACCATTCAAATGTTTGCCATTTTAATGGTCATATTTGACATTTTTCAACACTGACTTATTTCTGTGAGTCCTTGACCTAGATCTTTCAGATCAGGCAACTGTTTCACAAAACCTCTTCACTTGAGATGTTGAAATATTTTAGACATATTATTTCTTTATTTATTGACCTAGAGAGCAGAAACTTTCAAGAAATGTTAAAATAGCCTTCAATTTCTTTTAAGCTTTTGGGGGTTGAAATATCATATATAATTTGAGGTGTTTGAGTGGAGAAAAATCTCCAATTCAGATGTTTTGTATAAAACAGGCTGTGTATTTAATGACAAAAAAGATATGCTGTAAACAACTTTCACTGTGATATGTCATCTTAAGGAAGGTTCCTATGTATATCATAGAGACTAAATTATCTAAACATTTCTACAGAAAATTGAAGACTGAAGCATGAGTAGACCTTTTTTTGTCTCGAGAAAATTGTAATAGACCCTATCCTACTTAGAAGTCCCCTTTATATCATGTAATCTATTTTGTACATGGTAAAATAGAAATAGAAAGATGTTCAAATGAATGAAATCGCTAATGAATTTGAATTTCCAGTGGTTCTGATTGGCCACAAATTAAGGGTGACTTCTAAAGGTTTAGCCTGACCTTGACATACTGTTCCCTCTTCCTCTTCCTGTCCTTCTCTTTGTACTGCTCCTCCCTGTTTTTCTTGTCATCCTTCCGTTGGTGGACTGCAGAGTACACAACACGCACACTGACTTCCTTATACAGACTAGACAATGCACTCCATTATAACGCAAAAGCCTATGTAATGCGGTCAAACAATAAACCTCAATTTATAATTTTATAAAACACTATTTAGATATAGACCTCAAATATAGCATTTTAATGGAGCTGTACTTTATATTGCTCTAGTAACTTTATCCAACCACATATCTGTTCTTAGTAAGAATTCAGTATGTTTGCATATCTATAAAATCAGAGGTTGTCAGGACAACAGCAGTTGCCTAAGTAACATTATCTCAACAAGAGTTATCAAGGAAGATGATGAATAACACAACACTGCCTTGACTCAACAATATCAATAGATCGTTTTGTACAGCTGTATGGAAAATAGGTCGATGCCTATGATTCCTATTCAGTCCCAAATTCACATCATTTGAGTAAGATTTTCAATATCTTCAAAAACTTGGGGCCTGAATGACCTACTTTTGTTCTGAAGCTCGTCATCGTCGATCAGTAGAGACACCACCTCCTTTGGTTTGAGAGTGTCCGGTTTGAAGCTTCCGCCACTGATCACCATCCTCTGGATCTGTCATTATAATGCAGACATTTTGGTGGATTTATATATCTTACTTTTTTTTCAAGAAAAAGAAAGATTAAATGCTCTGATCATACTTTTCTTAGAATACCAACATTTGGTCTATGTGATAGCTGGAAGGACATGTGCAACATTTAACCCTTTCCCTCATATAGACTCATTTTGACACACTCAATAGGTACCACATAAAGCCTGATCTGCATTAAACCTTACCAAATTTAATTATAAAGTCCTCATTTCCAGACCACTGAGGAGCAGCGAACAGCATAAAACCTGATCAGCCTGTGAGTTACTCGCAGGCTGATCTGGTTTTATGTTGTTCGCATAGGTCTTTTCATGGTTTCCTCTTTGAGGGAAAGGGTTAAAGCAGTACCTGAATCTGAACCCACAACCTATCTACCTGCAACCAATTTCTGAACATGACAGAATGTTAAAACGCTTTTGAACTCTTACTTATTTCTCTTACATGTATTTAGTGGGTCTAGTAACTATTCCTATCATGACTGCAAGTGGATAGTACTAGAAAGGACTCCAAGTCAATAAGCCACACCAATCCCATATTTTACAGTAGATACCAACACAAGCTGCAATTCAACTATCAGTCTGCTGTTTAAGATAGTACTAAAATTATAGTCTTAAGAACTTATTACTGATAGCAAAACTGCCTACAGATATTCCAATTGTTTACTTGCATTAGACATAATGAGAAAATTATCTTTCTTATTTTATCAAATAACAGGTGAGGTAATAAACAGCTTGATGATACCACTGAAGTTGCTGGAACTGTTATAAATGTAACATTATGGAAAAAAGAGACCTACTTGGCAAAGAAAAACATTTTCAGCAATGATATTGGATAAAAACTGATATATGTTTTAATAGCATAAGTAGAGATGAAAGATCTGTGAACAGTTGGCAATAAGTTTGTGTTCCAGGCCAAGGTAGTTGTTGCAGTTTATTGTTCTGTTTTATCACAATCCTGGTATAACTTCAAAATCCGTACCAGCAGGAAAATGAAATCAATACAGGTCTTATATCAAGCTTGTCATCTTGCAAACATAAAGCTAAAAACTTGAGTGCAATTTCTTGATAGTGGAGAGAGTCCACATCTTATCCAGACATGGTGGTGGTAAACCAACATTAGACAGCACTGTCTGCAAACCATTATAAATAATGCTAATAAAGTCAATCAAGATCTTAATATTTTTTAACAAGATATTTCTTTCCTATTTTTAAGCTAGAAATCATTGACTTCTATTATGCTCACCAAAGTTACAGTGTATTCTAAAATATTTATGCTTTTCATGGTTTCCCATACCCCCCCCCCCCCCAAAAAAATGTGCGTATATAACAGCAACATTGTACCCAGCCTTCTGCACCATGCAAACAATCTATGCACAAAATGTGATCAAGATATCTTACTTATAATAACAAAAATTACTGAGCAGAAACTCCCTTTTTCTATCTTTAGCAACAGTGACCTTGAACAAACAAATTTCTAAAAAGTAAAAAAAGAAATACAAGTGTATATAAGGTTTATAAACAGTATGGGATCTAAAGAAGGCCTCTATACATCCCATTACCCTTACCCCATCCCAAGAGCCCTAAACCCCTCTGGCCTCCATTTCCCACTACTCTGTCTCCAGCACCCTGACCCATCTAAACAACCCACCTCACTTTTCTCCTTGGCCCTCTGCAGGATCCGCTCCTCTATGGTAGACTTGCAGATGAGGCGGTAGACGGTCACCTGTTTCGTCTGACCCAGCCGATGGGCGCGATCCATGGCCTGTTGGTCCACAGTCGGGTTCCAGTCACTGTCATAGAATATCACCTGCAACATACCAGCTACACATTGACCTGCACTGACACTGTTTTTGAAAATTCTCCCTGCAATACTACATTTTCTTTATTGTCTCTTTCCCTTATCATGTTGTTTACAAATGCACCCTGTAAATTAAGTGATCAAATTCTCCAATACCTACACTGGATACCATGTTATCAATTACTGACCTAGTTTACACAAAATAACACATGGTTTTTGTTTGTGATACTGTTTGTGAGCAGGAAAGGAAATTAATCCCCTATCAATGAGCAACAATGGGCTAAAATTATCACTGTAAAACATGGAACATTTCATGATCAAAGAGTACAAGTAAATAGCCGTTAGCTGTATAAGTAGGTTACTACGTGTCGGGCATTACTCACAGTGTCGGCAGCTGTGAGGTTGATACCCAGTCCACCAGCCCGTGTACTGAGCAGGAACACAAATATGTCTGACCGGGCCTGGAAGTCAGCGACCATGTCTCGACGTTCTGATATCTTTGATGACCCGTCTAGTCTCTTGTAAGTATGCTTCCTATGCCACATGTATTCCTGCAAAAACAAATTGTGATGACAATTAAGTTTTGCCTTAACTTAACTCCTTACCTCATATAGATGGGTTTTGATGCCATGGCAAACAAAGCAGATACAGATCAGACATTTACGGTAGTTCCTGCAGGGTCTCATACAGTATTGTAACTGACATTCTACACTGTACAGCAAAGAAAAGTTAATTGTTTCAGATGTATTGTTTGATTGTTTTAAGTGCAGTAAATTAATACCCATCATGTCATTATTCATGAGAATGGAGTTGAGCCCTATTCCTTAACTCTAAAATGTTCAGAAAGAAAGAAAGAAAGAAAGAAAGAAAAAAAGATGTATGGATGGTAACTAAGTTTTGTGCTTTCATTAAAATCTGTAAAGCCTTGACCGTAATCTACTGAGAAACAATTAAAGACTCTAACTCAGGATTCTGAAACTTTAAATAATCTTCATGAATGATGAATGGATTTATAAAAGCACCATAATTTCTATTAATTACTCCACTTACAAAATATAAGAAAAATAACAGTCACTTATATATTCTTATATTTAGAAAAAACATCACTTTGAAATTTGTACTTTAAGAGTCTTGGTCTAAAATACAGACTTAGAAGATAGATGAATCAGGCCTCAGGACGTCTTTTAGAGATTATACAGGGTTTTCCCTGGTGCACAAAATTGCCCATTTTGACCCTCTAATTGTGTAAATGACCCCCAAATGTTTCAAAATTAGTCTCTTTATCTACATATCAAGGGGTCATTTGACTCCATTTGAAAAAATCAAAGGAAAACCCTATCATGGGAGAATATCTTCTTGAATAAATTCCATCTCTGAAGCAATTCAACCTCATGACTTCCATCAATTGATCAAACTGAAGTAGCTATAGATATTCAAACATTTGAACCAAATCATGATTTAATCATTTTAGCAAATATAAAACATTCTAGCCATGCTTGTTTCTTTCAGAATGTGGAAAATCTTTATACCAATTACATCATTATCTTGACAGCTTTGTAAACATTCATTTATAACTGTATTTACTGACTGCTTGAAAATGCCTGTGAAATC
>CM037779.1:3476716-3501891 GCA_021229015.1 Solen grandis
TTTATATTTTTTTTATTAAATTTTATAAAAATAAAGAAATTTATATTTTCTTAAACAAAAGTAAAATTTTATTTTTATAAGCAAAAACGGCCCAAATTTCAAGTAAAAAAATGCATAATAAAAAAGTTATTAAAATGAAAGGGGTCCCCCCCCTTCAAAAACCACCTATTCAAGACAAAAAAATTAAAAAAGTGCAAAAATGTGCACAATGTATATGAGCATTGTATGAATTTTAGCAAAAATTCCTTATTTTATAAAAATACAGCATTTTTTTTAAGATAGGTGTATCCCCAAAATTCTGCTTTACAAATGCAGTTAGCTTACAGGTAAACCTGTATTATAAAATGGAGCGTCCCTGGGACCCCCCAAATTTTTTTTTTCAATGCTTATACCCCCCTCTAGGGGGGCCCCTCGAAAAAAAAAAATAAAAAAAAATGAAAAAAAAAAAAAAAAATCACAAAATGAAAAATTTAAAAAAAACTGTGTAAATTTTTAAAAAAAAAATAAAAAAATTTTAGCTTGCTTTTTTTTTCCTAACCCTTTTTATATTTTTTAAAAAATGTTTTATCCTAATGCTAAAAAAACAAAAACCGCTTGGGGTACACACAATTTTTTCCCCCAACATGGGCAGATTTATTCGCGCACACCAGGTTGGGAGTGAACCATTAGCCTTTTTAAACCCCTCTAACCTGGGGGGGCTCGCACCAACTAACCTTAAAAAAATCCCTTCACCCCTTCGTTCAATCTGCGAAACGAAACCGAGACTAAACGGGAAAAAAGTCAATGCAAATTTTTAATTACACGAGGGGGAGAAATCTTTAAAAGCGCGCAACCCATCAGCAAAAAACATTTACATAGAGGTTTATTAGCCACCCCCTTAAACAGACTAACAGGTGTCATTGAGCCCCAGGCAAAGCATGTGCAAGCACGGCCTTAAATGTAACACACACTTGCTTATATAGGATTTTTTTTAAAATATCAAAGAATTTTGGGTGGTAAATTTGATATAAGGTATAAATTTTTTTAATTTAATTTAAAAAAAACATTTTTTTTAATTTTTAATATGTAGGTGTTATAATTTATTAAATAAAAAAAAAAACATGAATATTTATTAAACAGGAAAACAATTAATATTAAAAAAAAGGGGAAAAAACACAAAAAGGTTTCCATTTAGACAAAAAACCCCAATATCTTTTTAAAAAATCTAGAACTCGGTTATTTGTAATCTTGTTCATAAAAATCCGTAATTCTTCACCTTTTAAATCTTTTATTTTTAAGAAAGGATTTTTTTTTAAAATTTTCAATTACAAAATTTTCTACAACGAGGTAAAACCCTTTTTTTTTTTCAAATTCTTTCTTTTTGTTTTCTTACTCTATTCCAACTTTAATTTGGGGTTTCTTAATTTTCTTTTTTTTTTCTGGAAAAAAATTTTTATACCTGTTAATGTTTTTGATTTACTTGCTCAACGTTCTTTTAATAAAAGAATGAAATGTTTTTTTTAAATTTTTTAAAAAAATTGATTAATAATCTAATATTATAGTTTCATGAGCAGTAAAATTTTAAAAACATATTTGTTTCTAGTTTATCAACGTTCTACTACACTAGTTTTTCTTTTTTTCCAGTTGATATAATTTTATGTTTAACCCTTTTAAAAAATTCTTTTACTTGTCGTTTAAAAAAATTCGATCCTTTATCTGCCAAAAAAAAAATTTGGGTTTTTTTCTTTAAATAATGTTTTTGTTCACTAACGTTATCCTGTTTTTTTTAAAGGAATTAACCCCCCATATTTACTAAAAACATCTTACTGCCAAAAAATTTTTTAAAAATTTTTATTTTGTTTGAATATTGTTGCTATCTACTAAATCAACGCCCTTTTTATCTTTGAATCAACAAAAACAGTCCTTTAGGAAATTTTTTAAACCTAGATGTAATTCTCTGCAATTTTTTTTTTTCCCCTATAATTTTTTTTTTTTTTAGATCCACACAAAAACATTTACCTTTTAAATTTTTGTCTTTTTGGGGTGTTGTTATTGTTTTACTGATTATTTTCCGTATGTTTTTAACCGTAAAAAAAAAATTTTTGGGTGACCCTTTTTTTAATGATAAAAAATGGCAAAAAAAAAAATCGTAAAAATGTGGGAATATAAAAATATAAAATTTTACAAAGATCTAAAGCCCCGTGGGTTAAAAAAAAAGCAAAAAGTTTATCTTTGAAAAGAGATCATCAAGAAAGAAAAAAGAAAAATATAAAAATTTTAAAAAGAGTTTAGGAAAAAAGAAACCAGATTATCAAAGTAATTAATTTTGAAAAAAATTCGTAAAATTTAAAAATGTATTCTAAAAAAAAGGTCGAAAAAATCCAAATCTTTAAAGATTTATTACTGAAACTTTATTAATAAATGATAAAAAAAGATTAACTAAATATATAAATTATTAAAAATAAAAGTTTTTAATCTTTTCCTTTAAAAAAAAAAAAAAAAAAACAAGTAATTTTTTTAACCCTTTGGCATTGATAAAATAGAAAGTCATTACTCTCACTTCAAGTTTTCAAACACAAAATAATTTGTCTACTTTTTTTAATAGTTTGATGAAAAATTTTTAAGTTGGGGGAGATAAATTTCAAAAAAGAGGATTGGTTTTGTTTTTAAAAAATTTAAAAAATGTAGAAGTAAAAAAAATTTTAAAATTTATTATCAAAAGCTTCTCTTTTCTCTTCAATTTTTAAATAAAATAATATTTTTAATTTCAAAAAAAAGAATAACAAATTTTTTTTTGGTTATATAGCAAAGTTTTTCCCGCTAATACACAAACAAGAGTTCTAAATATAGAGAATATAACATAAACTTAATATGAAAAAAATTAAAATCTGTATCTAAAAAGAATTTAAAAAAAAAGAGACAAAATAATATATCTAAAAATTTTTTTGCATTAAAGTCAATCAAAAAAAAATTTTATACCGGTTTTTTCAAAATGCTACGCACCCCGGGCTCTGTCCGCAATGTTCCGAAAAGTTTTGATTTTATACATTGAAAGAAAAAAAAACCCCCTTATTGTTTAATTAAAATTTAGATGTTTCAAGTCATAAGAAAGCATAAATCTTTTTCATGAAAAAATTTTTTAAAGGATTTCAAAGAAAAAAACACTAATTATCATAAAAAATATGTTATGATAATGAAAAATTTTAAGCGTTGCCTGAACCAGGAAAAAATATTCAAAAATTTTAAAAAATTTCCATTTAAAAAAAATTCCCCTTTGTTTATATTGTGTTTTAAAAACAAATAATTTCCCCTTATTCTACTCAACCAAACCCCAAAAAATTTACAAAATTAAAATATTTTTAAAAAAGAAGTAAATAGTTAGGGGAAAAAAGTTCAGTCAGATTACAGAAATATAAAATCACAATATTTTCTTTTTTTGGAAATAAGAATAAAAAATATGTAAAAAAGTAAGAAGTATTTAAAAAAAAAAATTATAAGATCTACCTTAATGAAAAAAAAAACCAAACAAGTAGGAGGAAGAAGATAATTTTCAAGAAGCAAAAAATTTTAAATTTTGAAAAAGGATTTGAAAAACAAAGGATTGCTACGAACCAGACTTTGTCTGTAAAAAAAGAGAAATATTCATTTTTGGGGGGGAATATAGAGGAGCACTGTAATCATGTAATAAAAAAAAGGGGAAAAGTAACAAAATTAACCCCTGTATTCTTTCATAAGGTTTTTTTGATTTCCTTTTTTTTAATTGAAGAACTTATGAAAATGAGATAAATATAAAAAAGTAAAACTTTTTCAAAAGTTGGGGAAAATATATTTCTATAGTTGGGGATCATATTAAAAAAAAAATTAAGATTCAAATTTTTTATTTTTTATAGTAAAGGGTTTCAGAAGGTTAAAAAAATAATGAATTTCCATTTTAGAAAAAGTTTTTAATGGAATATTTACTACAAAAAAAAAAAGGTTTTCACCTATGAAAATGTAGATTCCTAAAAAAAATTAAATGAACCAATTCCAGATAAAAAGAATTTTTTTACATTAACTCAAACAACAATAGGGTGAAAAAATATCAACATGCTCAAAATTTTCTCTTTTTAAAATTTAAAAAACATTATTGATTACCATAAATTAATTTAAAACAGTTTTTTTTACTTAGCTGATGCTTTGAAAAATTTAGAAGTTTTTTTTAAAACCCCTTTTAATATAGCCCTTTTTTATTGTTTTTCTCCCGGATTAAAATGGCAGTGTGGTTTAAAATATCAGGGTAGAATTAAAATTTAAAAAAAACTGTATAGTATGTTAAAATGTTTAAAAAAGGAAAAGGGAGGTTTTGGTTTTGGCCCCCCAAGACATGTAAAATTTTTAAAAACCCCTCCTAACTATCAAAAAGAAGGGGAAATAAATTTAAATAATGAAATGAAAGAATGTTTAAAATTTTTAAAAAAGGGGGGATTTAAATAAATTTTTAAAAAAAAAATACTTATTATATTAGACGTTAATAATCTTTATGTTGGTCAATGTCTCAAAAATTACCTCTAAAGATTTAAATGGGAAAAAGATCAAATTATTATTTAAATTTCCAGTGGTAGGGTTGTTAATTTGAATGTGTTTTAAAAATTACTAATGAATGAATTAAAACAATTAAATACCTTTAGCCCTGAAAAGAAAAAATAACTAAAAACAATTATAAAATTATAATTTTAAAATTTTTAGGAAAAAAACCTTTGGGAAAAAGAAAAAAAAAATTTTAAAACTTATTTAAAAAAAAAGAAATATATTGTTCATCTTCAATTTAAAAAAATTAAGATTTGGGATAAAATTTTCTATTTTATAAACAATACTTTGAAGAAAGTGTTGGGGTTACAAAATATTTTTTTTTTAATATGAACAAAACAAATCAAATCTGATTTAAAAAATTTTTATGGAAGTTAATGAATATTTTTTTATGGAAAGACTTAAAAATAAAAGGGGGAAAAATGAGATTAAACTATTAAATAGAGAAAAGTAAGAAAATATAAAATAAACCAATTTTAAAAAGATTCAGTTAATTCAGTATTTTTTTGCAATTAAAATAATGTTACTTCTGTTACATTTAATAAACTATTTATTTGGGCAAGCAATTTTAGATTACTCAAAAAAAGTTAAAGTATCAATTTTTTATATGTTGTTAATAAATAGGGGGAAAAAAAAATTGTTGCTTCAATACGGATATTTTTTTCTCTCAATAACAAAGAAGATGTTTATAAGTTTTTAAAAAAAAACGGATTTCTAGATACTTCAGATTTCTAAAGAATCCATTAAATAAAAAAAAATAAAAAAGTTTTGGAAAAAAATTTAAAAAAGAGTTAAATGGAAAAGTTTGGCAGAAAAAATTTATAAAAAAAATAAAGCATATTTTATACTTTATAGACAATGAAGATTTACGGCAAGCCCCCCCCGCTAGCCTAAAAGGAAAAAAAAGAATTAAAGGATTAAAAAAATTACAAAAAAAAAGATATTAAATTTGCTGATTAAAAAAATGTTTTTTAATGAACAAAACAATGAATAAAAAGTATACTTAAAAATCTGAAAAAAAATAAAAAGTTTTTAATGAAGTAAATAAGTTTCATTAAATCCATTTAATGAAAAAGGCATAATGTGAAAAAAAAATAGCTACTTTACCTTTTTGCCAAAATAGGCTTTTTGGCAGGACAAAGCCAGCTGTGAAACAATGTGAAAATCTGCGGGTTCCCCTGAAAAAACCCCGTTAATACCATTCCCAATAATAAATGCAATCTCTCTATTTTTTGATCTTCAAAGGAGTATAAAAACTTAATGTAGTTCAGGGGGTAAAGCGGTAATGTTTTCGGACAGAGTCCGGCTCGTAGCATTACCGATAATAATAAATTCTTTCATTGCTTCTTAAACTCTTCAAAACTTTGTTCAGAGTGATGTTCCTTTTTCAGTTGTTCTTTAAAAAAAAACTAAACTTTGTGTTCTTTCTTTCTCCATTCTTCTGAGCTGTTTTAAAATTTTCCCCTTGCCTTATCATGTCTTTTTCTCTCTTAATCACTATTGTACCCATATCGAAAACAAATAATTTCTACCCAAAAGGCAAAAAGATTCACTGCTGTCCACCAACCATCACGCTATTGCATTTTCCTTTTTTAAAAGGAACAAATTCCCCCTGCGTAGCATTACTTTAAATATCAGCGGGGAAAAATACCTTGTTTAACCAACATATCTTTTGTATAAGTAGTAAAGAATATCAAATTTTAAAATTTTAAACTCATTAAAATTTAAATCACTTTAGGAGTGGTTTTCCAAAAAAACCCTTTTTAATTATTTCGCATAACCAATTGTTAAAAAAGAAACTACCCTGCTGATAAGCGTATTAAAATTTTTTTTTTTATCCCCCTTTTTTTTTTGAAAAAAATTTTTTGTTCAGCTGTGAAACACTCGACGAAGCCCGGGGGCTACGGACGAACCGGGGGTTCCACAAAGATCAATGGTATATTTTTTTTTTCTTTTTTTTGGTTGGACTTTTTTCAGCTGTGGACTTTGTCCAGCATATAACGGGGTTTTTCTTTTTATTTTTATAATCCAAATCCAAAAACTCCAATTATATATAAAGGTATATAATTTTTTTTTATATTTACTTTATTCTTATTTTTTTAACAGCCCCGCCTCTTTGTAATATACGATTTTTGGGAACTTAACGTTTTCACGGTAGCACTTTGTTCCTTGGGGGGGTTTTAAGTTTTTCGAAAATTGATTCGCTTTTTTTCAAATTTTTTTTTTCTTTTCAGCTTTTTTTTTTTTTTGTTTTTGAATTCTTTTCCCCGCTTCCCTTTTTGGGTTTTATTTTTTTAACAGGATCTGGATTTTGTCCTTCATCATTTTAATGGAAAAAAATTTTGGGGTTTGGTCTTCACAAAATTTTTCAGTTTTTCCATAGGTTTTTCTTCCTTTTCCAATGGCAAATTGGGGACTTTGCCAAAATCATTTTTACTTTAGTAAAAAAAAATATTTTCTATTGTTTTTAATTTTTAAAAAAGGAGCAAGAAACATTCCAAATTTTAATAAATTAAAAACATACAGATTTAAAGCATTATTTAAAAAGGGTTTTTCTTTAAATTTCTATTTTTTAGGTTGTTTTTTAAATTTTTAAAATTTTGGACTCCATAACAATAAATAATAAAAGATTTCCAAAGTTTTTGTCAGGGTTTTTCCCTAATCTGCTTCATTTATTTATAATTTTTAATTTTTCACCGGGGAATTTTTTAAAAATATAAAAAATGGATTTTTTCCTAAATATGTTTACTCTTTCCCCCCAAAAAAAAGAGAAAAAAGTCCTTTTTTTTCTTTTTTCCGTGGATTTGGATTTCTAATATTCTTCGCATTCTTTTAAAAAATATTTTTTTATGTTACTTATAAATAAAGTTATTTTTCTATAATTATAAAGAAATAACTACTAAACTTTAAAGTACTATAGGGGTAAAAAGTTTAAAATATGGACAAATCCCCTGTTAAACACTAAAAAAAAAGTCTCCATTTTTATTGGGTTAAACAACAAAAATTTGGGGGGTTGATCATTATTAAAAAAAATTTACTAGTTTTTTTTTTTCAATTTTTTTTTTATCTTTTGTCTTTTTTTGTAGGATGACATCATTTTCTTTAAAAAAATTTTAAAACTATCTCTTTTTTGTATAAAATATACTACCTTTTTTTGTTTTTAATTTTAAAAAAAAAATTATATTTTTGAGAGAAAAACCAAAAGATTGTTCACATGTCTTCCAAAAAAAGAAAACGAAAGCAATCTTTTTCTTTTTAAAATCTTTTTTAGCATAAAATCATCAAAAAAATAAGAGTAGATATCCTGAAAATTTTTTTTAAAAAAAATTTTAATAGTTTTGTTTTTTCTACTCCATTAACAATAGGTTAAAAAATTTTTAAAAATTTTTTGTTTTTGGTTTTTTTTTCACAGAGACCCCTTCCCTATTTTTTTGCTTTTTCCTTTTTAAAGTTGGAAGAGTTAATAAAATATTTAAATCCCCCTTATTTTTTTTCTAAAAGATCTAAACAAATTCTTTTTTTTTCCAATCCTGTTTGTCAAAATAATTGCACAGTGTGGGTTTTTTGGTATTTTCCTTTTTTTAAATTTTTTTTTAAAATTACTTTATACTTAAAGGTATACATATGTTATATAGTAATCTTAGTAATTTTTAATAATTTTAAGGTATATATAGAATTATTTAGTAAAATTTTTTTAAAAATTTTTTAGTAAAATTTTGTAATTTATTACTTTTTATACATAAATATACTTTTTTTTTTAAAACTTCCATCTTAAAATTAATTTGTGCATTTGTAAACAAACAGAAAAAATTTTTGGTTCATCGTCCTGCTTCTTTCGTTATTTGTATTGGATCCTTTGAAGCTTTTAAAATTTTTTTCAAACCGTGTAGTGAGTTATCATCGGGAACGTAAATCTAACCAAAATGCATAATTGGTTGTTGATTTTTTTCTAATGTTGTATCAGTTAAATATAAATTTTTAAATCTACTCGTTTTTTTATCTCTTTTTTAATTTTTAAACAAAGAATTTATTTATCTCCCCCCCACGTTGATAAGCTCTCACTCCTTGACTGTATTTGTTTGGAACCCTTCTATTGTCATTTCTACTTTTGTTTTTGGGTTTTTAAAAAAATTTTTATTTTTGTTCTATCTGGTTTTTCAAAAACATTAGAATACCCTTTTTTACTTCTAGCGGAACATTTAGTTTTTACCCCAAAACGATAGTTTGTTTTTTGTTATTTTCCTATTTTAAAATATTCTTCTATAAAATAACCTCTTACCCCTAAATCTATTTCTAATTATTCTAGATAATTCAATACAAAACACTATCAATTTTAAACAAATTTTCTTTAAAAACTAAGAAGCATTTCATCACTCGTTTTTAAATTTCTTTATTAATTCATTGATGTAATTCATATTTCCCCCAGCCAGCTTTATAAAAGGCTATGGTTTCCCCAATAATTCAAAAAAAAAGGGGAAAAAAATTTTTTTCCTAAGCTTTTTTAACATTATCTTGTTTGTCCCGGGAAAATTACCCCCCCCTATGTTTAACTGTTTTTTACCAATTTCCCTTATAGCCATATTTACACGTTCATGGATTTTTCCTAAATCGATATAACAAGAAATTTCAATCATCAATTTACTCACTTTTTTTCCCCAATTCGTATTGTTTTTTTTTAATTATGTCTTTTCCATGTTTGGATATATTGTTGTTTGCATCACTATCACTTTTGATTTCAAAATTTAAATCTAAAATGTGTTCCAGGAAAATAACATCATTACCATTAGAAGGAAAAATTCTAACAGTTGTTGATTTTGGTCAATAGTTGAAGGATTATTGTTATTCGACGCTCTGACAATTCCTCTAATTCTCTAGGTCTCTTATTTTTCTGTAGGTTTAATTTTTTTTCCCTAAGCCGACTTTTTTTTTGAGGAAAAAAAGGGAACTTTGTTCCAGCTGTGAAACATTTTTTAATGTTTAAAATGGCGAAGGAGGATATGATTTGAAAAATCCTGTTTTGAGAAGATGATTATGATGATGATAGGAAATCCTCTTATAAAAATGATAGACAAAGTAGTGCACGCACTGTTCCATACTTTATTGATAATATCCCTGATGTTGATAAGGAACAAAATTAATAGTAGAAAAAGAAAGATATGGTGATAAATATTTTAAATTTTAGGAGGAAAATCAGAATAGTTGATTATTTAAATTTAAATTTACTGATGATACACTATATTTAAAGGTTCCAGGAAAAGACGATGTTAAACTTACTAAGGTAATAGTTTTATAAAATTAAGTACCTAGGGGGTTTAAAATTGGAAGAGGTGCAATTGAAACTTGTTGAATATCGTTATGAACCAATATCAGGAGGATAAAAAAATTAAAAATGCAAATGAAAGACTTTCAGAAAATATTGAAAAGAAGATTTAGTGTGTAGCTGAAAATGCTGAAACTAGTGTAAAAGAAGTATGAAAACATATTTATTGAACCCAGACAAAGAGAGAAATGAATGGTATCCACCGAGAAATAATAATATTAAAAAAAATATTTCGAATGAATTTGCTAAATTAAATGACATAGTAAAGACTTAGCTATGAAAAAAAATAAATTAGAAAGAGCTAAGGAAGATAATATGAATTCCAATAGAAAGAATCACTAAACGAATAAGAATATAGAGATAGAGAACCTTCAAATTGAAGTACTTGAGAACAATAGAGATAAACTAAGAACCAAATAAATAGAATTAAAAAAAAATACATAAAATATTAAATAAAGATACAAATTAGCAGAAAGAAAAAACTTATTCAGAGAAAAAGGGATACAATTTTAGTATTTTAACGCTTTGGAATGATTATTGGTGTTTGGTTGAATCTTATTCCTGTGGAACTACACCAAAAATCCTGGGAAAGGGGAGAGTAAGAGTTGGTAAAAAAACAATATAAATATTGCTAAACTATTGCAAAACTTGCAGGAAAAGCACAGAAGCATTACCTGAATTTTTTGGAGCTATTGTAATGGTTATTAAAAAAAAACGGGAAACGTTGTTGCATGGTTTGGAGAACATTTATGGGCTTTATTAAAATTTTTGTTGTAGGAATGATATATACACTGCGAAAAAGTTCGTTAAGTTTCACAGCTGAACAAAGTTCATTAGAGAACATATTAAGCATTACTTAAGACATATTCAAAATAAATAAACTAAAAGTCCTGCGAATACTTCCGTTATAATTGCTGTTTTATCATCTTCTTTTTCAATAGTGCTACGCAGCCGGATTTCATCCGTAGGTTCACTAGGTTTTATTGGTTCACTAGGTTTTATTGGTTTACTTATTTCTGGTAAAGTTTTTTTTGTTGGGTACCACGTATAATCTAGGTTGTGTAGTAGGTTCAACATGAGAAACTTTTTAAAACACTATTAAAACCAAGTGTTTGAATTTCTGTTGCAATACAATTTTATTTTAAATCCCTTTTATTGTTCCAATTCTTAATTCCATATCACTAGGAGACATATAAATTCCTATTCTTAAAAATTAAAACAACTTTACTTCTTGCATATTTTAATGTGTTTTCATATCTTGTTATTTTGATAGATAAATCTAAGGATGTTTTATAGCATCTTCAATGTTAACTAAATTGTTTTTGAGCACAAAGCCTTCTGTTCCCAAAATTTGTTCTAGTTTGAGTTGGCTCCAAGAATAGCCCAACAATATGTTCTTATAGACCCCATTAATTCTTTCAAACCCTGCATTGTAAACCCCTTTTGATTATCAAGAAAAAAGTTGTCCCCTATGTTTTTTAAATTCTCTGGTTGTTTGATATAATCAATAGAAATTAATTTTGTATAAGACTTACCTTTAACAGGACCTCCAGGTCCAAAAGTAAATCTATATAGTCTAAAAACAGATAAATCAAAAACATAAAGAAAATTTTCCTTAAAATAAGTTTTTTTCCAAAAAATTTAAATTTTTGTATATATAATCCAGACCACCCCATCTGTAATATTTTTTTTTTGTCTCCATCTACATTAGGATCTACATTAAATTTCACTACAAAATTCTTTATAACTTCCTATTATAACTATTATTAAAAGATTCCCAAATTTTTTTCTTGTGGAAGAGGAATAGATAATTCTTTAATATTCTTCTTTTTTTGATAGTAAATATGGAAAAGAATAAAGAACCGTTAACCCTCGGGCCTCTATATGATTTTTTAGTCAACTCCACAACCTGTAGTTGAACACCCAAAAAGCAAAGTTTAATTGATTCGCAAAATAACATCCAATCACTTTCCCACCTTTCTACTATTTCTTGTGATTTAACATTAGGTAATAATATTTTTCAAATATATTAGGTAAAACTACATTAAAACTTTTTTCCTCTGATGAAATTATTATTTTTTGGTTTATAATGTTGAGTGTTTTTTTATTAAACCTCCTCCATGTAAATACTAAATTCACTTTATATTTAAATTCTTGTGGAATCATTTTTTATCTGTAAAAAATGTATCAATAATTTCTAATATTGATAAACCTTAAACCTCAACATATATAGATAATAAACATGGAGATAAGAAAATTAGATTAAAAAGTTTTAATTTTCTATAGGATGGTATAATAAGAAAATTTCAAATAATGGGTTTTTCAATTCTCCACCCAAAAATTTAAAAAAAAGATATATATCAGAATCAATAAAAGAAACATTTAAAGATTGGATAAAACATGAAAAAAATTTAAAAGTGGCAGGGGACGAGGAAACGAGAAAGAGAATAAGAGAGGTAATAAAAAGAATTAAAAACGCAGAAAGAGAAAGAATGGAAGAGTTAGAAAGAGAAAGAAAAAGAGAAAGAATGGAAGAGTTTTAAAGAGAAAGAAAAAAGAAAAAAGAGTTTTAAAAAGAGAAAGAGAAAGAATAGAAGGGAAAAAAGAAAAGAAGAAAGAATAGAAAGAGAAAGAGAAAGAATAGAAAGAGAAAGAATAGAAAAGTTAGAAAGAGAAAGAGAAAGAATAGAAAATTAGAAAGAGAAAGAATAAAAGGAGTTAGAAAAGAGAAAGAGAAAGAATAGAAGAGTTAGAAAGAGAAAGAGAAGAATAGAAAGTTTAGAAAGAGAAAGAGAAAGAATAGAAGAAAAATAAAAGCTAATATATTGTATTCCTACTAATTTAAAAAATTATATGTTCACCTTGAAAAATAAATAGTGCTTACAATTTCTTTAATGGACACCTATAAAATCTTAGGAGTTGTTCCTGTTTGAAAATAAATCTTTTGGGGAATTTGTTAATATTATTTTTGATAATTCAGAGTATAAAAAATTAACTATAGGAAATATTTTGAAAACATAATGTTTGTGATGAATGGGGAGAAAAAATAGATAATCATGGATTACCAATGAGTTGTGTTTTAGAAATCATATAAATCATATAAAATTCATTTTTTTATCAGTAAAAATGAATCATATAATTTCTGATATTGATAAACCTATAAACATACAACAATATATAGATAATAAACATGGAGATAAGAAAATTGGATTGAGGAGTTTTACTTATACTATAGGCTGGTATAATTTGATTAATCAATCTATAGAATCTAAAGAAAAAGGAATACACACGAAACAAAACATTCCAGATGGTTATTATAATTTCCAGCAAATAGCTGATATATTTAAAAAATTTAACGAAGGTATAATATTAACTGTAAATGAAACAAATGGTATTGTTTCTTTAAAACTACCACACCCATTTTCCGGTATAGACAGCAAACAACCCTATCATATAACAATAAGTGAAGGTTTAATACAAATATTGGGACTTGAAAAATGTGGAGACTTTAAACGGTTGGATCTACCAAAACCTATTATTGTTGATATACCATGTTTTGGTGAACAACCAATATATTTTGCTCCTTATAAACAATTATATGTTCACCTTGAACAAATAAATAGTGCTTACAATTTCTTTAATGGAGCACCTAGTAATACTTAGGGGTTGTTTCAATTTAAAATAAACCATTTTGGAGATATTGTTTTAATTTCAAACTTTAGTAATCCAGAGTATAAAAAAATTAACTATAGGAAATTTTCTGAATTAAATATAATGTTTGGAGAAAAAAAGGGCAAAAAATAGATAATCTTGGGTTACCAATGAGTTGTGTTTTAGAAATTATTCTTGAGTGTTCACAGGCCGGACTTTGTCCGTAGTGCCGCGCAGCCGGTTTTTATCCGTATGTTTCACAGTGGAATTTTATTCCAAAAAATGAGTATATTCGGTTTTAAAAAGTTTACAGATGAGAGTAAGATAACTTCATATTTTTAAAAAATTTTTAAAAATCAAATTTAGACAGTGAATTAAATTTTAAAAATTTAAATCAAATTTTTGACAGGAATTATTTAACATTTTTAAAAAGATTAGACCATGTGGTAAAAAGAGTAGAGAAAAACCTTAAAAAACATTACAATAAGTGTGAAACAAAAGGTTCTTTATTTATTGGTGAGGTGTTTTCTTTTTGGGAAAAGCGGCAGACAAAAGATGTTGGTTATGTTGTGATGAGGCGTAGTCATATTACTGTATTGGCTTGTCGAGTAAAAGGACAAGTGGTGCAGTGCGAGTTGGTGTGTTGATGGATGGGGACTTTTGAGAGGGTGTGAGATTTTTGCATACAACACCAGCAAAAAAATGATAATTTTGAAAAACCCTTTTTTAGTTAGGCTGGAAGTTTATTAATTTTGTTAGTCTGGTGGGGTAAGGAAACTGCAGTTAATATGTTGCCTCGTTATTGTTTGAATTCAAATAATATTTTTAAAAAAATGAAGCACCAACAGCCCCAGAAATTTTTACCCCGATTTAAATAGCGAATCAGGAACCAAGTCAAAATTTTTAGATTGCAAAAAAACTCAGAGATTGAAAAAAATTAATTAATGAAGAGATACTCGTTTAAAACATTGTACAAGAAATATAAAAAAAGGAATAAATATAAAGATGAGGTAGACACAGCTTTTATGTCTGTAGTATTAATTATAGGAACTATTGGTTTATTGTTCCTATTTATTTCCATAAGAAATTGTGCTCTTGATGCGGGGAGTTGGAGCCTCTATAAAATTGTTAGGACGTAATTTTTTGAATAAAAATTAAAAAACAGATAATATTAAAAAATATTGCTAACAGTAAATTAAATAGTATAAAAAATTTAATCTCTAAAGCTTTAACAGATGGAGAGAATCTGACAAGAAATTTAAACTTATTTTGATGAATTTAGAAAAATATAATGAGCTTAAACAATTAACAAAAACCTGCGGTTCCAAAAAATATTCAGAAGAAGAAAAGCAAAATTAATTAGAACAGGGAAGACAAGAACAATGGGATAATACCCAAAATATAAAACTGTATAAATTAATTTTTATAATACGTTAGAAAACCCTCCTCTTATTCAGGTGAGTTTTTTTATATAAATGTAAAAAGGGGTTAGGGAAAAAACGCAAGCAAAAATTTTTCTTTGTTGTTTTTTTTTAAAGTTTACACATGTGTTTTTTTTAAATTTTTACATTAGTGTGATTTTTTGATTTTTTTCATTTTTTCATTTTTTCATTTTTTCGAGGGGCCCCTCTAGGGGGGTGTATAAGCATTGAAAAAAAAAATTTAGGGGTGGCCCCAGGACGCTCCATTCTAAATACAACACAAAATTTTTAATAATTTCTTTTATTAGGTATTTTTCAATAAAAATAAAAAAATTTGTGTTCCATAAACAATCTGCATTAAAAAAATGTAAAACACGAAAAAAAAAAACTTATTCTTATTTAATAAATGTTACATTTTTAGTAAATTTTTGGATTTTTTAAATTGTTAAAAAAAAACAACAACAACAACATTTGAAAAAAATTAAAATCTCACCCTGTCAAATTTTAGTTATCTGAAAGATGCATTTTGTTTTTAAAATGAGACTAGTTGACCATTCTACTATAAAAGACTTGGAGAATTTGTTATGAAAAGGCCATTGCAGGCACTTCAAGGGTCTGAATGGCCAAATGCAGATGGCCCCATCTCCCCGGGGAATACAAAACTTCAAAGGGTGAATGCAGTTGTCATTGCATCTTTCATGTGCCATTGTCAGCATCCCTGGAAGATGTCTGCATTCTCTGGAGACCTTTCAGTTAAAATAGGGCTGATTTTCACCAAATTTCCTAATAAAAAATATCAACATTTAAGAAAAAAAAACTTCATAACACAATGAGAGGGACATGGCTGACATTTAAAAACTGGCCATATTCCCAAGCAAAGGCTTAAAATTTGGGATGACTCTTCATCTATGGACACCTACATGAAAATATGAGCAGCAGAGAGGCCTTTGAGCTGAGGTCAACCGTAAGGCCAAGAAAGTCCCTCCTTAAAACAGCACAGCCGCCTTTGGAACAGGCCCACATCTAGGCCTCTATCAGAAACAGCGAAGCACATTAACTTTGGGCATAAGACTTGTGGAAGGTGAGATGATTCCTGGGCTATGAGATGTATTTAAGGCATAATCAAGAGTCAATCACTGTGATCAGCCTAATTTATGGGTGGGAAGGAGAAAAAAAATTCCGCCTTGAAATGCACTAACTCAACTACATCTCACATTAAATCACACCCAAAACAAGCGTATCATAAGGTTTTAAACTCCTTACCCTGTGTCAAACACCCCAGCATGATATGGACTGGCAGAAAGGTCAAATGATGCATAAATTGGTGGGTGGCGGGTGAGGTCATATTAGCTAAAGGAAATATTTGACCTCCAGCTAAGAGCAGCAAGCAGAAAGAAGTGATAGAATAGACATGGCTATCAGGCCGAATGAGAAACGGCTGCCAAAACCAATGCACAGAGTATCATAAATATAAATCATTAAAGGAGCAACAGATAAAAAACAAACTAGATCAAAAATCATCAATAAAGGGAGATAACCATTCCCTGTACTGAAATAATTTTTTGAGTTATCCCCTTTTGCTAAATGATATATTAAAAAAGCAAATTTAAGTTCTTAACAACACAGTAAAGTGATGAATCCCGTTGAACTGCATTCCCAGAGTAAAGATTAATGCTTTTTAAAAAAATGGAAGCTCTTGCTTGTCCTTTATTTGAATATTATTGTTTTCATAAGGCCTGTAAAAAAATGTGAATTTGTCACTGGTTTTACATTATAGAAGTGAATGAGCCTTTTAATTGCTTTTTAGTTCACATGATGAAGAAAAATTATGTACAATTTTTCTACACCAGAAAACAACCACTTTTATTAAAGCGACACTGTTCTGTCTTAAAAATATAGTTATTTGAGTTTTTTGTTTTGATTCATTTTCAGAGAGAGAAAGAGAAGAGGGGGGAGGGGGATAAAAAGGAGAGAGAGAGAGAGAGATAAAAGTGAAGAGAGATATATAAAGAGAGAGAGGAGAGAGAGAGGATATATAATATAAGCATGAAAACACTACAAACACATGGTCCCCCAAAAAAGCACAATCCCCTTTAAACAAAGAATCACATCACCAAAAATAAATAAAATAAATAAATAAATAAGAAGAAAGAAAATTGCCAAATACTTACACTAGCTGTCACCATTCTTGATACCTCATGAGCTAAGCATTCCCCTTATTAAAAACAAATCTGTGTTCATGTTATATCTGGGGTAAGTCTATTTAAGTGTTCCACTTTTTATGCAGATAACTCATGGCACAGATGCGGAAATCACAATCATGCTTTTCAAGCAGTTCTATATTCAACTGTGTCGCAAATGTCAACTTGGGGTAGTTGCTAAACTGCATCTGAAAAATGGTCCTTGAGGAGTCTCTGGTTTTTGGAACCGACTTACCTGGCAGTTTTTCTCATTTTGGAATTTTTTTCTGCTAGTAAATGGAATTTTTTTAACTCACATTTGTCCCATTCTGCTGTTTCATACCAAACTGAGGCATGACTTTTTTTTTTTAAAATTTTTTAAACCCCTGCGTTTTCATAGCTTTTAAACATGTATCTTTAAAAACCGAAAGTAGATTATAAATTTTTTTTTTAAGATGGGGGGGGAAAATATTTATATTATTTTTTTATATATTTAATTAAATAATATAAAGAATATTATATATTTTCTTAAACAAACATAGTAACACATTTATATCTTTATAAGCAATAACTGTGCCAAATTTCAAGTAAAAAACATGCATAATAAAAAAGTTATTAATAATGAAAGTAGGTCACCCCCTCTCAAAAACCAGCCATATCAGGATGAGACCTGTGGTGACGTCATCACTTTGTGTGCTCCGTGTGACGTAGAGCGACTCCGGCAGATCAACTCAGCCCGCCATATTTGCCAACTTGGAGATCTACAACCATAAAACCAAAACTAACAACATCGACGTAAATCGACTTAGACCAAGGTAAGAATCAGTTTCTGGCCTATCAACCCTTTAGCTTAGGATTAATTAAGCTATATTGGTGGCAGCGGTTAATTTCGAACGTATTTTAACCGTTGTTTGCTCGCTACCATTGAAACGAAATCGGCTGATTTGGCTCAGCCAATTTTCGCTTTGAGTACTTTCACAGGCAGAGTGTAGGTAGAAATATCAACTTTTGTTCTACGCGGATCACTCTGCGAGGATTACTGTTGCGTATTTTTCCCTTTTTGTGAGTTTTGGTCGAAATCTTTTTGGTTTCCGTAGATCTTGTCCGGCAAACGGCAAGCGGAGCTCAGTTCCGGGGGAAAAGTTTGTTTCGCATTCAAACTTTATTTATTGTTATCTAACTTTATTTGGGTTTTGTTTGTTGACTTTTCGTGTTTTTATTTTGCTCCGACGGGATAGGGTGCGCGGAACTCATTTCTGCAGCTTCCTTAGTCAGTCACAAGTTTTATCCTTGATTTTAAGTTTGGGTGGGGAAAAATGAGTAGAAGCCACTTTTCCCTGCACGGCGCCATGTCTGAAGTGGCAATACTGTGGCCACAGCCCCCGTTGTGGAAACGTATTTGTCAATTTTGTTCTGCGGCAGAACTGCAGGCGATTTCTGGGGTTGGGCCCGTGTTTGCCGATGCAATAGTTGCATTGCGTGCGAGCTCGGGTAACTTTGACCAGAGGTTGCTTGAAACAGTTATCCGCCCTTCGTTCAAAATCAAGTGAGTTTGAGCATTTGGATTTCACGCCCAACAAGGACTTGATTAAGGTGGGGCAAGTTCTCAGAACTTGTTCCATAAAACCCCAGTTCTCATACTTTGAAGGGCTTGCTGTCAGTGAGCATGGGCACCTAGGTGCAGTGGCGGATCTAAAACCACACATGCTAGCTTCCAAACCGGAAGTTGAGGTGGAAGACCTGAGTCGAACTCAGATTCTGACTCAGATGCTGAATTTCTACCTTCAGGAGGGAGTGGGACAGGATGGTGGGCTTGGTCGAGAGCATGGCCACTCTGCTAACCCAAAAGGGGAAGCGTGAGGCTTTGCACTCCCAGCCACAACCTACTGTCAAAACCTATGGTGGAGGTCTCAGAGCAAAACCAGTAAAAGGGGCATTTTGGCTCAGCCAAAAGCCAAACTCGTGACCTCAGAGGATTTCCAGCCTCTTAGGAGAGATATGGACGGGGGGAGTCCCCCATTACTCCGGCGGTGCCAGCACGCCCCCGCAGGAAGATTAGGTTTGAGGACTCGGGGGGACTCGGGGGAGGGGTGGTGTTTCGACACCGCTTCCCCAAACAGGTCCGACCCGGGCATATTGGGTCCGAGAGTTGGAGAGGTCGTTGCCAAGGACCCTTTGGTTCAATGGCCATACAAACTGGTCCTCCTTTAAGCATAAATTCAAGTGGATTATGTCTAAAGGGGAGAGAACGAGAGTGAACTCCTGACTTCTGGGGTTCTGCCTTACAGGTAAAGCACTGGATTATACTACCTCATCAAGGGGGGTAGTCAGGATATGGCTTTCGGCCAAGTCATGCGAAAGCTGGAAGACCGTATGGGGGAGTCGACCCACCTGAAGCACTGCGGGCTCAGTTCGCAGTTGCCTCCCAGGCGCCAGGGGAAACCCTGGATGAAGGGAAGATAAGGTCCTCACCCTCGGCGATAAGGCTTTCCGGGGCCTACCAGAGCACTTTGTGACCTCTGAGGTGGTCTCAAAGGGTTTTGCTTGGGCTTACATGACAAAGTCGTGGGACAAAAGGTTTTGTATTCAAGCCTAAGTCCCTACCTGAGGATAAGAGGCTAGTACGCCGGTGCCAGAAGTGAGCGCGGTGCTTTTTGGCAAGCCTCAGGGGAAAAAAAAGGCATCCGGGGAGTGTGTCTGCTGTGGCGGCTCAGTCCCCACGCACGGTATCAGCTGAGGACGTGGACTCTAAGATCCAACAGGCGATCAAGGATCTAGAGTCAAAATTGCGCCGTGGACGGCCCCGACGTCCCCAATAGGCCAACAGGCCCTCCGCGCTGCTTTGAGTGTGATGAGGTAGGGCCTTCAAGAGAGATTGGCCCTAAGTTAACGACAAGCCCCCCGCAAGTCGTTAAACTAGAGAGGGTCGAGGAAAAGGTAGGTCATTCCCCGGCCCGCCCCGAGACAAAGTCAAGACCTGCATCAACCCTGCAGAGTGGCCAATGGTTCCACACAGAAGAGCCAGCAAAAGGTAAGTGCCCCAAAACCATCTACGCCAATCAGGTGTCCTCTGCTAACCCAATACACAATGAGGGTGCAATAGGGGATGTCCCCATCACGGGGTGGTGGACACAGCAGCTCAGGTGATCTTATCTCAGATAAAGTCTACCATGGGCTAAAACCAAGCCTAAGAAAATTCGAGTTTGCCAAACTCTTGACGGCAGGTAGAAAAATGTCTTGGCTGCGTTTGTGGTCGGCCCGGTCGGGAATGCGGATTGGTCATAGGTGGTACAAGGAAATGTGTATTTGCCCCAAATAGAGCAGGAAATGCTCTTGGGGTTTGACATATGCATGGTATTGGGAGCGGGGGTACTGGATAGGGGAAAAGGGATACTCCTCTTTGATGGGATGCACATCTCTCTTGATGTGGATTCCTCGGAGGGCCCCATAGTGTCCCGTGTCACTTTTGCTAAGCGAGTGTCAACCCCTCATTCGGTTGCCAAAGTCTCATGCAAGGTGGACACTCAGTTGTTGCTATGTCTTGACCCACTAGTCCAGTCCAAATTGCTGATGCTGTACCCTACGTCAGAGTGCCTCGGAGCCAGGGTGTTGCCTGGTTAACCCCATGACTGTTATCGCATTGTGAAAAAGGGCAGTGAGGTCGGTCGGGCAACCCTATTAGGGAGATAATGGACGACACTGACTGTACTGAGGAATCTCGGTGCCACAGGTGCAGTCCATGGAAGTGCATGGGGGATGTCATTATCTCATGGTGATGGCAGTGCTATACCGGAGCACCTTCAACAGGTGTACCGGGACTCGGCACCAAAACCTCAGTGAAGGCGAACAGGTCCAATGCTCAATTGCTAATTGAGTACCAGGACGTCTTTGCCAGAGATGAGTTCGATTCGGCGACTTCACGGGGATCGAACACACCATCGACATGGTAATGCCAAGCCCGTCAAGCAGAGAGTGCGGAAAACCCCCCTGCTGCTTTGCTGGCGAGGAAGAAGAGCACTTGAAAAAGATGCTCAAAGCCGGCGTTATCAAGGATCGCATCAGACTGGGCCTCAGCGCCCGTTCTGATCCGCAAGAGAGACGGGACGGTAAGATGGTGCATCGACTATAGGGCATTGAATGAGGTGACTGTCAAAGACGTTTCCCCCTCTGCCCTTGGTTGAGGGACTGTCTAGAACGTTGGTGGTAGTGTCTGGTTTTCGAAACTTGACGCTAACCGCTTACTTCCAGCTGGCGGATCCGTGATGAGGATCAGAAAAAGACCCCCCTTTATCACAAGGTAGGGCCTTTTTTTGAGCATGCCCGCATGGGATTTGGCTTGTGTGGGGCCCGGCGGGCCTTCGCTAGGGCCATGAATTTGATCCTCAGAGGTCTGAATTGGAAACTGTCCTGGCATTCCTCGACGACGTGGTAGTGCGGGTAGAGATTTCAGGATCACATGGCCAATCTCAGAGAGGATTCAGCGATTCCGCAACCACGGGATGAAGCTGAAACCCAAGAAATTACCTTTTTTCAGAAAGAGGTGGAGTTTTTGGGCCGGCAAGGGCAGCGGCGATAGCCTGGCTGTGTCCGAACAGGACTAGCTGTGGTAAAATATTGGCCAGTCCCAGACTGTGCCAAGCACGTTGAGAGGTTCATGGGGCTGGTAAACTACCACAGGGGGTTCATCAAGAATTTCTCTAAGGTAGCCGCTCCACTATATGCTGTCCCCGGGCAAACTCGTTTGTTGGGGCCCGAGCAGGCGACGCATTTTTCTACACTGAAGGAGAGTTTAATCTCACCACCCGTGTTGGCATTGCCTAACCCAAATGATCCCTTCATTCTGGATACGGACGCGTCAGACCTGGCCATAGGCGCTGAGCTAATTCAGGTGCAAGATGGGGAAGGAAAAGGTAATAGCTATGGAAGCTATGCCTTGACCAAGGAGCAGAGGAGGTACTGTGTTACCCGAAAGGAACTCTTGGCAGTCGTGCTTTACTAGACAGTTTAGGCACTATCTGCTGGGGCGGGCAATTCGTGGTGCGTACTGACCACTCTAGCTTAAGGTGGCTTGTGAAAATTTTGGGAACCGCAGGGGCAGTTGGCGAGATGGCTTGAAGAGCTGTCTCAGTACAATATGGTGCTGCAGCACCGGGCTGGCAAGGACCATTCAAACGCTGATGCACTGTCACGGATCCCCTTAAATGGGGAGACATGCAAGGCATTTTGAAGTAGGAGTCAAGCCAGGGGACCTGCCCTGTGGTGGCTGTAAATATTGCTCAAACGCCCACGCGAAGTGGGAGGGGTTTTTCGAGCAAGTGGATGAGGCTGTGCCCTTGGTAACTGGTAACAATAGGCCTATCCTTGTGCTGTTTCTCAGCTCGAGGTGAATGGTGCCGTTCTCAGAAGTCAAGAGGCCATGGCCGGGAGCATCCGCGGTAACACAGTCGAAGGTAAAAGCCCAATGAGTGGGGGGTGGCAAGCCGGCGCGCATTGCATCGGTCATAGAACCAGGTGGTAATCGGTATCTCTAGAGGATCTGTTTTTTAGTACCGTTGAGGATTGCATGTAAACAGTGCGACCTTAAGGGGGTTTGGGGGCCCGGGAGACGCTGTAGATCCAGTGGATGTGACCACAATGGCTGGATTTTGGAGGAGATTCCGTGGGACGCTGCGGGGTGTTCTCTAGAGGGTAAGGTGGCCGTGTGAATCTAGTAGCGACCCGGGGCAGGCCCAGGCCCAGTGATCCTCCCCTTGGGGACCTGGACTCAGCTCAGAAGGCCCGGAAAGCCTGCCCGGGTCACCTAGTGATACCCCACAAAGCTGGGCTTCACTGTGTCCGATTTACGGGAGGCGCAGCGAGAGACAGTGACTTGGGTCTTGTGCTGGACGGCTGGAGGATGAAAAGGTGCCTGATTCATCAGCTCTTTTTCGCTCTAGCCCAGCCACCAAGTCCTACTGGCTAAATAGGGAGAGTTTGTCTTTGATCGACGGGGTGCTCTATCAATCGGATAAGCATTCTGAGGAGAAACGAACCCTGCTGCCAGTAGAAATGAGGGTGAAGGCCATGGAACTGAACCATGACTCCCTTTGCTGGTCACCAGGGCGAGAGTCGCACTCGCGACCGAATGAAGGAGAAGTTTGCTTGGTTGGTATGGGAAAGACATCACCAACTTTGTGGCTGGTTGTGCTCAGTGCAATCAGAACAAAAAGACTGCCCGCCAGGGTAGATGCCCCATGACGAATATAGGCGGATCGCCATGGGAAGAGTGCATGTAAATTTTCCCTGGGGCCTCTTCCCAAGACGCCTCGGGGAAACGAGCATTTGCTCAGATTGTCGATCAATTCACCAAGTGGGTGGAGTGCACCCCAGTCCCTAGTCAGTCCGCAGAGGATACTGCAAGGGAGCGGTCGATGGTTTTTTTCTCAAGATTTGGAAATCCTTTCCAGGTCTTCTAGATCAAGGCCGCCAACTTTGAGTCAAAGCTTTTCGGAGAGCTTTGCAGAGTCCTAGAGATCCACAAGGCGCGGACAACGCCCTCCCGGGCCCTCCTCCAACGGCCAGGTGGAGCGCTAAACCGCACCCATGGACGCAGTTCGCTGTTTTGTGGGCAAACCCAAAAACAGTGGGACTTCACCCTTGCAGCAAATAGCAGGTGCCCTCAGAGCATCAGTAAACCGTATGACTGGCTTCACAGCCCAAAAAGATGATGTTGGGGAGAGAAGTATGTACCCGGCGGATTTGATGTTTCCCCCCCCAGGGGGAAGCACCTGTCCCCGGGGAGCACGTGAAAGAGCTCACCTCCACAATGTTCCCGTAGCTTTTTACGGGGACGATATTCCTGCGGAGAATTGGAGCTTGAAGATCGGGCCCGGTGGCTTCTGGGACACCACAGCTCCCTCACGGATGGTGGCGTACCTGGACCTTATGGCCCTAAAATCAGAGGAGGAGCCGTCAGCTCAGCTGGGATTCGATGGGGGCCTCTGCCAGGGACTCGGAGTCTCAGTGCCGAGGACCTGAAGGTGAGAGCCCGCGGCAAACCCCATAACAGCCCTGCTCCACTGGAGATCTCTAACCTTTGATCTCCCTGCTAGAGCCCCATCAAGCGGAGAGTTTTGAGGAAGCAGTTCAGCTCACAAGGGCTGAACTGGACCTGCTGCCGTCCATGCCCAGGCCTGACAGCCCTGTCACCTCGACAGGACCATGAGGACTTGGGGATCAAAGCCGTCTCTCCAGAAGATTGCCGGCATCGCGCTGCAGCGGAGCCCTATGAGGTGGTCGTCGAACGGGTCATGGTGTCTTCTGCGACCGAGACCTACCCACTGAAGATCAACTCAGCTGTGGCGGACCCCGGGGGTGTGCAATGGGGATTTCTCCGCAGACCACAATTAATTTTACTATATGTTTATTTAAGCATATATGCAATGACAATTTTTTGTAAGGGAAATTGACATCCAAACTTACCCTCATTAGATAGATCTATTCAAGAAATAATTCTGTACATTTTAAACATGGGGTCACCCGACTAATTTTTTACCTTTTTAAGGTTAAATAACATCGTAGAATTTGGCCCCGGTCGGGGCCTTTCCAAATTTTCTCAAAAAATTCCCTTCGAATGTCAATTTTTAGGTTGTTGTTAAGGCCAAATTGGGGGGTTTTATGATATTTAACTGTGTTCTATGATTTTTATCCTTTATTGTGTTTTAGTCAAAATACTTATTCAGCATTAAATAGGGTCCCCATTTTTTTGTGGCCTGGATACAGGGGAAAACCAAAGGGGAGATATTGTGGTTTGTCCGGTTCGCTTTGTGAAAATTCTAAAAAAAAGAAGTAGTCAAATGAAGCTTATTTCTATGGGATATTTATTTGTTGTTTTTTAAGTCAGTGCGGAAAAAGGCAAGGTAAAAATAATTTTATGAACTAATTTAATTTTAAAATATTTTTCGTTTTTTTTTATTTCGAAATTGTTTGGTCAAGGTTTGTTAGTCAGCAGTATTCCAAAAAAATCAAAATACCAGCCTCGATAGGTTCGATTTATTTCGTTTTTTTCTCTTTATTATT
>CM037779.1:3501991-3551991 GCA_021229015.1 Solen grandis
AAAACATTCTAACTAGTTATTAAGGCTAACTTACATGATAAATAATAATGATAAACAAAGTTTCTATTATCAGCATCATTTAATTATTTATGATTGATTGTTAAGTAAAGAATTGTTATGTAACAATACAAATTATGCAATTTGATTTAAGCATAATGTTTTGTGTCATAATTGAGGATTGTTGTGTTAGAAGTAACACGAGTTTACATAAATATAAGATCTTTTTATCACCATATACATTTCTCATCGACGTAACCCTTATCCACAACGCGATAACACGACGCTCCATCGGACGCGTGCACGCTATAGTTAACGTTATCGCATTAATCGCGACGTCGGGTAAGCGCATTCGAACGGCGCCATTGCGCAAGGTCGCGTGCATATTCTGCGCCGCCATGCCGTCATGTTTCCGGTAACTCCATGGATCAAGATTAGTTATCTGTTATCAACTGCTTTGATCTGTCTGTTCCTCCTTATGTTTTCATTTAGTATATAATCCATTTGTACTTTAAGCGTACACGAGTCCAACAGATCCCCATAGATCCGAGAATCGAACACAGATGAATGGATTGGGAAACAGGAATCGTACTCATTATGACCTTCCCAGACACAAAACACTCCAATCCAAAGGCATAGGTTTATCTTATAGCAACTTATTTCTCAATATACGGAAACAATAGTATATTTAGTCCATAAATGTATTTTTTCGCTCTATAGGCAGCTGACAATTATAGGAAAATAATCTATACTTATTGTTCATACATAAATATACTAATACATTTTGAACACATTTATAGCATTATTTAGATAAGAGGAACTGTTTGCAACTAGGCTGTAAGAATATCAAAATTATAATTAGAGGAATTTTATACGATAGTTATTCTCACAATTCACCGGTGAAAAGTTTAAATTGAAAATTTTAACTTTCTTTTAAAAACAAATCCATTTTTACTCTTCCTCGTTCAAAAATATTGTTTTTGAAAATGATGTCATTATCTCCGGACATGTCAGGTAAAATATATTTGTTAAAATGAAGAATTATACCCTAGGATGTTACTTTAAAGAGTACAAAACGTGCGTGCAACATGTGTCCTGGAATTTCGGATAATAGTCGTTCGGATGCTGCTTCATTTAAAACGTATCTGCAAGGTCATATGTGATTTTTAACAAGGAGGTCATGGTTTAACCGTTCGAAAATGGTGTTTGTCGATAAACTGAAGCATTGCAAGTTTAAAAAGCATGAAACATGAAAAAAATGTGGGATATATAATTTGTAGGACAGCCCAGGAATGCAGTTAATTTCAAATGTTTTTCAAGTATTAAGTTAAAAACACATAACTACTTAAGCTCTGCATGTTATATGCTTCCATGTGCTTATATAACTTATAGTAAGTGAGTAAAAGAAGATAAAACTTCTATATTTTTCTTACTCTTCGCAGGCAATAGCTACAGGGCAGTTCAGAGGAATCAGACGTAGATGTACAGCTGTAGCCAAATCCAGTTCTGTAATTGTCATGGCAGGATTTCTATGCTGCAGTTGTTTGAATGTACAGATGTAGCCATCCTTATAAAAATATTATTTTCATTACTGTTTAAATAGTTTATTTTTACAGCACTTCATTACTTTCCTATTTTATATTGTAGGACATCACAGTACTGAGCCGATGACGATGGGAACTCCCACCAGCCCAACCAGTCCTGTCAACCAGTCACAGTACCTGCCCAGCTACTTATTGGGGGACTCCATGTCTCATGCTGTCTCTGTATGTTGCTTACTGCCTATATATATTGAATGGAAGGAATCCTTCCAAGTAGCATTGATGATTTAAAAAAAAAAAATGAACAAAAAACTTTTTAGTTTGTTTCATCAGTTAAACACATTGTTGGTAGTTCAGCTTTTGATGAAAATACAATTTTTATGTAGTTACTAATTTTTCTGGTCTATAATTTTTATATATTAAGATACGAGAAACACAGGTAATGCTGTGCTTTAGAATGTTTGTTTTTAAATTACAAATTGAGTCCAAAAAAAAATTCATCTCTTTCTCTCTGTTCTATCAGTATCAATTCCAGATGACCCTTTCTTTTGCAGCCGATGTCGTCACGACTCTGGTCCAGTGCCAGTGGCAGTCCACCAAGATCAGCACACCGGGCTGGTTCCCTCATGTCTCCCAATAGTTCTGGTCTCCAGCAATACAGCACTCCCAGGTCGGTCTTGAATGAGACTTTAAACACTTAATCTATACAGAGTACTCATTTACAAATCGAAATATAAGCACCATGTATTTTCTCATTTATTTCACCCCCTCAATTTGCGATGCACCACCCAAACTGAAGGGACATTCTATCTAGACTGGTGTACAAAAATAATGGAAAAAAAATGTACTCCAAAAAGTCTTCCATCTGGTTTACAGTAGGTCGGTGGTTCAACCCAGGTTGCTTCTGTGTACTTGAGGGGTCTTCCTCCACCTCTAACTGGGTGTCACTATATGACTGAAATATGGTTGCAACAATAATAATCTCCAGCACAAAAAAATCCTATTTCTACGATTTCAGCATGCTATATCTTGGTAATGATAAAAAAACCTTAAACCCTGTATATCTGTCCACAGACTGGAGACCAGCATGCGGGGGAAGGACAAGGTTGGTGCTCCGCCCATCCGTAGCCTTCTGCAATCCAACAGTCCCACGGGCGCCCAGTCCTTCACCAACAGCCCTTTCTCTACACCCTCACAGGTAAACCAGCATTCTTAGATTATGCCCATTTACACTGACACCATAAGGGCTGAGTATCACCCTTCAGAATTTATATGGCAATATATTGGGATACAAGAGCCTCCATATTGTGATATGTAGATGTACGCATTGGAGTTTACTTTAACTTTTGGACTTGTAGATGTACTTACCTTTTTTGTTCATTTAAATTCAGGAAAAAAAATCATATTTCCATATAGAGTTTGTCACTGATTCTGACAAGGGCGGATATCCTAATTACACTGGAAAAGTACAGAATATCACTGGAAACTTTCAAATAAAGATTAAATATGAAGGTACCGGGTAGTTCGTAGAATTGTCCCAGGAGTTCAGGTTGTCAAGAAAGGTCACATTATACCAAAAATTACAGAATCGTTATTTTTTTTAAAACTTTTTCCATGTTTGAAACTTTTTCTGTACTCTCTTCCATGCATAATTCAGTGATTGACGTGTCATTCTAATAATGTTTTATTGTATATTTCAGTACCCATCTAGAACACCTGGACTTTCTACCCCAGCACCTCCCACTACAGGTCAGTCATCATCATCATCATCATCATCATCAGAATTTTGTCTCCTATGTATCGGTGCTATACACTTGGCATGTAAAAGAACCAAGGTGTATATTCACAAAATGAGCTAGGGCACCTGGACTCCCTTGTATCCAACTACTGTCTCTTCCTTAGCTGTTTCTTCAGCAAAAAAAGAAGTGCCCACTCTTGGGTTATCCTTGACCACAAGGTCTAAATATGGCCATAATAATCAGAACTGATTGCTAGCCATTACAAAAGAAGAAGAAGAGATAAAACATATCACAAATCAGATGTCCAAGTATGCTTAAAATCCATTCTTATGTTTCAGGTTTGTCACAGACCCGACATGACTCCATGTTTAGTCCAGACAACTCCAGCTATACATCTGCCCGGTTCCCAACATCACCTGCTCAGTTAGACCCATTCTATACACAAGGGTAGGGTACCAGTCACTTCCTATTTTATACACAATTGTCGTAAAGTCATTATTATTCTTATCCATATGTGACCAGTTTAAAACCAAACCAGAAAAGAATTAACTTGCAAAATATTCAGGTTTAATAAACCTGTCCAGGGCTTTTTTTCCTTCTATATTAGAGGCCGATCTTCGGTGACTTCCCAATCATAAAAAGGCTATATTTTTCCCAATTTTGGCCAAAAGAATTCCCAAAACCTAATGATAAAATTCCCAATATGTTCCAACTATTTTTCTCCTTAAACCTATAAGCGAATATTCATTAATACAGAGAAAAAAAAACAGTAATGCAGTTGTTTCCGTAATGCACAAAATTATACGTCACTCTACACTGCATACTACTTAAAGTAAAGCACCTGCTGTTTGATGACCTAATCAACACGCATTCTAAGGCTCAATGTGGAATACTCGGATTTTATTGGACGACTATCATTTGTCACACCTTCTACCGACTATTGTTTTACCTTCATTCAGAGAGCTGTTATGAAGTTGCGCAATCATCTCAGTCAATGGCGTCTGTTTACGAAGATACATTAGCATTTTTATTGCTTGTTTATCTTTTTAAAACATTCAGATCAGTTGTTCGGTTCACCAAGTAAGTTTTCAATACATAAACACATCAGTTATTTACCTTGATGTATAAATAACCAATTCCTTATTGCTAAGGAAAAAGTCAAAAACGTAGCCAAAATGAAACGTCCCCCAAACATAACATACTCATATTTTTTTTTTATTTTAAATTTCACTTTTGATTTATTATTAGTTTTTTATACATGTAATATTTAAACATATTGATATTAATTTTTTAAAAGTATTTTATTTTTTTAATGATTTTTTGAAAATTTTAAAATTTTAAAATTTTAATTTTTAAAATTTAATTTTTAATTTTTTAAAATTTTTTTTATATTTTATTTATTTTTAAATATAATGTACCGAATGAATGTGCATTTGACATTTCAACTAGAGCATATATAAACACAAAAATATATTGGAGCCACTTGTTAAAAAATCTGCCTCCAACTTAAAAGATTTGGCTCTATCTGGTGAATGCCAAAACATTTTTGCAGCTAGTGCTAGTCTTGGTGTTGACACCAAGGAGGAAGATTGTTTATGGACCATTTTAAATAGGGCAGCGATTTGAACCAAAGACAACTCTGTTTTAAGTCTAGTTGTTATATCAATTCGTTTTGATTCTTTAAGATTCATAAGACTGTTAGAATATTACTGTGTATACATGTGAATTGAGTCTACCTTTTTCCCAAAACGCCCCGAAATCGCGTTTCAATTTCCCAAAATAGAAGAAGGCTAAGGCCCCTTCCCAAATTTCGGAAAAAAAGCCCTGCTGTCTTTTCCTCACTAGTAATATTACAACCTAAAAAGATCAAGGAATTGTTATACTTGTGGATTCCAGTTCAATTTCTTAATGTTAACCATTGCCTTTCATAATCAAAATGACACACACATTATTTTTTAAATTATCTGTTAAATTTTTGTTTAAAATTCACACACATGCACACACAATGGCTCCAGCTGTTATATTTGCGTGTTGTTATTTTTCAGAGAAAATCTTACACCGGACGATATTCTAGATGAAACATGGGTCACAGTATTTGGGTGAGTGAAAATTGAACAAGAGATAGAAACATTCAAAGACCATAAGGCTGTATTGACACAGGTCAAGTATTTTCTGAATTTGTATTTGGTAATCATCATCCCTGCCCTTCCCAAATTTGAGATGGTAAAATAAAATTAAAAAAAATACTAAGGAATATTCTGTTTTTTTGTTGTTTTTTCACTTGCCCTGTTCTTCACTCGCCATGGCAGTAGGGCCAGTGGAATTTTACACTCCTGGTTGTTTGAAATCAGAAGGAAGTGCAGTTTTTTCCTTAAAATTTCAGAGAGTTTGATTTCACATGAAATTTACAAAAAAAAAAAATGTAGGAAAAAATTAAACAACCAAAGAATTGCTTTTTATATTGATATAGCAATGAGTTTCCTTTATTTTTCTTTAGATCTTTTGTCCATTCTCAGTATAATTTGATAATTGTATCTAATGATAAATTTTATAGCCTTGATTTCTATCTGACTTTCGTGCAATCTGGTAACAGCCTGCAAAGATAAGGCTGTTATGAGATTAGTTCAGTACTTCTACACTCTGTGAAAATAGAACATCTTTAGATAATTAAACCTATTTCACAAAAAAGTATTTTTTTTAATAATTGAAAAAGCAACTTTATGATATTATTCAATAATTATATAAATCATATTATTCAGTTCTTATATGAATTATATTATTCAAAAATTATAGTAATTCTTTTTGTTAAGCATTGCTGCTTCATTAAAATACATTTTCGTGTTTGTTGCCTTCCAGTTTCCCTTCAGCGGCCGTATCATTTGTTCTACAACAGTTTTCTCAGTATGGGAATATACTCAAACATGTGGTGAGTAACTGATCACTGTCGCGGACTTAATGTTCTATTAGATGATAACTTATTTCACAGATATCAAGTTCTTTTTTTATACCCCTGCTTCATAGATCTGGAAGCTTTTTAGAATTCATGTTTGTGACATATGTTTTTGTGACATTCTGTCCTGCCCGCTTCTGTTTTGTCCTACTGTGGGATGTGGGGATGTTAACCCTTACCATGCTAAATTTCTGAATTGGACTTTTCCTTTCTTCATTTTGGACTGTACAATTTGTTGTTTATGGGGTGCTTGCTGAAAATTTATTGACTGAATAGTGGACGATGCAGTCCATGATCAGACTGCATGGATATGTAGAGATCTTGGTCTGCACTGGTCGCAGGGAAGTCACAAGTGCAGACAGCATTGTAAGAGTTAATTACTTAAATAGTTCAAGTTTATTTTTACAAAAGAATCGTAATCATTGTAAAATAAATAAAGTTTAGATTTATTTTTCAAATAAATTATTTTGTAGATTTGATTTGTTGCATAAAGTATATCAGTTATATATATATATACAAGATCAAATTTGTCCAAACAATGTTCAGTGAAACAGTGTGTGTATCATGCTGCTAGTTATTGGTATGGTATTTCATGTAGCACTGCACATCACACATGTGTCTGTGTCAAATACAGGGTTTTCCTTAAGAATCAGAGTAGAAGGCTAATTTTAAATTGTAGTGGGGGTGGGATATTACTCCCATTTTATTTACAATTTGTCAGATTTGAGCTGCCCAGGATTGAGGTGGTCATATCTGCTGCCAGCCACCTCTTAAGGAAAAACCTGCAAACATACAATATTTGTAGAGGGACTTTACCTTAAATAGCTGAGCAAGCTGGATAGTAAATCATGTGGATTGTATTGCAGATATCCACCGAGGGTAATTGGATGCACATCCACTACCAGTCGAAGATTCAAGCTAAGAAGGCCCTCAGTAAGAACGGCAAGGTGATCGGGCACAACATCATGGTGGGCGTGTCTCCCTGTATAGACAAGGTGGGTCCCCTGGTTCCAGGCTTCTTACTCAAATTACTAGTTCAGTCGGGGATTATCTAGGGAAAGACCTGTGTGACCTGGGGCCATATTTATAAAGCTCCTTAGTTTTCAAGGAAAAAAAAATCCTTAACTGGAATAAATGTTCTAAGATTTTTTATAAATAAGACTAATGGAAATTCTTAATAACTAAGGGAAATCTATGTGATTTTAAGGAAAATCGTAGAAACTAAGGAAATCTTTTCCTAAGGAGCTTTATGAATACAGCCTCAGATTCCTACTTTGTTGATCTTCTGAATCTGTGTTTTAGACACAGATACAGGATTCTGATATATGAAATTTTTTTAGTCCACTACCGGTGTTTATACCAGAGGGACTAGGTTTGCCTTCTGTCCGGAAATCTGGATCCCATGATAATTTAAAAACTGTTTAAGATAATATTGTGAAACTTGGTATATGAATAGATGGCAGTAAAGAGATTCTGCATGTCACTATGGTTTTTCTCTCAGACCAAAATTGTGGTTGCTATGGTAATGGAAAAACTATGCACCTCACCAGAAGGGGACTCCTGTGTTTTGCGTGCAACACTAGTTACTTGTTTTACAATATCTAGTATTATCAGTTCATTATTATTACCCCAACTACACAGAAGGGGGCAGGAACTATGTAGGAATCACGCCTTTTGCGTCCCATCAAGTTGCATTGGGTTGTGTTCTGTCAAATCATGTCCTAGCTTATACTGACATAACATCTGGGGTATAAAATTATTTTTATTGCTCTGACTGTGTCATGCCAAAGTCATTTGTTAGTCTGATGTTTGATAATGGGACATTGTATAGTATCAAATTAAATGTCTTTGGTAGGGGTTGGCAATATATGGCAATACCTTTTGTCTGCCAATATATCACAGTTATGATTTTATATATCGCAATATATTGTGTTTTAGTAGCTGAAAATGTTCAAGAATTAACCCTTTCCCTCATAGAGGACACCATGAAAAGACCTATGCGAACAGCATAAAACCAGATCATTTACGTCATTTTTAGCTTGTCTATACAAAGTATTTCAAGCTTTTCAACTCACCCTGGCAGCTTAAATCTCAGCTGTTTTTTTATGGGATTTGAAACTTCATAAAGGTGTCCAGGTGCATCATATCATCAAGTTAGATAACTCTTGAATCAGTTCATTGTAAATTATGGCCCTTTTTGAACTTAGAAATTTTGTTTAAGGTTTTGCAAGCAATTAAATTTGGTTAAAGTACTATGATGCATTCATCTAAAAAACCAGCTATCATTTTTGGTATAATGCTTAACTAAGGTTTTCAGGGGGATTATACAAACAAGGCTGATCAGGTTTTATGCTGTTCGCTGCTCCTCAGTGGTCTGGAAATGAGGTTTTTGTAATTAAATTTGGTAAGGTTTAACTGTGGTTTTCTGCAGATCAGGCTTTATGTGATACCTATTGAGTGTGTCAAAATGATTCTATATGAGGGAAAGGGTTAAATAGATCTAACAAATAGAAACAAATAGCAAATATGTTTATACAACATTAAATATATGTATTTTTTTTATTCCTAAGTAAATTTCACAACTTCGGGAGAACAATTGCACAATGGTTATGCAGTATAAACAAGCTATATATGATTAAGTGGTAATGTTAACTATAAGAATGAACAGAAACTTGAAGTCAAAACATCAGTTGAAAAGGTCACTGTAGTAAGGCAAAGAATTTTGAGTTGGTAACTTATACAAAAAGCTTAAAATATGAAAATAACTTAAAAGAAGCATCCACATCTTTTATGTATGTTTTGAATTAACCCTTTCCCTCATATATACTCATTTTGACGCCCTCAATAGGCATCACATAAAACCACAGTTAAACTTAACCAAATTTAATTACAAAATACTCATTTCCAGACCACTGAGGAGCAGCGAACAGCATAAAACCAGATCAGCCTGCGAGTAACTCGCAGGCTGATCTGGTTTTATGCTGTTTGCATAGGTCTTTTCATGGTGTCCTCTATGAGGGAAAGGGTTATGGTAATATATGGCAATTTATTGCAATGTTAGGTTCAAATATCGTAATATGTTTGCTATATGATTTTTGCCTGCAATACCTAGCCCAAGTCTTTGGTGTGATATTGAAGTGAAGCAGCCCTGCATCCATCTCAGGTAGCCACAATTTCCAAATGGCTGCCTTTTGGACGTTACAACCCAGCTAATAGTTTCAGCACTAAATTGGATTAGTTTGCTTGCTTACAGAAAGTGATGGACTGTAACAAGGAAAACGAGGGAGCCAACACAAGTTTTGCCCAAGGGTTTGCCACACCCAATAGTAGTATGATGTCAAACACTCCCAGCCAATCAAAAGGCACGCCCATACGTCCCCTGACTGCAGCATATAAGGCAGCTAGAAGTGAGCACGAGGTTAGTACAGCTTCATATCTATATTTGCAATTGATCTTGTTCTAATTATCAAAAGACTATTTAGTCCTGTTTCTGAAAATGCTTGCATCAATAATTTTTTTCGCAAAGAAAAATGCAGGCTATATAGGAAATATGAGGGTTGTCACATTGTGTCTTGTCTCATTGACAAAGAGATGATAGAGCAAGGATATACATCACCTGTAGTGATAATTCTTGTTAATTCTTTAATTTCTCATAAGAATATGAACAAAAAGTGTGTATATTAAAAGCTACCGGTACATGATATGAAATGTCCCATCCGGAGTAACTTTCCAGCAATGAAAAATACATCCACAGTGTTAACACTAACTTTTTAGCCAGGTATCCCGAGTCTCTCCTGAAAATTAGGAGTCCCTGTCATGTCATTCAAACATATAATGACTTTATTCATATAACAATTGGTTAAAAAGTTATGATTCATTAAAGAGGGTTACTAATAAGAAAGTTTTATGTGGATAATTACATAGGTTTTCAACAAATGAGTCTGTTCAAATTACATTTAATCAGGAAAGTAAGTGTCCCAACGGAACACCTAGCATGTCAATTCTGGAGTCTCTTCCTAATTTTTGGTGTCCTCGGGATCCCGGGACACTATTAATGTTGACCCTTGTAACATTGGATATGTTCATTGATAAGACTTCTATGTCTATTTATTCCAGGTGATGCAGAATAACCAAGCCGCCAGGAAAAACAGTGGGTTTGTTAGTAAAGCAATGGAGTACATGTTTGGCTGGTAGAATCATGTGATGTTTGTATAAGGGGCAGTAACTCTTGTTGTACATAGCAGATGTGTCCTGCATAAACCTGCATGCTGATGTGTTCAAGAGTGAGCAGATACATGTTGTGAGAAAGCTTGTCATGTTGTGAGTAAGCTTGTCATGTTGTGAGAAAGCTTGTCATTGAATGACAGTGAAAATGAAAGAAAGAAGAATTTGTGAAACCAAATAAAAAAACAAAAGAAGATTGACTAACTAGGCTAAAGTCATGAGAAGGTGTCGGTGAGTGATTTCAAAGAAACACAATCAGGTGAAAAGAAAATGGCAAACAAAGCATACCCAGATCAGACAGCTCTTAAAAAAAGGGAGCCATCTGATTAGGGTCTCCCCTGTTTCCTCATACAATATTTAAGCTCAGACTCTACACAGTCTGCATGGCAAAGAAAAATCCATTGTTTTATATACCATTTAACACTTTTCTCATATAGACTCATTTTGACGCACTCAATAGGTATCACATAAAGCCTGATCTGCAGAAAACCACAGTTAAACCTTACCAAATTTAATTACAAAATCCTCATTTCCAGACCACTGAGGAGCAGCGAACAGCATAAAACCTGATCAGCCTGCGAGTTACTCGCAGGCTGATCTGGTTTTATGCTGTTTGCATAGGTCTTTTCATGGTGTCCTCTATGAGGGAAAGGGTTAAAGTTCAATTAATTAATATCCATCGAGTCATAAATTTGTACATGAATATTCATGAAGTAGAGGGTTAATTTTATTGTAAATGTGATACAGTGTGATTTGTCATAAGTCTATAACGTTTTTGTATTGTATGCTTGTAATATTATGATGTACTCAGAATCATGATTCATGGATACTTATATCAAATAATCAACTTTTAAACGTGCTTGATTAATCATTGAGGTGGACTTTACTCTACAGGTTTTCTTATCAATGAGATGTTTAATGTGATGAAGTTAGAGCACTGTGTTTTATTTCTGAGGAATAGTTTCCATGGCGACGTTATATGTTAAAAGTAAACTGAAGTTATTATACTTTCGACTTTCGCTTTGTATTACATGAAGTTTGGTAACTGTTGTTAATAATACCAGAATTATTTTTTATCATTACAAGGCCAATCAGCAGACAAGGGCAGATAACTGTGTCAAGGATTTTTTTTAAAAAAAATTGAAAGAATTTAAGCTGCCCTTCTTCTGTGTTAAAGCAGTATGCAGGGAGTATTTCAGTGGTAGTTCTAGTTTGTGAAACCAGTGAACTTGTGTATAAAAGACTACTTGCAAGCGAGGGGGGAGTGCAATACAGTTTCTGCATGTGTGTGACTGGTCCAGAGGGACTGTGTGTTAGAGTTAGAGTGTGTGTTTTGGGTAGAGATTGGGTCGAATTATTTCAACAGAGTTCTCATGAGAACTCCGAAAACTTGTCGAGGATTCTCTGAAAAGTTGGTGTCAGCCCATTTATTCATATAGGATATGCTCAGAGTCCTTTTCTGAAAAATTGTAGACGAGGCTCGAATTCCACCAACATTACTTAGAGCTAAGTAATACTTAAATTCTTAAACTGGTAGATACACATTCCACCATTACTATTTTATGAAATATTCAAGTACAAAACTAAGCTGAAATGCATAATTATTTGAATAACTAAGAATAATTGTTAAGAAATGAAATATTTGAGTATTTTTATTAGAGAAACAAGACTAATGAAATTCACCCTTAAGTATTTAATTATTACTTAGTGCTAAGAATTGTTAGTGGAATTCTACCCAGGCCTTGTGTTCTTTAAATTTACTCAGGCTCAACTTTAAGTATCAAACTAAAATCCCATGAAACTAATGGGCATAGTTTGAGTCTGAAAATCAAACTTAGGTACCATTTTTATTTTTTCAAGAATACAGGGATAGCCATGATGTTTGTTGTATTCTGTTAAATCTTATGTCACATAGCTGTACATTTTGCCATAGAGAAATTACCACATGTTAATTGTTTTGTGATTTGAATGAAGACTATATTGGGGACCATTTCTAATGTTGGATTATCATTTCTAGCTACTCATACATGTTGCAACATTTTCATTTGAAAAACAAAACAAAAAACAGTATCAAAGTGCTTCAGAAAGATTTTTAATTGTGTAAAGCAGAGCAGACCCAGATCAGGGTCACGTCTATTGTTTGCTAATATAAATTGGAGCTAAGATTTTAAAGTCTGCACTGCAACGAAAAATCTATTGTTTCATATACAATTTACAGCTCCAGCAAATAAATACTGAAGTCATAGATTTGTACATGAACATTCATGAGGTAAAGTGTGTTAATATGTCTCATGAATATTCATGAGGTAAAGCATTTTTAATGTCTCATGAATATTCATGAGGTAAGGCGTTAATGTCTCATGAATATTCATGAGGTAAAGCTTTAATATGTCTAATGAATATTTATGAAGTAAAGCGTTAATATGCATTGATAAGGTATCACTGCAGGTAGAAGGAAGGATCTTGGAAAATTGTGATGTTACTTTATATTTAATAAAGTAAATTTTTCATCACAATATATGACAAGTTGTATATATTTTATCATTTTAATTAGATTTCATTTCTTATATTGAATGTAATCTCATTCTTAGGGATAAACAAATGCTTTGAATTGTAAATTATCATTTAAAATTATGCGTTCATGAACATCATCTCTGAAATAATCAGAACAGTGGTTTTGAATTTCACACATTTTGTGGGTAGATAAAAAAAAGGAGTTAATGCAGGGCTATCTTGAAGCATGGTAGAATTGGTTATTATTTACCAGCTTTTAAAAAAAGAGTACATTTCTTTTTCTATGTTCTTTCTTATAATTGGGCAATTTCAGTATGGGAATAAGCCCAAGATAGTGTCCTGGACTGATTCATATAAGGACCTTTCCAGTGTTACAGATGCACACTGGGATAATAGGTAGTCAACGGTTGATTTGGTTTACACAAAAGAACATCTTGTTTTGTTTGTGATACTGTTTGTGAACAGTTGACCTAGCCAGATTTGGAAAGGCAGGTCTTATATTTTTACTGCTAAAAGGAAAGATGCATACTAAGTGATAGATCATTCTCAGCATACAAACAAGTTATTTTCCCCTTAAATTTCCTTAAATTATTAAGATAACAACAGTGTTTTGCAGTAGTATGTGTGAATTGCAGAAAAATGGGATATCTTTTTAAGTACAGAGCCCCTGTATTGCAAATTATTTGGGTTGTATTGTTTAATGTGCTGGAGTTTGTATTTTAGACCGTTATACCCTGCTAAAAGGTTTGATTTGAACTATGATATTTATTTACTACAACCAACTGTATAAATATTGGTTAAAATATAACAACGGTTAAAATCATGGTTCAGATTTGTATAAAAATTTGGTTAAAATTTAATGTCATAATTTTGTTCTTTTGAATGATTTAGGTTTATTGAATGATAAAGATAATCAAGCAGTTAACCTGTGGTTATTATAACCTATATACAGTTGGAAAATCTTAGTTTGATTTAAGGAAAATTCTCCTGTCTTTACTTGCATTTAACCCTTGACCCCATAAAGACTCAATCTGAGGGTCTCCTGTTTGTTTATACAATATTATGTCTAAAAGTCTTCACAGTATGCATGGCAAAAAAACAATCTATTATTTCATATACCGTTTCATGTTCCTGTAAATTGACATTCATTAAGTCATGAATTTGTACATGAATATTCATGAGGTAAAGGGTTAAATTGTCTTGTGTGATTTATTCTTTTAAATGTTTATTATCAGCCATATTTTTATACATTGATCAAAGCTATAATCTGGAGTCATATACTCAAAAGCTTCGTTTGATATTGATAATTAGATATTTGACAAAGTTTCACATGACTGAAGAGAGAAATGTGATTGTGATATGATTAAATATGGTAAGTTGTAATTTGAGAACATCTTGTTAACATTGTAATCCTATTATATTGAATAAATGATTCTATTACTAGAAAGAGTTTGTTGTAAATTAATGCAGCAGGGGTTTGTACAAATTTATACTCATTAATATGTTGATTGGGAAGCAATTCTTATAACTTATACTAACCACTTGCGTTCCTGGGTTGGACCAGTACTTTGCACCTGGAAAGGCCATAAAGAATCCATGACCCCAACTGGATCTGAACCCACAACCAACGGATCCGCAGTTAGATAAGTTACCACTGTACCATGGCCTATAAATACCCATCTTCATCAGATGTATACGGGGCTGTTCTTAGGGTCTTCCCCTGTGAAAACTTAAAAATTCATCCAGTTTTTTCCCCCAAAATCACTATTCACCAGGGTTTTACTTTCCCCAAACTCAAGAAAATAGCGCTTTTACTGCCAAAAAAGTAAAAATCGCCTTTTTTCCCCTCAGAAAAAGGCCGGCTGCTTTCCCCAAACCAGCAAAAAAAGATGGGACGCGAGAGTACACAAACGGTCAGAATTCCTATATAGCGGGAGTGAAATAAAAGACAACACTAGCTACATAATGATATTAATAAAGCTTTTATTTACAAATATAATGTATTATGCTTTGATGTGGAACTATGTACAATCACTGGCCTAAGAGACCTCTGTAAATGAAATAAATGCAAAGGTTGAAGCGAATCAACAACAGAAGTATTCAAACACCAGTAAGACAAAATTACGCTACAAAATGTCAACCATTACTCACTGATAATACACATCTGTTGAAATCAGAATATTTACGAAAGCTGAGACGTAAACTGTAAATGTACGTTTATGGAGAAAGGCAGTATCTTCTTTTTTTTCCAAAATAAAAATGTAAATATTTCACATCAGAACTGACAATAGGAAAACAAAAGCATCCACTTAGTTAACTTAGCCTTCAAACAGCATTATAAGAAATAATATGGGGATAAAAAGTATTTGTGTTATTTTTCCAATTATGTAAGTCCTTAACTACGAACTAGATGACACAGCCATAAATTCTGGAAAATTTCTATTAAAATTGGTTATATATTGAGGGGTGAGAGCGAAACTAGGCTATGTGCTTATACATACATAACCAATTAGCCTGGTTTTGCTCTCACCCCTCGATATACATTTGTTAAGTTTTGACATTCCATCATCAATTTGTTTTCAAAACATGTATGTCACTTTTTCATATTCATGGCTGACTGCAAAACTGATCCATCTCCTATTTTTACGTGTATTTAAAACAGTTTCGCTGTCAGGCCTCAATATACCTTCTACTATCATAATTCTTATAAGTTTGAACAATTCTGGCACTCAATGCATTCCACTCTTACAATTCACAACCTGCACATTTTTTTTATAAATAAATCAATCGCATGTAAATAAAATGTAAAAAACGCTCACAGGATGTGTACAAAAAGCCAGTATGCTTGATAAACAAAGATCTTAAGGGATTATATTTCTCCCAAGTATGTGATTTACGGCGTCACTTTATGATTTCACTGCTTGACTATTCTAAGAAGGTCAGTATTAACCAAACAAGAATCGGCTCTTTCAAATTAGCCCAGGTGCTAAATAAATGAGCCATATTTCACGAAAAAGCTGCTCTTCAAGAGGAAGGCAATAAAACCTAGTCCTTGGATATCACTCGAAAACCCCTCATTTGGTCATAAAACATAAGATAAGAATGTAACAAAGTCTAGTACTTCCTCAGTAAATCATTTTCACTTACACAAAGGAGCATTAGAAATTTCTGTCCTGGCCGTTTTTGCTTTTCCAATGATTATTGTAATTTTCTACCGGATTTCCTGGAATGAACCCGTCCGAGATACTCTAAAGGAACTTCCCATTTTTAACATGAAGGGAGAGAGGGCAAATCCCAGAAATGCAGTGGTACCATTGTCACAATTCCATGATACTGAACGGATATTTACTAAATCTTTGAACAATGTAAATAAAACTTATATCAATATAAACTATAACCTGTTAGGAAAAACATAAATACACAAAAAGCACAACACTGACTTTCACAACAAAGTTAATATCACAACATCATGCTATACAGAGAGACTATAGTTTTGAGTCGATCAGTTTTTTTTTATAATCTAACCTTCCACTACAAGGCAACTCAGGATAAATAGCTTAAGCAACTAGACGCCTATCTCAGAAGACTAACTTGACACTAAGGCCAAAGTTCCGTTTCTGGTCTCCAGACCGACCCTCTTTTTTCACGGCTGACCCTAAAGTTTCCTTAACATTTCCTCCTTTAAAAAGCTTTTCTTTATCTTTTTTTTTTACTTTTCGCATCATTCGGAGAGGAAAAAAAAACATATCCCTACCTACCCTTTTTTTTCTAGATGGAGACCAGAAACAATTTTTTTTTTTTTAAGTTTTAAACTTTAACACTCTTTTATTCCAAATAAAAACATCCAAATATTTTAATTTTTGAACAAACATTATTTAGTATGGTAAGTATTTTAGCCCTTTACCATGTATCTACATATTTTGATGACTTAGCAAGCAAAAGCAGACTCAAATTAGACATCCCCTCGAAGGAGCTGTCTGATCAGGGTCTCCTCTGTTCACTTATACAATACTGTAACTCATATTTAACTGAGTCTGCACAGAAAAAATAAATTCATCATTTCATATACCATTTAATATTCCGGTAAATGAATATTCATCAAATCATAAATTTATATATGAATATTCATGAGGTAAAGCTCCAATATGCCAACATAGTCGTTTACTTATGTATTTTGTTGCGGAATAAAAAATTTGAATTTGTTCCTACCATATTTCTGATTTCAAGTAAGACTCAGCGCTAAGTGGAATTCTAGTCTAACCCAGTAAAACCAAGATCAAACTGCAAGCTGATGATTCTCAGCAATGTTCACAATTCACCCATCATAAAAATATATTTCTATCTTAAAACAAAAAATAAGGGGCCACAAAATGTCTATCCATATCAAATTATATTGAACTTGCATTCTTGCTATCTATCATCTAGTAATATTTATTCAATATCCTCAGGAGTATATTACATGTATTAGCATGTAAGGATATATTTTACTTATTTAGTCACCTGATCCTTTAGTTCAGTTCTCAACTTCACTGCTCTTGAAATTCAAAACTAAAAGACCAAAGATACAGTGAAACCCTAAGGGTGGTAATAGGAAGGGTATTGTATTCTTAAATAGTGGGTAAATAATACAGTTTTGATCACACTAAATCACCCACAGCCTGATCTCTTGTTTTACTGGTCATATACAGGGTACGAAAGCACATTCTCAAGTGACGAAACTTAAATTTTTGCTGCAGGCAAGAAAACAAATTTGAAACATTTCTATTTCAATGTCACTGGCAGATTTTTTTTTTCTTTTTTTTTTTATCTATATACAGTAAAGTCATTACTTTTCTTTGACATTAAAATTTGTTGAATTTTCAGTAAAGTCAATTTTTTATTGGTTCATAAATTCGTGGTTCATGCCCAAGAAAACATAAAGCCTATTCATTAAAAAAAAAAGATCATGGGCATTAATATTCGTAGATAAAGACGTCCACAAAATCTACAAAAATTAGTCCCCCACTAAAATGAATGATTCTACAGTAATATTCATATTCTTTCAAGAAGGATATATAATTATATTTTACGCTTAGTGACTATCGATATAAAACATCAAAGTGCTTTTCCAAATAGAAAACCTGTACATTTCTTGTCCTTCAAAACTGTGCCAACTGCATTATCAGCACCAATTATATAGTCTTAAATAAACCAGTATCAAGACAGTAATGTGTACAGATCGCAATAGTACAAGAATCACACAAATTTTGTAAGCTATAAGAAAGCAAATCCAGCAGAATAAGCTTATTACAAGAGTAAGGCAGATGTTTATGGGGCCAGTTTCACCAAACTTAGTACGAACAAAACTATCTTAGTCACAAAATGCTGTCCAATATTGTGTATATTTATTTCTTATATCAAGGGATGAGAGCAAAACAAGGCTAAATGACTTTATATTTATATTAACTTAGCCTAGTTTTGCTCTCACCACTCGATATGCATAATAAAACAAAGAAATGTGACCCATTTCATTGGCATTAAATTCAACTCATGAATCAATTTTTGTAAACAAAATTTGAATTTATTTATACAAAGATTTTTTGTAATACAAAGTTTAGTGAAACGGGGCCCTTGGTAAACAGAAGTTTCCTGGAGAATCTCTGCCTTTAAATCAAATGTACCGATGGAATTCTTAATAATGGTATTACAAAGGAGCTTCAGTATTGAGTCTTAAGAATATTTCTCAAGCTTAATAAATATGTAAATAAAATTGATTTTGTTTCAGATCTGCGTTTCCAACGTTGAAATATGATAAATGACAATTTCCAATGACTCAAAGCTATTTTCAATGTCCAGTGTAAACACAGAGTTTTGAAACTAGGGGTACAATTGCTATCATTCCTTAACATTGTACCCCTTTATATTGAGGGTCCCTATAATTTTGGGAGTAAAAAAAACCTCTAATTGGGGTAAATGGGCATGCTAAAGATATATTGAAAGATGATTTAAACAAATTTTTAAAAAAAAATTTGATTTCATCAGAAAATCATCGGGTAATCAATTTCAAAAATTTTCCAACGTGTGTTCAGATTGTTTATGTAAATCCCACAATATTAATATGTTAGATGAAGCTAAATTTGTTTGTGTCTCAGATGCTCTAATGATTTTATACTAAATATCTCTACACACTAGTATCAGCTATGTTAGATAGGCAACTAAAAATATTAAATTAATGAAATAAAATTTTAATACTTTAAACAAACAAACAATATTACAGTAAACATAATTTAGAAGGTATACAGTTATTTCAACATTTATGAACACAAAAATTATTTCTTCTTTAAAGTAAACTGAAAGAAGAGATGATACATGCATTAGAATGCGTGCATACTAAAAGGGCAGCTTGAGGATTCAGAATATGCCAAGGGCAGACAACTCTGTACATTGTCAAAACAGCAGGTAACATCTTAAGCACAGATCCTTGGTAAAAAAAAGAAATACTGGAAGATCAACATCCTATGTGTACATCCATAGTAAAAAGTCTCCGACCACCATTTTGTTAAAAAAAAAAATCTCTTTTGTATAGCCCTCTTATCATGGCCTCATGGCCAAAACTGCCTTTAATCATTTTGTTCATGGCAGCTATTTGAGGCTTAGTATTTATTCACAGACTCATATCCAGGAGTTACTTTATTAACACATTCTGCATAATGATAGCAACTGGGCAAAACTGGGAGTCAAAAGCAGATATCTTTTGAAACAAATTGTCGTCTGCTCTCCATTAAGTCTTGCGGCCATCTTGAATCACGCCATGCTGTCAGTGGGTCCTATTTGACTGAGTGCCAGCACAAGTATATCTCTCTTCTCCTTGAAATACCTCAGTTCCCTACCGGCTAATCTTGCCGTCTCTAATTCCTTTTCCGCTATTTGCAACTCCCTTTCGATTATTGACGGACTTTCCTGTTCCCTAGCGATCCAGTCCAGCGCCATCTGTGAGCGCATGTCGTCATCAAGCGCTCTGTGTGAGTAGTGAGCAAGCACTTCCTGTCGTGAGCAGTTCCTTTCGCGCATTGCTTTCAAACTGCCGTTCCAATGAAGTAATTGGAAAACAGTCATAAGTTCTTGAAATTCTAGCATAGTATGTCCTTTGTTGGATTCCAACATAAAACGAAATGCACCTATCCCAGTGTTTGGGTTATCCGCTTCGTCAAGGTTTCCCTGAAACAGGCAAAGTCTCTGATTTAAAAATCGAACAAGGGATAATTTTCTTTATTTCAGACTTAAGCTTACAAGAATATTTTAAATGAAACTGATAGGTGTCATGAATACCCCCATTCTGACACAGAAGAAGGGCCATAACTCTTACAAAATCCTTGACATAATTATCTGCCCTTGTCTACTGACTGGTTTTATGATAAACTGTAATACCAAGTGTGAAAGCAGCAGTTACTAAATTTCATAAAATGGGAGTGTAGGACAGGACGTGATGTGATGGGACGTAAAGGGACGCGAGATTCCCATTATTTGTCTTCATTTTTTTTTTTTTTTGAACAGACAAGACTGATGTAGGGAAAACAAAGTCAGGGATTCTCCCTGAGCATGATTAGATCTATTTCTTTTTCTACTTAAAATCTCATTAAAATCTGCTAAATGAGAGAAAAATCTTTTGTAAAAATGTAAACCAGTTATACATCATCCTCATTTGAACCCATGGTATATATTTCATTATCAATTTCATTTATTTAGGCAAAACTTCATTTCATGAATATTAATAGGCTACTTCCTGACCAGTGAATCCATGCATAGCATTTTGAATACTCTTCATTGATGTTACAAAAGCAGAAGCTAACTTTCAAATCCGAACAACGATATGTAACGCGCCATTTCACTGGCCAATTGATCTGTGCTGTCTTTGCCACGGATCAGTTGAAATGCCTAATCAATAATTCATGAGTACAAAGTTTGGTTATCAAATAACCCTTTGTGGATTCTGAAGCAAAGTGTACTGAGCGAACATGGGGTCCGACAATGGTTATACATAAGACTTTAAATCTCTCGAGAGAAAATGGACAAGTTTTGACTTATTTTGGCCGAATGAGATGTTTTTTTGTCATGATTTTTCAGACATGATTATTCCTGCTTTGTTAAAACATTTGTCATAGAAAGACATACGTTAAACGAAGTACAGGCATCGCGTACGGCTCTCTCGATGAACTCGTCTGTGATTTTCCGCGACGGATGCTCGTTGAAAACGGAGTTCATCAAAGCGATCTTGGCGGCACTTCTTCTGGCCTCGGCCTTTGTTGGACAGTGCTGAAAACACACAGATAATAGGTGAATCAAGGAACAGAGTGAAACCAGGGGCCTGTTATACTAAACTTCATACAAACTCAAATTCAGAAGACCACGACCCCAACTCTTGAAAATAAAAAGTGTACTGAAGTATGATATTTAACCCTTTACCTCATGAATATTCATGTACAAATTATATTGATAAGCTGAACTTTAAATAGTATATGAAGTTATGAATTTATCTTTGCCATGCAGACTGTGTAGAAACTGAGCTACAATATTGTATAGCAAACAGAGGAGACCCTAATCTGAGTTTGCTCTGTTTGCCATGCGTCAGAATGAGTCTATATGAAGTAAAGGGTTAAATTTATACTCAATGAATAGCCACTCAATTCAAGAAGGGATTATCATTTGATAAGGATACACACATTACTCTCAAGACCATGAGTCCTACCCCAGTGTTCTCAAAAATACTTAACCCTTTCCCTCATAAGAGGACACCATGAAAAGACCTATGCGAACAGCATAAAACCAGATCAGCCTGAGAGTAACTTGCAGGCTGATCAGGTTTTATGCTGTTCGCTGCTCCTCAGTGGTCTGGAAATGAGGATTTTGCAAATAAATTTGGTAAGGTTTAACTGTGGTTTTCTGCAGATCAGGCTTTATATGATACCTACTGCGGGCGTCAAAATGAGTCTATATGAGGGAAAGGGTTAAGTATGATCTCAAGCTCAAATTTCAGTATCAAAATTAAATTCCCAATGGACATGGTTTCAGTCTTGAGTATGAAAATCATACTTTTGTACCATGTTCGTTTTTGAGAACATTGCACCTGATTCTTTTCCCAAAGTGATGAAAAGAATCACTGAATACCCTGCAATCTGATCTTTGTTAAACTAGGGCCCCGACATACTAAGAAATTATATATATTTCTAATGAAACTTACTTATAAAATACTTTTTACACTCAACCTGTTTTTAGAATAAGAATGTAGGATATCAATTTCTGAACTAGTTAAGCCTTCAATTTAGATTTGGGATTTATTTACTGTGCTGATACTCTGAATCTGTTATATATAATTTGTACATGAATATTCATGAGATAAGAGTTAACCCTTTCCCTCATATAGACTCATTTTGACTCACTCAAAAGGTACCACATAAAGCCTGATCCTCAATCCTTACCAAATTTAATTGTAAAATCCTCATTACCAGACCACTGAGGAGCAGCGAACAGCATAAAACCTGATCAGCCTGCGAGTTACTCGCAGGCTGATCTGGTTTTATGCTGTTCGCATAGGTCTTTTCATGGTATCCTCTATGAGGGAAAGGGTTAATATATTTAAAAAATAAACATGAAAGTAGTCAAACCTGTCTCAAGTGGTCAGTCATGGGAACAAGAGAAAATGGCTGCATAACAGAGGTGACCCCCGCCCAAATGACGTTTAAACATATAACAAAACGGTACAGTTTGGTAATATTAAAATTGACCACTAAATGCAGGTTGATCACTAGGTACAGGTGGCCGCTAATACAGGTTCAACTGTATATAATAGAGTATGGTAATTAACACCTAACTGCTTGGGACTTCCAATAAACACCACATCGCTCAAATCTCTCACTTACTCTGCCTTATTAATAATTCATCAACGAGGGGACTGCACAATGTGTATAGACCACTTTACAATCCATAAATTTACAGATATGCAATTAACATATTCAATCATTCCATTAGCCTTAACACCAGACATTTAAGGGCTTCCTTATTCAGGACATAAGAAACATAAAAACTAGCTGTGAATGAATGTCAGAAAATACTTAATCACACTGCCTTTCATAAGCCCCCAAAAAATAGGTAAAAAATTACACATATTCATACATTATAATGTGTTTTGCACCTAAATTGCTTTTAATTTGGAGTTGAATGCACATAAATCCCATTAAGTCGTAGAAAAAAGAATGTTAGTGCTAAAATTTCAATTCATAGTGAGAAAAAAAAATCTCCCTCTTTGTATGTATACACGCCTCTCAGATTAAGGCTTAGAAAAAATATGTATTTAGAGCAAGCTAAGATATTTAGTGGACATAATATCTCTTGAAATGAGTTTTATAAACCTTTCCCTCATAGAGGACACCATGAAAAGACCTATGCGAACAGTATAAAACCAGATCAGCCTGCGAGTATCGCAGGCTGATCAGTTTTGCTGTTCGCTGCTCCTCAGTGGTCTGAAATGAGAACTTTAATTAAATTTGGTAAGGTTAAACTGTGGTGTTCTGCGATCAGCTTTATGTGTACTACTGAGTGCGTTAAAATGATCTATATGAGGAAGGTTAAACCATGACTACTGCAATCGGCAGATATTGTTCATGTTGGGAAGGGCCTGATACAGTATTTATTTTTGGAATAGACTTTTTTTTTCATTGGGGAAGGAAAAATCCTGGAGTCAGATACAAATTTGGGGAAAACTGCATGAATTTTAAGAAATTTTCAGAGGGGAAGGCACCTATGAATGGCCCCTGATAAAGAAAGGGAGAAAAAAAGCCCTTCCAGGGGTAAACTGCTCTGACAAAAAAGTTGCATCATTTTGTATTAATATTTTCTTTGTCTGTGCAACAATTTTAGTAAAAGTGCTGTTTTCAAGGTGGTGTCTAGCGTAGACAACATATATCTTCCATTAAAGCAAATATCATTCTGCAAAATTTAGCTGATGATCCAAGCCTCAACTTTGTACACTTTGGTTTTTCTCATTTAATGTTTAATTAAGAAATATCCATTCTGAATCTGAAAATCAGAAACCTTGTCAGCCATGTTTATTTACTACTTTTGCCATATTACTGCACAAAGCAGCTTGAAGAGTACCTCTTCTACCTCGAAACTTATTGTCGGCAATTGGCTAAATTGTCCTGTCCATGGTCACTTGTCATTACATATAAAGGTATGGTATATATATATATATATCGTCCATTGAAAGCCAGAAGGGGCTATCAGCATATGTAAAAAGAAGGCTGATAGGTCCTTCTGGCTTTCAATGGATGATATATCAGTCTGTCCAAACTTGAAATAGCCTTAAAGTTTAAGCAATGCAGGAAAACATTAATCAATACAAACTTATAAAATATTTAAAAGACTGGTCACAGTAATGTATTACCATTGTATATAGTAAAATAAACTGAACTTTAAGTCTACAGAGAAAATCAATTCCCTTAGCTTAACAACAGGCATATTAAAATAACTGCACAAGAAATTCTCAAGACAAACTGTCAAACTAGTCATAAACAATTTCTTGAATCAATATCCCCATAGAATTTTCTCCCCAAAGTTTAATCATGTATTATGCTTATTAACCCTTTCCCTCATAGAGGACACCATGAAAAGACCTATGCGAACAGCATAAAACCAGATCAGCCTGCGAGTAACTCGCAGGCTGATCAGGTTTTATGCTGTTCGCTGCTCCTCAGTGGTCTGGAAATGAGGATTTTGTAATTAAATTTGGTAAGGTTTAACTGTGGTTTTCTGCAGATCAGGCTTTATGTGATACCTATAGAGGGCGTCAAAAGGAGTATATATGAGGGAAAGGGTTAAACAAACAGCCATTCTGACGTCATTACACAGAGCTCATATGATTTTGTATTGTCTAATTTTTCATCAGTAATGAATTGTTCTTTTAAAATGTCCTCTTTTAAATCCCCTGAAAGTGTGGATTAACCCTTTCCCTCATAGAGGACACCATGAAAAGACCTATGCGAACAGCATAAAACCTGATCAGCCTGCGAGTAACTCGCAGGCTGATCAGGTTTTATGCTGTTCGCTGCTCCTCAGTGGTCTGGAAATGAGGATTTTGTAATTAAATTTGGTAAGGCTTAACTGTGGTTTTCTGCAGATCAGACTTTATGTGGTACCTATTGAGTGCATCAAAATGAGTCTATATGAGGGAAAGGGTTAAATCCCCTGAAAGTGTGGATTTTGGTGTCTTTAAATACCTGTTCTTGATAAGTAAATAATCATATGGATTAAACTTCATTATTCATCTGCCCAACTGTGGTTTTAGTTTAAATTTATTCATTTTTACCTAGACTGCAAAACACTTTCCCATAACTTATCAATTCAAGTCTTTCTCAACAGTTCCTGGGTTGGCCCAGTACTTTGCACTTTGGAAGGTCATGAAAAATCCTTGCCCCTAAGGGGTTTCTATCCCAAAATCTTCGAATCCGCAGTCATACGTTAAAGCGTTGAATTTAAAAGTGAGTCACTAAAACTGACTCACTTGAACGTGTTTACTGTTTGTTTTATACATGTAAAGAGAATACAGGTGAACTGTATATTTGTAATATCAAATTATGTCAATATGCTCAAACATTTATTTCCGGTTTTATTTAATCATCACATGTTTTCTTGGTTTCTTTCACTTAACACGTTGCATATGACTTATTGACCGAATTACTTTATTACTCTGAGCCACATATGTATGTGAAGTCTATGTGTAGTCTATGTGTAGTTTATGTGTAGTCTATGTGTAGTTTATGTGTAGTCTATGTGTAGTCTATATGTAGTCTATGTGCATATTGTGTTGAACTCAAACAGCTGGATTACCAGTAAATGTATTTGATTAAACTACGTAACGTTGAATGAAAATATGTAATTATTTACTGTTAATGATAATGTATGAAAATTACAGACATTAATTTGTAGTTGTTGTTTTTTTTTCCAGCTATTAATTGAACTATTTTCTTGGTGTAAGATTACAAACAGTCTCAGTTGTTACAGTACATTCATGTGTTTGTTTTTTTTGTTGTTATTATCGCAGTTAACTAAGTTTAGGTCATATGATTAAAAAAAAAGATTCTGACATCAAATTTTATTAAGGTTAAGTCCCTGTAATGGTTCCGCTACGTCTTGGACCACTTAATCTCTACCAACATAACCAAGGTACCCTAATGAAACATTAGGAAAACTTGGTTATCTCCATGAAAGGCCATGAGGTCCGAAATGTAGCAGAACCATCACAGGGACTTTACCTTAAACAGTTCATGAAAATGTTATTAAGTGAGCCTCTGATTGTCATTTTCTTTCAGATTATATGAAACTCGCTCAAGAAAATGTTATTAAGCTCCAAAGGCTTGCTTGTTTGATAATAACATTTCCATGAACTCCTTTCGTAAAATTTGATATGAAACGACAATTCTTTATCTAAAGCTTTGCTGTTTGTGCTCAGTTTTATACAAATTTCTATAGAAGGCCTTCACTGTCATTTGAAACTCAGTATCAACAATTATCCAGTAATCAAATGGAAACTTAAAAGCGGCTATTTTATATCTCACTTAAAAGCGGCTATTTTTATATCTCGACACAACCAAATGATCCATCTATATTAAAGGCTTTCTTCATCAAAGAATATAAAATGGACTACCAAAATTTGAAAAAAAAAAAAAAAAAAAAAAGGGAACATCTGAGGTCAATTTTCTTAACATCTTACTTCCATCAAATAATTGGGTATTCTCATCTAACGCCTCATTATTTTTATGACTGTATTTGAAAGACAAACTAACAACCATAAATGTACCAAATGGCTATTGAAAATGCTTCAAATATCTCAAACCTTGTGAAGTCTTTGATTCTAATACTGGTAATTATTTGCAAAGTGACTTTTAGGACACTATATGACCAGTATAAAACATGATCAGACTGCAAATAACAATAAACATGAAGCGCCTACATCACATGAAAACTACAAAGAAAATTGATCAAAGTAACCAATATTAAACTAAACCAATCAATCAGGGTTTTTTTCCTGTTCTAATCAGGTCATTCAAGGGCATCCCCCCCCCCCCTTTGAATTCATGCAGTTTTCCCCAATTTGCTATTTACCCCAGGACTTCCCTTTCCTCTATGTAAAGAAAATGGATTTTTCCCCCCAATATAAGGTACTAGTATTAAGTTTCCTTTCCAGTCTGAAAAAAGGCCTTAGAAAATCGAGGTAGACTCATCTGATTTTAATATACTGCTTGGATTGATTTTTTTCCATGTTTTAGCCTTTGACAACAGGGAAAATTGTTTTGTAAAATGCCAAATTTGAGAATAATAATACGGCCCATTATTAACATCCAGCTGCTACCTCTAAATATCTTAGAGTTCATCAAAATAACAATGTATATAGCAAATAAAATGTTGAGGGTTTTTTTCCTTAACCCTTTCCCTCATAGAGGAAACCATGAAAAGACCTATGCGAACAACATAAAACCAGATCAGCCTGCGAGTAACTCGCAGGCTGATCAGGTTTTATGCTGTTCGCTGCTCCTCAGTGGTCTGGAAATGAGGACTTTATAATTAAATTTGGTAAGGTTTAACTGTGGTTTTCTGTAGATCAGGCTTTATGTGGTACCTATTGAGTGCGTCAAAACGAGTCTATATGAGGGAAAGGGTTAAAAGATGAAGATTTTTTTTGTTGTTGTTTAGGTTGGAGATCGAATTCAACAATCATGTATAGGGAGGATAGAGATAAACCTTGCCATAAATATCAAACTAGCTTGACCAGGTGTTGAAATGTGTAACACCTGAGCAGTAAATTCCTGGAGGACCTCTCGATCTCAACCAGTGGCGACAGATTTATTTACACTACCTATCTTCATTTCTATCATTTATCCCTATTCCCATACTGACCTGCCCCTTTCTTCAACATTCATTAATGAGAACCAGCGCCGGGTCATGACGACACTATCATTAAACAAATACAGCGCGGTATGTCCCCGAACTTCATCTGTTGCACATCAATATACACCTGTACACCCCCCACCCGATAAGGCTCCCGTTATATTAAAATTGAGCCTCAGCGTTTCTTCCTAAGTCCAGTATCCCAACAGATTATCACTGACCTACTATCAACAAGCATTAACCCCTCTCAAACACCATATCAAGGGTTGACTGCAAAACTGTCCTATCTCCATCTATTCTATTACCAATTTAGAACAGTTTCGCAGTCAGCACCTCTATATACTTAAACATATGGTCACACATAATGTTTACTTCATTCAAGTGTATGCCCAAATTTGGGGGCTTTTGTGTATTTCTGCAGAGTATGTAAACATAAATATCACGGTGGATTACAAATTTGACAGCTGTCTAATACCCTGATACCACTAGACTGTAATCCCTAATATGTCCCCGTGGTCAGTCATTTATTCAACTTCGAAACCACAAGAATTTCTCTGCCACATTTATTTGTCCTAATCTACATTGGAATTTACCTTTAAGTGGGAAAACAAAACAGAAAATGTACCCCAGTATAAATATTAAATACTTCAAAATGAAGGTAACATGTTTTTATTTCTCATCCATACTTATATATATATATATATATTCATTCAACAACTGACATACTATGTCAATTAATTAGGTAAATATTAAAAAGTCTTAACCCTTTCCCTCATATAGACTCATTTTGACGCACTCAATAGGTACCACATAAAGCCTGATCTGCAGAAAGCCACAGTTAAACCTTACCAAATTTAATTACAAAATCCTCATTTCCAGACCACTGAGGAGCAGCGAACAGCATAAAACCTGATCAGCCTGCGAGTTACTCGCAGGCTGATCTGGTTTTATGCTGTTCGCATAGGTCTTTTCATGGTTTCCTCTATGAGGGAAAGGGTTAAGCACAGGTACTGGGTTATACAAGATATGTACACAGAGTGGGTGATATCAAACCCCTCCACCACAAAAAAAAAAAAAAAAAAAAAAGTGGCCTATACTTTGAAAAGTCTATAAAAAATTTATCAATATGAGAAATAGTTTTGGCTTGATCAGTTTTTTCATGGTTTTAAAAAATATCAAATTGTTTATTTGAGTAATTTAGTAATATTATATAAATTTCCTTCATGAAATGATTAACTGCAAATGTGAGTAATTATCTAATTAATTTTCGGTAAAAAGTAAAAACCAATGGACAGAAAAGTCTGTAGTTTATTACAAAAACACCTGCATGATCATCTCGTGCGATACCAGCATTTGCTGATCAGTGTTAAGTTTCACTGTTTCAAGTTTATTGTCAATACATTTACTTAACAGAATACAAAATTAATGAAATTGACTAAAATAGTCCATGATTAATTGCAAATAAATAAATGCATAAATCATTATTGCAGAACACGGTGGACATTTTTTTTTTCATAATACAAAATCTGAATAAATAAACACATATTCAGACAGTTCAGATTTATATTATCAAAATTATCCCTGTTTATGTATATTAAAGATACAAAACATATCTAGCATTCCTTAGGATTTCCTGTTTGTCACGTAACACAAAACCCCCGACAGATTTTTTACAGAAAGCCTTTTATCATATTCTATGTGTCTTAAATTCTTTACAAATAGAAAACATTCCACAAGGCTGATCTTTTGCTCTTGACAAAATGACTGTTATCGTTTTCCGGTCATCGAATAACGGAAGAGAGTGTACTGTGGCGTATTTCAAGCAATGTTTGCCGAACACTTTTCCTTCACTTAATCCCATTTAATAATCAATCATGGAGTATTGTCGAACGATTGAATAAATTTTACAATAAATTATTGTGCTTGTATTCATGGGCATTTAGACTGGCTAGCTCACTAACAATTGGGCACAACGGGGGAGGAATGAGAAATTATGTTGATATGACGGGAATACGGTTGTTTTCACAGGTCAAAGAATTAGCAGACAATTAAGAAATTCTGCACTGCTGGATTTGATACCTTGTTAATTGAAACCATGAAAATTGCTTGAAATTGGAATTACTGTTAAAAGGCAATCCACAATGTAGACAAGAAAATCACTTTAATTTCTAATAAAACTACATCTTCTCATCCGAACATTTAATTTTTTTTTTCACAAAGTTTATATTAAATATATATAACCTTTTATAAAAAAAGAAAAAATTGCTTGAAATTTAAATTCCTATTAATCAGAGAAAAAACTATGGTTATACATATGAATGTAAAAACAGAAAGTATAATTTTGAAGTTTATAATGGTACATTTTTTTTTTTTACAGTTTTTTTTATGATTTGATACAGGTGTTCAAAATGACAGTTTTTGACACCATTTCATATGCAACACAATACATGATTTTTTTTTCTTTTCTTCATTAAACTTTCTTTGCCTATTTTCATATCTGAAGTACTAGAATAAATTAATTAGTTATTTACCTATTAATTTGAGTGTCAATTGGGAAACAAGTTTTGAATTACATGTTAACAAATCCTGGGTTGGACCAGTACTTTGCACCTGGGAAAGTCATGGAAAATCTTTGCCCCTAACAAGATTTGAACCCACTACCTTCAGATCCGCAATCTGGTATATTACTACAGGACCACAGCACCCTTAACCCTTTCCCTCATAGAGGACACCATGAAAAGACCTATGCGAACAGCATAAAACCAGATCAGCCTGCGAGTAACTCACAGGCTGATCAGGTTTTATGCTGTTCGCTGCTCGTCAGTGGTCTGGAAATGAGGATTTTGTAATTAAATTTGGTAAGGTTTAACTGTGGTTTTCTGCAGATCAGACTTTATGTGGTACCTATTGAGTGCGTCAAAATGAGTCTATATGAGGGAAAGGGTTAAAATGGTGAAATTAAAAATTATGTGAATTATATAATCATAGACTGAAATGAAACAAATAATATTCAGTCACAAAGAAATGCACAAACACCTCAATGAACATGGGTCTGTATTCACTTGTACGACCAGATCTTTTTTGCAAAATTCTCTCCAACACTTGTTAATTTCGGTTTTTTATTTCCATACACCATCATCATGAATATTTAAAAAGCTAATTAGCAGAACCACTTCCCACAATCCCGTGTTATGTGCCCGTACTGACATTTATTAAGGACCGTAATCAGTCAAATTAACAATCACCTCCCACGGTTTTTTCATTGCCTAAATTAAAATACCTGCATGTTTTAGCAATAAATCGTAACACACAAATAATTTTGCACTCAGAGGCCTTATTGGATTTCAGTGTCATTCTCCTTTGAGTGCATTCCCTTGTTGTGTTTTTTCTTGCATTTCATTTTTGTGCAAGATGTTTTGTAACATGAAAAGGGAAAATCCTTTAAATGAGTCATCCCCAATGTAAGTAATAATTGATCACTTGGTAATTTATACTGCTGAAAACTGTCTTATTGTTTTTTGTATTTTTATTGAAACATTAAGTTCAAGAGGGAAAATACCTGAATTTAAATCAGGAATTAATAATACAGCCAAGGGAATATTGCATTGATTGAATTAAACATAAACACACAAAGCTAAAACCTAGTAATCTGCTTCTGAAACTTGTTTGTTTGATTTAACATCCCAACAACATTATTTCAGTCATTTAGAGGACAGACATGTGGCATGATATCATTAAGTCAACATTATCCTGTCATCCTACCAACCAGTCCTTGAATAACCGTCATATGTTTTTTGTTTTTTTTATGTATAAACTATGTTTATGGCCTTAAGGTAATCCATCATCATTAAACTGTAATTATGGTCCATCAAGTGATCATGGGAATTTTATAGTAAATGCAAGCCTTTATAGACTTAGAGCAAAAGAGCCCAATAACTCCTAGTCAATGGATGCTTGCATCTGTACTGAAGTCCATCATTAAATTATTTTCATGGTCCATCAAGTGATCATCGTATTTTTTTTTTTTTTTTTTTTTTTTTTGAGAATAATTATCATAATCACACCAAATATTTATAAGTATGTATACAACATATTGTCAGTAAATGATACACACCCTACTAGTAAATTAAAATGAAAAAAAAAATATATATGGGGGGAAACAAACACAGACTGGGAATATTCACCCTTACCCTTAACCCTTTCCCTCATTGAGGAAACCATGAAAAGACCTATGCGAACAGCATAAAACCAGATCAGCCTGCGAGTAACTCGCAGGCTGATCAGGTTTTATGCTGTTCGCTGCTCCTCAGTGGTCTGGAAATGAGGATTTTGTAATTAAATTTGGTAAGGTTTAACTGTGGTTTTCTGCAGATCAGGCTTTATGTGGTACCTACTGAGTGCGTCAAAATGAGTCTATATGAGGGAAAGGGTTAATACTCTACCCTCATATGCTAAGTGCCAAGCAAGATGCTGCCAGTACCAGTTTTAAACTGGACTGTTGACTTTTTTTGGTGTTTTGGGGAAAGGTGGCGGGGCCTTTCAGGAGAAGAAAATATGTTGATCAGGGGAAAATTTACTTATGAAGATAACATTATAGAACACACACTAATTATGTTGTAACTGAAACACACTTGTTTATTTTTATTTCATTTTATAATTTAATTTACAATAATAGGTCTCTAATTGCTTTCCTTACGTGTATATTTTTTTTAATGAAAATATGTTTTTGTCAGGGGAATTTTTAGATTGTATTGGGGAGAAAAGTATACTTTTTTTATGAGGGGAATGGGGCCAAAAATCGGCCCCAAAATCGGCATTAAAAAAGGCCTGGTTGTAGTTGGGGTTCAAACCCACTACCTTCACTCCAATCAAATCTAAATATAGCTCTGCTGGTTTCACATTTTATTACACAATAATTATAGATACATATATTCAAGAGTGAGGAAATGACTGTAAATCTGTTTAAGTCCATATAAAAATAGATCTAAAAATAGATGAAACTGTTTTAAGTCCATATAAAAATAAATCTAAAAATAGATGAAACTGTTTAAAGTCCATATAAAAATAAATCTAAAAATAGATGAAACTGTTTTGCAGTCAGCCATAAGGGTTTTAAGCTGAAAGTGTTTTTTGCTGACTGTATAGACCTATAAATTGAAAACTGTTTTAAGATGATAATTGTGTTTTAAAATTCAGTCTCACTTCCATGCAGATGTCAGACGGGTGGTTATTTTGCCATAAAGTATGAACTGCATCATGAAACAGCAATTTTTTTTAAGTACTAGTCTAGTATGCCCCACTGTATCCCACTGTATCTTCATCATAAAACGAGTCTTTATGAGGTATAAGGCTAAGATTTTGATTTTTCCTTAGCACTTAATTATGATTTATGTCCGTAGAATTTGAGGCAGGCCATATCATTCATATCTGTGATATAGCTCTCATGGGATGTAGGGTAAAATCAATACAAAAGTAAGAGCCAGTCTGTCACAAACACCAATTTCCATTATGGCAGAGTCTAGACTGGTTATAAGGTGTTGATGGAGAATTAATTAGATAGTCTGCCTGGAACCTGCCCTGATATTCTTCGTATCCCATTATTGAGCCTCAAAGATCCACTAATTACTAGATGCTCCCTTATAAAGAAATCACTAATCATCCGATAGAAAAACCTGGCTTGGTACTACTGTAAAGTGTGCACCCATGAATAGCACGCAACCAGACTTTGAGTTACAGTTGGGTACTTTAGAATCATTAATTTTCATGGGGGACTAAATTTCGTTGATGACTTTATCCAGGAATATTTATCCCCGAGAAAAAAATTATTTCATAGACCTCATGTTTTCTACAGCATGGTTCCACAAATATATATACCAACAAAACTGATTTAATCACGGAGTCTGGAACACGTGTCACCTGCTGAAGCGTGACGGAAAAAGTGTGACGGACAGACAGACAGACAATGGAAAAATTACCCCTATCTTATGTCAATCTTATGGGGATTAATATTCATGGAAATGAAAGCTGTCCACAAAATTGACAAAAAATTTTTTAATTCAGATGTTGTTTTTTTCTCCTTTTTTTGTTGTTGAAATCAGTGAAATTTAGTCACCCACTATTTTAACTGATTCAAAAATACATTAAGCTAGGTCTGCCTGAAGCTAAAATGATTATGATGAACTTCAACACTCGGACAACGATTCAACAGCCTGATTAAACTCAATGTGAGGATTATAAACACGTCTATACGTGCCAACCTGCCCTTTCACCCCATCTCTTTTTTGTCGTGGGACCATGGTGTCAATATTGGACCAAGAGAATCAATGTTTTGGTGTGTCCAACATGACAGATTGGGGCCACGTTACCAATGTCTTTCTACACTTAAACAAATTACTAGGGTTACCATGGAGATATAGTAGCCCATTATTACGTTATTTTTTCTCTCCTAGTTTTATTATTGTCAAGAGATTTGTATGACAATCTTAGCTCCATGTTGTGTACAGTTAGTTTGTGGGCAGGCTATAAAACAGAGTGAAAAAATATAACTTCCCTCTGAATTTGAAGAAATTCAAATCTATTTCAGAATGAGTTATAAACCTCAGCATTTATCAGAAAAACAATCAACACATAATTAGTCTAAAAATTTACATGACTGTATATACTAGAACATTTCGTAAAATAGGAATGTGTTTCTACCTAGTTTAAGAATTTAAGTATTACTTAGCGCTAAGTATTGTTGGAAGAATTCGAGCCTGTTTGCTCACACAATTTTTAAGCTAAGTCTGAACAGCACAGAAAAATCCATTGTTGCATATACCAGAAGTGAGTTTAGTCATGAATATTCGTCCAGTCATTAATTAGTACATGAATATTCATGAGGTAACAGATTACAGTTGATCTATATGACGAAATTCATCCTACCTGAAAGCTGCCAAAGCAGCTACCCCCAGGAAGGGAGACGAAGCAGACGTAGGGCGGGGCATTGGAGGGCTGGGACTCGTACACTACCAGGGCTCCGTTTTTCAGGTCGGCCCCTCTCTCCTGCTTCATCTGCCAGAACTCCTGCAGGGCTTCCACTACGTTTACTGGAACATAGAAGATAAATATGATCATTCACTGCATAATATATCATTCACTGGTATCATAAAAGATAGATTTAATCATTCACTGGAATAAAGAGAAAATTTTATCATTCACTGTAAAATATAACAATCACTGGTAATATAGCAGATAGACTTAACCATTCATCAACTTATCATTCACTGGTAAATATAACATTCACTGGTACCATAAAAGGTAAACATTATCATTCACTGTTAAATATTCATATATCATTCACTGGTAAATATAACATTCACTGGTACCATAAAAGGTAAACATTATCATTCACTGTTAAATATTCATATATCATTCACTGGTAACATACAAGGTTAACTATATCATTACTGTTAAATACATATATATCATTCACTGGTGACATAAACAGGTAAATTGATAATGATATCATTGATTTTGAGAGAATGAAATGATGGGTACACCATAAGTTCACAGAAACATTATCATAAATGGGTAAAAAAAAATGTCATTCACAGAAACACAAACATTTTGTTTTAGCTTTTCCATTAACACTCAGTTTTTGTATCATATCCAATTTAATTGATACAATTTACAGAACAGCATTTAATGTTCATTTTCCAACTCCACATATTGCAGACTTTTTTTTTCAGATGATGGGCATGGAGTCTTCCTACCATACTTTGAGAGAAATACCGCCATTTTCTTAACATTGAGAAGAGAAAAATCCTGGAGTAAATTATAACATTTTTTTTAAAATTGCAGGAATTTAGCGAATATTTCGGAGAGGAAGATGTCCCTGACAAAGAAGGAAAAAAATAAACCCTGTACAGTGATATAATTTTACACTTCAATCAACAGTGCACACTTCCTGGAGCTATGACAACAAAATAAAATAATATCTTAAATAACAACCCCTAAAGTTGTAATACATCAAAGGAAGACATGCTGCTTTGTGATATCTTTTGTGAGATGTGGCATGTACACCAGCGGCCATCTTGTCATGATGACAATATTAATATGTGGATTACAACATGTCCTTGTGATTCTGTTGTAATTGTTGTTTTGTGTTTTTATAATCATCGCCACAACAATATTTCTTTGTTGTGCAGCTATTTATTTGTTTGTTCTTTGGTAATTCCCCCAACTGTATTTCAGTCATATGAAGACGATGTCTACTTGAGACAGATATAGTGCTGCCACATGGCAGTTAAACACTATGACATGTGGCATGATACCACATCTAGTCATATTATCCCATTTATTAAGAAAGGATGCCTTGCCAAATGCTAATTATCCCCCAAAAAGTATTTATGAAATGATATTCACTCTCCAAATCTTCACTGTAATTTGTGAAGAAATTTGTTAACTACATAAATTATCTAATCATAAAAAATGCAAAAATAGATTGAAGACACTCGAGTATCTATACAGAGTTAAAATTGAGGAATGAGTATGCAGCAATTATTTTATCAAACTATTTAATGGTTTAAAACCTTTCAAAACTTTACAGACCAGTAACAATATCTCAGTCCTGAGTCAGTTACTCTCAAACGACCGAACAATTTAGTCGGAATGAGTCCACAGTTATCATTAAAAAATAAGTTCACCATGACTGTGTGTATTATGATAGCGATACAAAACCACAGGTAGCCTTTCCCGTGCGATGGTTCGGACGATAAAACATTGTTACAAAATGTTTATTTCCTCTAGCGATGGTCGCCACCCTCTGATGACACTATCAAATTTCACGCAATTATTACTAACTTGTTATCAACACACAAAACCCCGACATTCAAACCCCCTGGAAGCCTGATTTCATTTTTGTATCCCTTTTGTTATGCCTCCCGAATGTTTACTGTCGAAGAAAAAGCATTATCCTCTGCTATTGTGCGACTGGGTAAATATCCCTAACACCTCCGTTTTTCAACATTTGAAAACAACCTGTCATCGTTAATGAGACAAATTTTTCACAGTATATTGATAAAATACCTAGATGTAAGCTGATTACCTGGCCTTATAGCATGGTGAAAGGAAAGCAAGCGTACCAAAGTTTTCTTAATTGATCTAGTCTTTGATCTTTGGATTTTTCTAATTATCTCAAGTACGGTCCCTGGGGAACATCTGTTGTGTATATTGAAATATGGCGTATATGCAGATAGCATTCATGATTTTATGAGAATATCCTTTAAGGTAATCCATCCATCATTAAATTGTGATCAAGGTCCATCAAGTGATCATGGGAATTTTAATAGTAAATGCAAGCCTTTATAGACATGAATAAAATAGCCTTTAACTCAAAGTCAATGGATGCTTGCATTTGCAGTGAAGTTTTTTTAAGCATTTGAAGCACCATGATCATAATCTAATGACGGATGGATTACCTTAACCACACACATAAAGGATTGAGGAAATTCACTAATTTATGTATAATTTATAAAAAGAAAATAACACATCCATATATATACAAGCAATTATTAAGTATGTATAGATGTCAATTTGTCAATGTGGTATTTTCCTTACAAGTCATGTCTTTATTTTTCATTTTACTTATTTTCATTTTTTTTCTTTTGCTTTCAGATTAGGCAACTCCTCTCATTTAGATTTGACTGATTACATAAAATGCAATTTCGTTTACATCCATGTAAAACACATGTCATACATAAAACCTGGAGGTTTTTATGTTTCACCATTATTTGACAGTATGTAAAAGCTCATTCAATGTTAAGTAGAGGTTGAACTTCTGACATCCGTATCTTTGCTTTCTTTCATCTTAAGAGAGCTTTGGTAATTTCTTGCAATAGCTGATTATTCCATAAACAGATGCTGCATATTTGCGTTAAAACTTTTTACCTAATATAGGCTTGTTTGAGATATTGGCAAGTGGAGAAAACCCAGATTAGGTCACTGTCTAATCAAGATCTCCTTTATTTGCTCATACAAAATTCCACACAGTCTGCATGGCAAAGAAAAAATCCATAGTTTCATAGCGATTAACACTAACAGCGTCCCGGGATCCCAAGAACACTAAAAATTGGTTCCGTTGAGACACTTACTTTTCGATAAAAAGTAAATTGAACAGCCACATTTGTTGTAAACCAATGTAATCTTCATAAAACATTCTTATAAGTAAGTGAAACTTTTCAAGCGTTGGTTGAACAAAGAAAGCCATCCTATATCCGAGTAATGTGACAGGGACTCCTGATTTTCAAAGCAGGTGTTCTATCGGGATACCTGGCTAAAATGTTAGTGTCAACCGCTGTATACCATTTAAAGTTCAGTTAATTAATATTCATCAAGTCATAATTTTTTAATGAATATTCATAAGGTAAAGAGTTAAGACAAATGGAAACAAAATGGAGAAACGCATTATTTCAATTAAAAGAATCCAATCCATTAGGTATCTACAGCCATTTGAGTCACCCCTGGGGCTATAGACAACTGAATCACTGACAAGAATGCTGATCTGGTTCCCCCGGCAACCCCCATCATGTCTCACCCTAATGGAATCTGAACTGTCCAATCCCCACCCTGGGGGACTAGTCATTACAGAATATTGATATCCTGGTCAGTCGACCGTGACATCGGTCAGTCTCTGGACGACCACAACAGCCACAGTATCATGGTCACCATCAGTAGCCACGTGAATTCAGACTAGTAACTGGACAGTGGACATGTGGCCCACTACAGCGTAATACGGCCACAAAAGGTCAACTTGCTCCAGGTGCAAATCTTGACTTTTGTCAATAATCAACATTAACGTCACTATGGCCACCATTCATTCATACTTTGTAAATAAACCGAAAAAGATAAATTAATTATTACCGGTAATACAAGCTGAACTCTAGCCGTCCCTTGTTTTTTATATAACAGTGCACTGTTTTAAGGGCCCCTTCCTCTCAGACAGTTTCTTTAAAATTGTGCAGTTTACCCCCAAAATGGAGTTAATGCATGGGAATTTTGTACTTGTATGCTCATACACTCAAAGGAGTCCTCACTGGACAGTGAAGTTCACTTGAACAGTGCTACATATATGCTTTCAAGTATTTTAATCTAATACCTTTAAGATCAGTTAAATGTCTGGACTGGTTTTAAGAGATTTGTTGGTACCCAAATGTGTCAATCATAGTTATAGACCTAATCATTTCAATTCATTGATCTCCGATATAGATGGACATGTTACTGATAAAGCGCGGCATCAGATGTCAGTGTAATAAAGACCTATCAAAGATCTAAGACTCAAATTGTGTCACGCCGAATATGAACAAACACTCCAGTGTCGCACATAAATAGCTGACACACGTAGCTGAAAGCTTCTAATTACACCCAATTAATGCTTAAAACCCTTTATCTCATGAATATTCATGTACATAATTATGACTCAATGAATATCAATTTACTGAACTTCAAATGGTAACCACTATGTGGAACCAGAATTTTTCTTTGTCGTGCAGGCTGTGTGATATCTGAGCTACAATATGACATGAGCAAACAGACGAGACCCTGATCTGCTCTGGGTCTGCTGTTTGCCAATGCGTCAAAATGAGTCAGTATCAGGTAAATGCTTGAGATTCTTCCTGTTCTTAACCAAGCTTAGGAACTAAGATAAAATATTCTCTTCATCTTAATTCTACCATTATATCCCCATATTTAAAAGCAAAAATTTTTAATACGCAGGATTCACATGTTAAAGACAATTTCAAAGATACATCATTACCAGTATTCCTTAAATAAAAACAAAGAATGTGTGCACAATGGCTTAAAATAAGCAAAAAAACACCCAACAAATTTTTCTTCAAATTTTCATGAATATTTTCTCTTAAATTTCTTAAGAAAAAAAAATCTTGGTTTTAATTGTTTCTCCTTCTTGAAATTGATTTCCGGATCCCCTGAAAACAGACTGCAATAAAGAACAAAACATTTATTAACACCATCTTTATGATGATTGGTTAGCTGACTGGTTTCCGTCCAATTTCTCATGTCTGATTTCTGGCAGCTGGGTCAAAGCTCAGACTGAGAATCTGTTAAGACTCGACTGGGAGATCATAATGAAGCAGCTCCGTGTTTGCTGGATTTACTTTTAAATCTAAATGACTAGCATAACTAAGTATAAAACCTGATCAATCTGCATATATTACAAATGCAGTATTAGCAACCAGATCTGTATTACTGTCACACAGCCCAACAATAAACTACTGGGACTTTCTGTCCAGTCTTATTTTAACCCTTTCCCTCATATAGACTCATTTTGACGCACTCAATAGGTACCACATAAAGCCTGATCTGCAGAAATCCACAGTTAAACCTTATCAAATTTAATTACAAAATCCTCATTTCCAGACCACTGAGGAGCAGCGAACAGCATAAAACCTGATCAGCCAGCGAGTGACTCGCAGGCTGATCTGGTTTTATGCTGTTTGCATAGGTCTTTTCATGGTTTCCTCTATGAGGGAAAGGGTTAAGCACAGGTACTGGGTTATACAAGGGGTCAAAATGCTAATTCCTGAAATACAGCATCAGATCTTTCTTGCACACCCGATGAGTTCTTATCCAACATACACTATAGTATCCTTAAATCTTATCTAGCACACTGTTCTTAATAGCACCCATGCTAAGTAATGACATCATACTTTCTGAGCCAATCAAAAGAATTCTTTGTAAATTTCTTAGCTATAATTAAAAAATTTACACAAATTAAGGATTTTTTTCTATAAAATAATTGATATTATAAACAACTGGAAAATTTGAAATAAAAAAAAAAATATCCATCACATTTGTGAAATGGAAACTTCCGAAAGGAATAATTTGTGCCATGGGAATCAACTTAGGGGCTGGAAGTTGGTCAGACTTGTTCCCTCCAACACGCAGATGCACTAGATAGGTATATCCCGGTTTGTACCGCAAACTCAAGAGGGATATTTATAACCCCGATATATTGTACCTTTATTTACATATATACAGGACAATGGGTCGATTACTTTCTGCTTTCGTGAGTCTTCTAATTTTGTATGTGGCTGGATTTGAAATCGTCGAGGCGTTAAATTACCTATCTTTACATCCGTCCCACTTGTAATAATTGTACAAATATGCTCCTTTCTTGAACAAATAGATGACAGCCAATCTTCCTATTTACCCAAAGTCTGGTTAACAATGGCGTCCATATTTGATGACAGTCTGGCTCAACTACTATGATATAATTACGAACAGAGGGATGGCGTATTGCAAGATATTGTAACCATAATTACAATATGCAGCAGGGATTTTTCAAAAGGACTTTCCAAACATATCATCACAGAATTATATCAATCATCTGCCACTTTAATTACTGTTACAAATCAAGTAGCATAATTACTTAGGATGTGACCCACCTTCATCATCCTGTCACCTGACCAACCAGTTCTGGAACTATGGTTACTTGTTTTACCGGAATCCCCCTATTTACAGGAATCTACCGGAATCCACTTAGATTTTACCGGAATCCACCTTATTTTCATGTCAAATAAGCATACCCTTACATCCACAGGCTGTGTGACAGCCCAAAACAAATGAGATATACCAGGGTTTTTAATTAAGATTCTGAAAGCTGGAGTCCTTGACAGATATTTTCCAAAGACTTTATATAGGAACTGCTCAGGCAAACAGAATTCTCTTTCTAAAAAGTAAGAAGGTTGAGTCCAGGTAATAGTTTAGTTTTAACTCATTTATTTTAGGCTGATTGGAAAAACAATTCTTACAATTTATATTAATCCCTCCCGATGGTTCCTGGGTTGGACTAGTACTTAGCGCCTGGGAAGGTCATGAAAAATCCTTTTCCCCCAACGGGGTTTGAACCAAAAAAAATTTGCAAAAAATTTAGTAACTTTGTTACACCATGACTGGGTATCAATCCCACAACCTCCTGTTCCAGGAAAGACACTCTAACCACTAAGCTACGGTGCCTAAGCTAAAAACTTCTCATTAACTTCTTACAGAGAGCTCTGAAAAGTTTCCAAGGCAAAATAAACAAACAATACATTTCATGATTGTAAATGACTTTTTTTTATCTCCCCTCATGGACCCGTAACACCAGAAACACATTTTACAAAGAACGTCTGCATGCACTGTGCACATCGTCCCACACTGACAAGACAAGCGTGTATTTTATTATTAACTGAAAAGCCATTATTAAACCCAAAATCCTGATGCACAGTGCCTAAGAATTTTGATGAATCATTTGCGTGAATTCTTTTCATGTTTGTATTGAGGGAAAAGATATTTGTTGGCCCACATGCCGGTCAAACATGCTCCAAAACACACTCTTTATCCGCTGTAGAGATTAACATAATTTCTGAATGCAAAAAAATAAATTCTCCAAACTGCTGCGTGATCATATTACGAAATATTTGTCACTTTGATGTGAAAATGCAAACAGGACTAGGAATGTATTCAAGTTGTGTAACATGATTTGTGTATTGACTCAAGCATGTAGTAAGTGTATTGAAAATTGGTCTTTCTCACAGAAGCTTTAGAAATAAATAAACACTGATGTACAAGTTTCATTTTGATAGATATATATAATATTCCTTTTGAGATGACTATTCAAGCATTTGATTCATATGCCTTGATACTTATAATAATCTACTCTTAACAGTATTAATAAAGGGAGAGCTACCAGTACCATTTTTAACATCTATGAATTATCGCAACTGGGGATTGAACCCACAAACTCCCACTCCCAAAGCAGACACTTTAGCCACTCGACCACCGGGGACAGTCATCTCTGCCGATGCTAGGTAATGAGCTATATTTTTTTTTCCCACTCGTAAAAAAATGCAAGTGCCTTAAATTTCAACTCGCAAATTCCCAGACTTTGGTTTTACTCACAAATTATTATCTCATTTAGACATGTTAAAGAAAATGTATAGGCCAAATTTTCACTTGCAAAAAATGCTAGTGGTTTAAAATGTAAATAGCAAACTTCATTTTCTACTTGCATTTTGCAGAAATGAAGTTAATTTTGAGTCCTGATGAGGTAATCTTACAAAGACTAATTTTACAAAAGTTTATTTACTTATTAATAAATTGATTTTTATTAAATATATTTTTTCAGGGCACGAGGTCTCAGTGGTAGTGCTCCCTGACTACAGATACAAGGTTGCAAGTATGATCCCTCGGTTAGAATTTTCAAGACCTTCCTAGGTACAAAGTACTGGTACAACAGAGGAACCGCTGAGAGAGGTTACTCACAGATACACATAAGTTGTTAAAACCTGTTTCCCAATCAACTTAAAGAAATAAGATTTGACACTGTTTTCAGCATCTCTTCTTCTTTTTTTATCTTATTTTCTTGACTTTGCAGAAAGGAAATCCTGGGGTACCAGTAAATAGCAAATTTAGGGTTATGAATATGAAGAAAAGTTCAAGGGCAAAGCTCCTCAGGTACAGGATGAAAGAAAAAAATAGCTTTGTGTACAGTCAAGTTGGATCAATGATCTTTATATTCACAATATTTGATTTTAGGCTCAAATAATTTCCCTGACATGTTTTCTTCCAAGAAGGAGTTCAAATAAAACCTGGATTAAGCTATTCATATGTTTATTATCATTTACAATTCATTTATTTCCTTTTATTTCCAAAACAACTGATTGGAGCCGTATTAAACAAGGGAAGCAGCAATATAACAGCATCATTATCATCAGCAACAATAAACTTGCCCCCCCCCCACCCCTTCTCTCTCTCTCTCTTTGTAATTGAAGCAAAGAGTTAAATCATTATTCAAATAAAACTATTTCAAAGTGAATTTTTCAAATTTTATTTTAGGAATTTTAAACTAAAAAAATGACATGACTTAACCCTTTACTTCAAAATTATAGACGCATTTTGACGTATTGGCAAACAGAGTACACCCAGATCAGACATCTCTTATAGGAGCTGTCTGATCTGGGTCTCCTCTGTTTGCTTATTCAATATTATAGCTCAGTTTCTACACAGTCCGAGTGACAAAGAAAAAAAAATCATGATTTCATATTCTATTTCAAATTCAGTTAATTAATATTATTCCATTAATAAATTTACACATGAATATTCATGAGGTAATGGGTTTACAAGAGTGTAAAATGTAAAGCTAGATGAATGTCTGAATCTTTCATAATTAAAGATAAGTGTCAGTGAAATATCAATTCTTACATCACTCAATATGTCAGACAGTCACATGTTTTATTGCAAAGTCTTAACTGAGGACAGCTGTTTATGACTGTAAGGAATTCTAACTATGGCTGTGATACAGTTGACAGATACTGAAATTTAGTTCTCACTGTCACACTTGACAGTTTTTGTACCAATAAACATGAATTTATAAATATACATGCCATCGACATCCAAGTTTACTTTATTTCTAGAAGGAATGAGTCCATGATGTTTCAAAAGTTTTAGACCCTAATAAATGGTACTGGTATGTTGCCCCTACAAAATGGCAGAAAAGCACTAACTTGTGGTGTATTTCTTAAACTCAAAAAAAAGTGTGTTAACCCCACGGTCACCTTTGACAGTAAATTACTGAGAACTGTAGCTGGTCAGTCTTTTTGGATTTCTACTAATACCATATCAGGCTTTCCTTTAAATTTTACCACATTTTTGGGGGGAAAATCACTACCTAATTCACAATCTTGTGGTAAATAGCAAATTTGGGAAAACTGTATTTAAAGGAATTGTTAGAGGAAATATGGCCACTGATAAAGAAGGAAAAAAGGCCTTACACATTGATCTTAGACACAGATCTCATGTGATAAACATTTAAAATTCAAACAATCACTAGTACTGTGGTCTCCTCATTTCAAGGTGAATTGTCAAATAACATTTCATTTAAATAAGAGATAACTCTTTTAAGGATTATAGGGCTTAGCTCCGATAAGATTAACGAGTTGACACGGAAGATAAAAGCCACAACCAGTAACAGGAGGAATTCAGTGGAAAAGAATGGACAGAGAAATGTTTTTATATTCCCTTGTATTAAAGGATTTTTTGTGGCTTAAAATTGACAAGTTGTTCATATTAATTAATAATTTAATAAATGTACCAACAAGGAGAGCCTGAGGCATATACAAGTATATATTATCACACAGACTGTAAAGTGTTCACCAAATATTCCAAAGATCACAAATTTGACTCCCATTTCAAATGCAATGGTCCAACACATAAACTCCCTGAATTATACCAGTTTTCTTTTTTTTTTTTTTTTTAATTAAGACCTTGGGATTTTTAGTCCATCTTTATGCTCTAAGACTGGGTTTCTAAATAATCTCCTAATATGGAGTCCCAGGACTCCTGTTTTCCTAAGGAGTCCATATATTGAAATATTGGGACTTTCTGGAGGACTCAAACTTTATCGCAAATCTTTGTCTAGGACTCCTTAGTTTTTAGATTCCAGTGAGACCCCTCTACAAACAGTTTTGTCTGGATTTGTGATAATTGAGAAGAACTTAAGCAGAAAGAAAAGGTTTGCAGGTCCCCAAAAAGCTGAAACTATCATTAGGTGATAGAAGAAGGATCATGTCATGCAACATGACAGCTTGTGCAGGCGTATGCCCTCCCCTCAATTCAATCAAGATGTTTTTTTTTTTTAATTCACATTAACTTTATATGTGACAATTAGATAGAGTCAATTTGATAAAAAATGCAATCTTCCCATCCTGTACAGTAAATTTAGGAAATATTCAAATTTATGCCCCCACACACCGAAATTCTCCTGTACCCACACCTCCTGGACTATTAGAACTTTTTAAGTTGTTTTTTTAGTGACAATATTTTCAGTGAATGATATTTGTTTTAGAGAATTTTTTTCATAAGAAAACTATAATACCTCTTCCATATCCTTGAGTATGTTTAGCAAAGCTGTTGACGACAGCATCAACAGCTTCTTTCAAAACTGTCTTTGCCTTCATATCATTCATGTTTGGCTGGTTTCTCATCGACATCGCGGCTGCAGCCATCGCTTGGGCTGACCGTGATCCTATCGACATGGGGTCATTCATGTCGCCACGGGGTGAATTCTCTTGGGACTGGCCTCCACGAGGTGCAGGAACCGGTTTCGGGCGTCTAAAATCCTGAGACGCCATATGATTCTTAGACTGGATTTTCCCCCAGCATTGCTTTCATAGAATTTAATCCTGTCAAATTATTCACTCTATATTCCTGAAAATTCACTGATTACTATCATCAAAATAATTCCTAACACACACCTCCTTTATTTATATCTTCAAGTAATATTTATCTTGTTCCAAAAACACACTTTAAAATTTATTTTGTAAGAAAACCCTAAAGTTTGACTTTGTTAACTAACTCATTATTTGTGACTCATGAAATCACTATCAAAATAACACCTATGTAAACGAAAGGGTGATCACTTCGATAAACCAATACACTGAAAACAAAACCAAACACAAAACTTCTTATCACGAAACACACTTGTTATTAAGTCCTCGTACGCAATGTCTACTGCCTTTCTCTACGCTTCAATACAAATCAATTTTTGTCACCTTTGACCCGCACTGCTGGATTATATTTCCGCATTCCGGTTATTTTAACGGAGATATAAAATATGTTTGATGTACTCATGGGTTATTATTTTTCTAAAACTGTCCTATAAAGCTGAAAAATTCAAATAGTCGCAAAATTGCTTTATTTCTAATTTTTTTAGAACTCTGCACCTCTGCCTCGGACAAAATGGCTGCGCCTTCGATAGTGAAAATGTTCTTTGTAAGCAACGTTGTACCTTATCACGAGTGGGCAACTAATGAATGAATGAAGACCAATAATCTGAAAACAAAACTACTTTTATATCACAATAGTTTTATGTCTAAAATTCTATTTGTATGACAAAATAAGAAATAATCAGAATTCGCGACTAAGGGAGACAACTCATTTTTGTATGTTATATAAGAGGCACAGATTGGAGATACAGATACGATTTCTCACTAAAAAAGGATGTCATCGTTAAGTAGCCATTCTGTTGCAGTGATAGGAGGTGGTATATCTGGTCTTGTTTGTGCAAATCGACTTGCTCAACTAGGATTTAACAATACAACCGTGTTTGATACAGGTAATAAATTTGCAAATTTTGTTAATTTTAGCCAGGGTCTCTTAAATGTATGTACAGAGACCCAGTTTTAGCTGAGGTGACGTAAACAACCCTTTCATATCTGAGTTAATCTCTATTGAGATCCACTCCGGTTATTTTTTTTCGTATTGGCCTCCGCTGGCGTAATATCAGAGTGTGAACACTGACTCACTCATGTTTGTAAAATTCCAAAAAATATCATTTGCCCTGCCTAGCCCTTTCTTAATTTGAGATAGCAAAATCAATAAACTTGCTGTAACCTGGTGAGAAAAATGTGCAGCCAGACTGGGGCTCGAACCCAAAAACCCTCTTGCTTACTTACAACCTTCTGAGCTACCTGACCACTTGCATAAATCTCTCACCAATAAGAAATGTTCAGCATTACTCATACCTACAATACGACGGACAATTCTTAATGATAGTCAAATTTTCAATGATATGGCAGATGTCCAGATAGAGTAATGATATTACTTCTCATCAATGGATCTAGTGATCAATTCTTGGTCATGTACCATTATGTGAGATACAGTGGCTGTTTAGACTATGGAGGCATGTGCATTTCTTATGGGTTCTCTGGTTTCTTCCCTCAAATATAACCATATTTGCCAGCATCCATGTCATAATGAGAGTTTACAAGCAGTGGATGTAGAAATATTCAGTATAAACTGATAATAGGGTGGCTGTTAGTCCCATGCTCTATTTAGTTCTGGTTGTCACGCCTCTTCGTCCCATTGAGGATAGTGCCAAACCAAAAGTAGAACTGTAGTAGAGGTATAAAATGGCACTTGTACTACTTACCATATAGCTAGCTTTTGTGGCGACGTGGTAGAGTGTCCAATTTGCATACCGAGGGTCCCGAGTTCTAGCTAGACTCTGAAGAATTTTACTTGGTTACGTTTGGTGCCCAACCTAAATAACTCACAGTTGTAGAAGGGATTGCACCCTTAGAAAGTCCCACAGACGTTCAAACTCCTGGAATCTGAGGACAGATTCTTGAAAGAGGGGGTGTATGTAGTAGAGATATAAAATGACACTTGCACTATCTTGCCATAGAGCTAGCTTTTGTGGCGACATGGTAGAGTGTCCCATTTGCATACATTGGGTCAGGAGTTCGATTCCAGCTCGAACTGTAGGATTCAACTTGGTTATAGAACTATATTACAAATTACAGATTCACAAATGTGGACTGGGTGACTCTTCATTTATAGAGATACTTAATTATTTTAGGTAGGCATCGGACCAGGCGGAAGATGCTCAAGTCGCCATGTCAGACTGGATGGAAAGGTCCTGACGTTTGATCACTCAGCTCAGTATTTTACAGTCAGTGACTCTAGGTTTTCCAAGGTCGTGTCCTTTCTCCACAGAAATGGTGCTGTGAAAGTATGGAGGGGAAAAATCGGTCATCTGAAGAGAGGTTCCTTCTCTGAAGATCGGAAAACCCAGGCATTTATAGGTGTGAACGGCATGGAAGATATTCCAAAATGTCTGGCAGGATCAGTTACTGTAAAAGCTTCTACATGGGCTGGAAACATACATTGGGAAGAAAGTGTTAAAAAATGGAGAGTTGACAAGTATGGTTTCTTTGACTACCTGGTGATAGCTCACAACGGAAAATGTGCAGATAAACTGATGGCTAACTCAGGCGCGAGTGCTGTTCATAAGTTGACGCAAGTTCGATTCAGCGATAGACTAGATGTCAGAGACAAACGCATGCAGTTGTGTTCAATATGGGCTCTGCTGGTTTGTTTTCCTGCATCCCTGAAACTTCAGTATGAAGGTAAAAATATTTGTATTTTGCATACACAGTTCCTCTTACATATAATTTTTTTTTTTTTTTATTGACATTTCTAACTTTTTATCTAAGATAGACTTGTTTTGATGTATTGGGAAGCAGAGCCTTTCCTGATCAGACAGCTTCTACTAAGAGCTGACTGATCAGTGTCTCCTCTGTTTGCTCATACAGTACTGAAGTTCAGATTCTACACAATCTGCATGGCAAAGAAAGATCCATTATTTTAAATACTTATAATTTTAAGTTCAGTTTATTATTATTCATCAAGTCAAAATTAGGACATGAATATTCATAAGGTATAGGATACTATTTCAGTTCAGTGAAATAATAATCATCAAGTCATAAAATTGTACATGAATATTCATGGGGTTAAAATAAATATGTCAGTGGCTGAACATATTTTTCTAAGGTGCTCATGTGGAAGATGAGGACATATCGTGGATGGCCAACAACACTGCAAAGCTGAGAGACCAGTCTAAACCCCGGACGTCTGCTGAAGAGTGTTGGACTGTGTTCAGTACCAGGCAGTTTGGTAAAAGGTGGCCGCATAATTTTCTTTAAAAAAAAACTGTCTACTCATTAAACATGTTCTGCATGAAACATCCTCCATTCGTAATAGTCCGTTTTTTTAGTGAGACTTTTGAAGGAAAAAAGAACTGGTACAACTCAAGAAACATCAAGAAGGATTTGAAGATATTGTAAATACTTGTTTGCAAAAGATATGTTCAAAATTTGTACCATTTTCTGTGTGTTTGAAACAGGCCTTTTTTTCTGATGATGGGGAAGGGGTCTTAATTATAATTTGAGGATAAAGTTAGCATTTTCTAGAGTTTGGGGAAAGTAGAATCCTGGGATAAATAATGGAGGAGATAAAAGCCCTGCAGAGTAACAGATGAGCTTTTATGACCTGTTTTATAAAACTTTACAGATTCTTTTTATATCTGGCTTGTTTCATATCCTTCAGTCCAAGGAGCAATTTTCAATTATCCGAATAATATCTGATATCCGATTTATATATTCCTGGTCCCAACACAAGGGCACAGTATACATCATGATATCTCAGGTCATCCGAACCTAGTGATAATCGGATGATTTTATATCCCCCCTTAGTCCTCTAATTATTCAAAATTTACTGTAGTTATTTATTTAGTCAAGT